>JACEFZ010025058.1:3335000-3410000 GCA_014155875.1 Cepaea nemoralis
TATAGAAAGTTCTTCCGATATTCTAGAAACATCATTGGCACCTTTCCGTCTTGACAGACGATAGTTTGGTACATTGTGCTTCAAAAAGGCTTAATAACTACGATCCATGGCGGTGGCGAAAATGTTTGCCCACAGTAGGTGCATGTGAAAACATGGTCATTTCCACCATTTTGCACCATCTTACGTCTCTCACGCTCTGTGTGTGCTTTATCTGCAATCATTTTCTCCTTTGTCTTTATTCCATTTCTGATAGTTGCCCTCCATGCAACACGTTCAGCGGTGACGTGCTCCCAATGTGCATTATCAATGCCTGTATCAATCATGTCCCGCTTACACACATCTTTGTATCGTAGTAGAGGCCGACCCTGAGATCTCCTACCCATCTGTAATTCACCAAAAAAGATGTCCTTTGGTATTCTACCATCATCCATCCTCCTAACGTGTCCTATCCATCTACGTCTACGAAGACTGAGCATGGAATACACCGTCACACAACCTGATCTTTCCAATACTTCAGTATTTGTGATTTTGTCTTGCCACTTAATACCAAGTATTCTTCGCAGACACCGCATATGAAAGCTGTTTAAACGTTTCTCTTGGCGTGAGTAAGTTGTCCAGGTTTCACTGCCATAAAGAAGAGTACTAACGACACAGGCTTGATAGACGAGGACTTTTGTTTTGGCAGTAAGCTTCCTGTTCTCCCAGACTCTTTTTGCTAACATGTTCATTGTTGTTGCTGCCTTGCCAATCCTGATGTTGATTTCCTGATCGAGGGATAATTTGCTATTTACCTCTGATCCTAGATATGTAAAATGGTCTACTATCTCCAGTTCGGCGTCGTCAATAAAGATTGATGGTACACCATGTGCACCTTGTGACATAATCTGTGTCTTCTTTTTGTTAATTGTTAAACCAAATTCAGAACAAGCATTGGAGAATGCAGATAGTAGATATTGTAATTCTTCCTCAGAGTATTTCGTAATCGCAGCATCATCCGCAAAAAGCAACTCTCTGATTAGTACCCTGCTAATTTTGGTCTTGGCCTCTGAGCATTATAGAGGCCACCATCTGAGCGTGAGTGAATGTATATACCGTCATCCTGATCACGAAAGGCATATTTCAGTAGAAGTGAAAAGTATATCCCAAAGAGGGTGGGGGATAGTACACAACCTTGCTTAACTCCACTCTTGATTTCAAACTCTTCTGAAGTTGAGCCATCAAACTTGATTATACCCTTCATGCCTGTGTGGAACGATTCCACAATGGACAGAAGAGTTGGTGGGCAGCCAATCTTCTTTAGTGCTTTGAGCAGACCCTCACAACTGACCAAATCGAATGCCTTTGTAAGGTCGATGAAGGCAATAAACAGTGGCTGATTTTGTTCCCGGCATTTTTCTTGCATCTGTCGCAATGAGAATATCATATCAATGGTAGACCGGTTCTGACGGAAGCCGCACTGTGATTCGGGGTAGACTTGATCTCCCAGGACTTGAAGTCAGTGCAGGACAATTCTGGCAAATACTTTCCCAACAATACACAGAAGTGATATACCCCTATAGTTGTTACAGTCGCTCCGAACTCCCTTGTTCTTGTACAGCGTTATGATGTTTGAATCTTTGAAATCCTGTGGGACTTGTCCTTCTCGCCAGCATAGCGCCTCTCCATAGCACAAAGCCTGGGCTAAAATAAAGAAACCATGTGTTGCCCATGCAGCATGATCCCTCTCTCGGCCTTTTTAGTTCACTAAAGAGGAAAATTGACACCTATAATCTGGAACAAGACAAGCTGCAGAAGCTGCCGGATCAGCAAAGCAATGCTCTAACTGTCCGCCTGTCGGAGCTTCGATCCTAGACCAGCTGCCAACCAAGGCTTATGGCCTGGTCTGCCCTGCCATGATTTATTTTGTCTTTGGGTTGCATTTCCTCGCACCAGGATAAGGCTAGTACCCTCCCAATTGCTCTCTTCCGCCCGAAGCCGTTGGCACAATGTGGGGTGTCGGGTTTGGTAAGCGCCGCCCAACATTCGGCGCTGACATAAAGCAGGTAATACCGTCTAGTGTCATACGGTAGCTCAGTCATATCTGACTTAGACCTGACTCACTCTAGAAACAGGTTTACCCAATATTGATATAGGTTAAAGACTATAGATGTACGTTCCCGAATAGATTTCTGACACATAAGGCGGACACTACACCATCACTCAATGAAAAATAGTTTAGAAACTTTAGAAGATATGAGCTAAATCACCACTGAGGAATGTAATATCAATAACATTAAATATGCTGATGACACAGTATTGATTGCAAACAATGAGCAATATATGCAACATCTAGTAGACGCGGTTGTTGGACACAGTGAAGAACTAGAGTTAGAATTACATTGAAAGAATACAAAGGTTATTGTGATATGAATATCTGGCGTCCTTACAGATTCCTAGAATTGACTCCTTTGTTACCACGACTTGGAGGGAAATGCGCTAGACTAGTCTGGATGACGTCATAATGTATATGACCTTAGTTCAAATGCGAACTATATGATTGGTCTAGTACCAGGCCAAGACAGTGCCGCTTAAATTAGCAAGGCGTTAGTAGACACTTGAAATCTGGAAAGCTCGAGATACAAGTCGCCTTCCGCTTGGGAGGGCAGTTTAGCCCAAAACATTTCACTCTCTGGAGCCTAGGTACGTTTGTAAACGTATTATGAATGTGTAACCATGTCTCTTGATAAGGTACACGTACTATTGTGTTTAAATATGAATTGTGAAAACTGTTAGATTAACAATTCATGTGAAAAGATGGTCTGAGTGATAGCTTCTACTGAGTGGACATCTTTGTCTCACTGCCGATTCTCCTATGCATACAGTTTCAATTCCTATGTGTAACTTATTATATGCGCTGTGAAGCTATCTCACTATCAATGCATATAAATCTGCAAATGTTCTATGTGCTGTGGAGTGTTCACTCTAAGTGTATTTCATGAACCTTTTCTCTATGCGGAAGAATAGTAATGATAACGCATCTTAAGGAAATACGTTCATGTAGGAGAAATAGTTCTGCTAACCTGTAACTTGAGCAATCGTGCCTTTATGGTACTTCTTATTGTTTACATCTTAGTAACACAAACATGTGTATTGGACATGTAATCCTTTCATGAATATGCAAGGGAAATGTCATGTTTGACGAGTATAGTCTCATGAATACATGAATAAAAAATGAATAACGCACTATATATATATATATATATATATATATATATATATATATATATATATATATATATATATATATATATATATATATATATATTCAAATCTTTTGCAGAACGTGCCTCCCGTCCGCATTGCATCATTGTTGTCGGTGCCTGGGCAAATATTTATGTTCAGGAATTTGCCAACAACGTTCAGAATGCTTACCATGCTACAGACGTTATTCCTGAAGACATGGCACTTCTTATGCTAGCAGCAATTTGTGAGTTATATAACAGCGTTCATTAACCACCATGCGTCTTTAGGCAGGTGGGAAGAGAACCATCTGTTCTGGTCTTATGGTTTGATGTGTGGGAAGGAATATCCGAAGCATGGCCCCTGTATTACTATTATCATTACATGAAGGATTCACACGTTTTCTCTGTTATGAGATTTATGTATTCTTTTCGTGGTTTCGACTGCTGGAGTATATATTATTATACTTTTACCTAGTGGGGACAGATGATGATGATGATGATGATGATGATGATGATGGTGATGGTGGTGGTGGTGGTGGTGGTGGTGGTGACGGTGACGGTGACGGTGACGATGACGATGACGATGATGATGAGGATGATGATGATGATGATGATGATTGATGATTGATGATGATGATGATTGATGATGATTGATGATGATTGATGATGATTGATGATGATTGATGATGATGATGATGATAATGATGATGATGATGATGATGATGATGATGATGATGATGATGATGATGATGATGATGATGATGATGATGATGAGGATGATGATGATGATTAAGAAGCCCTTGTGTACGTCTGTACATCAAAAAGAGAATGTTCACTGGTATGATCGGTAGCCTTTGGCCTAATGCTGTTTGCAGCTATGGAAAGGAGATGGGGAATTCTGGACATACGGCTGATGTCTCGGAGATTCTTGTCATGTTATGACAGATGTAATACCAACATTTATGCATTGTTAGAATGTCTTTAAATCATCAGAAAGTCCCAGTAGCGATTTCAGAAAAAGAATACTGAGTGAGGAGTGAGACTTTTGGAGTTAGATTAAACCCCACCATAAGAAACGAGGGATCGGAAAATTGGATCTACCCTCCTTTCTCCTTCCTTTTTGTTTCTTTTATGTGTTTTGTGATAAATGTTACCACAAAATGAGTTTGTATTTATGGTTTGGAATATGTTCTTTTGTCATTCCCAGCGCTGGAGAGGCAGGTGGTGAATTAACGTTATCACCGAACGGGACCCTGGGTTAACAGCCTGTTCTGAATGGTACACGAAAGGATGACTTATACCTACAGTCTGGACCTATAAAAAAAATTTTGACAGCCGCATTTATTAGCTACCTTTGTCAGCGGAAAACATGACGAAGATGATTAGCTAAAAGCTATTGATACATTCCGACGTCTGTCAGGATACTCCAGGACGGCCTTCCTTATCAAAACTTCTACCAAGACAACCGGATATACATAGTACACAGATACCAGGGTATTACCCACCCTGTCTGTTTGGGAGGTACCGCCTGACGCACCATCAATCAGCAAAGTTAGAGAAACTAAGGGATAGTCCACGTTTGAACAAAACTACGAGCAGTAAGAACCCCCCCCCCCCCAACTGCCAGTTGGATTCTCAGTTTCAATTACAAAAGTATTACCCTTCGACACAAGTCATATGCGGGCAAGTTCAACTCCAGGTCCTAGACATGAAAATCATTGGGAAGACACTACGATTGCATTATCACCAAGTGTGGGATGGCCTATCGACCTCGGACTGGGTATGTGTAAAATCCTTGTGGACAGGAGTTGAGATTCTGATAATAAACAGAGATGCTGGATGGTCGTCATCTTTTTCATTGTATTCGATGATGTAGGGAAATACCTTCAGCCCTGTCTGAAGATGAACTCCTGAAAGTTTGACTGACCCAGGCCTCAGTTTCACTAGGACACAGAGCCCACTAGCACATGAGTGTATTCATTCGATCCCCGGATAATAGGGATAATGATGTGCACTTGAGCCAATTCCGTGGATATTAGATGGGTGGGACACAACTGAATGCATTTGATTCGGTCCCTGGATAATGGGGACATTATCTGTTGGGCACTGGTGCCATGGTCCAGTTTATAGAGGCCTGGTCCATGGCATGAGTTTGTAACAAGCGCGGTCTGCATGAAGATGATTAGTCAAAAGCTATTGATAAGACTAACATGGCGATTAGGAACATGGCAACTGGAGATAACAAGTGACTCGTTACAACTATCTCGACTCTACTAAACAATCTGATATAACGGATTGTGGAGAACATAGCACAATTACTTTCATGAGTCGTGTGACTAAACTACTAATGAAAATTATAAGAATAAGAAAAAACGAAATAACATCATAATCTGGAGATGAGCGTCGTGGATATGTTGAAGGCGAAGGCACAAACAATGCCTTATATATCATGAGCACATTAACATAAAGAATTATTGAAATGAGGTGAAATACGAAGACATGACTAAAATGTAAGAAATTTAAAACATTAATGGTAAAGATCTTAGAATAATGAAGAACATGCAATAAAGAGCATCAGTAAGAACTGACAACCAATTAGGACTTTTTCAACACATTAAACAATGCGTTAGACAGGGCTTTGTAAAATCACCCGACCTATTCACTTTGAACAGCGAAGTAATAATGAGAGCCAAACAGGTCAGGAATATCGGTGGGTGGGCATTTAGTTAGCAACATGGATTTGTTCGCTGAAAATAAAACGAGGTTACAAGAAATGACAGATATAGTTGCAACAAAAAGTCAAAATAAAAGACATAGTTTGAATGACAGAAAAACAGAAGTAACTTCAAAGTTAATGGGGCCAATCTAATACAAATCAGTGGATATAAGTATTTGGCTTCTTTAATAACGGCAGATGGAAGATATATAAATATATATTTGGCATATCCTTTACAGGACATCGCTGTCAACACCACCATCTTTCAGCTGTATGTTGATTTCTTGGCAAGATTACGCTCAGTAGTTTGCCATTGCTTTATGAGCGGCCTGCTCACATACCCCGTAAGTTACCGATATGCGATTCGAACCACTGCTGATTCTCACCGTCATCACGTCACCGACGAGAGTATACGAGATTACGGAGAAAACTCAAAACCCCTAAGCCACGAAGCCGGCGAAAGATATATTAGGAAAGTTAAATAAAAAAAATAGCCTATGCGAAGGTAGCAGTTCACAAGATTAAGAATATTCTCTGCAATTTAGCTGTGTCAATCGGGGTGTGAAAAGCTATATTGAGCAAATTCTGATGTTTAGAAACAATCACGGACAATTAGCACACAAGTCAAGAAATATGTGCAAGCTGAGGATATATGTTTTATAGAAGAATGATGAGTCACCGTCGACAAATAGAAAGAGCAATGAAGATATCCTGAAAGAAGTTAAATGACGAAGAGACCTAGTTACTTGCATCATAATATGACAGCACACAATCTTTGGGTAAGTCATGAGAAGAAGAAAGCTGGAGTATGTCGTCACAACGGGAAGGTTGGAGGGAAACAGAGGCACAGAGAGACCAAGAGAGAAGATGCTGAACAGTTTGACATTACTGCATGGAGGAACGTTCGCATCAGAAACGATAAGAAGCAGAACAAACAGAAGGCTGCGGACAGACATTATATCACCAACGACACACAACATGGACTAGAAGAACAAGAAGAAAGGAATTTCCAAGTCGAATTTCAAGTGTTAAACTTGAACAATCAGTGGTTGGATAATAGTCACGTGAAAATAACGAAGGACATTTCATACAGTAAATGCTTACGTGGAAAAAAATGGCATAATCCTTTAGCCTTAAAGCTTCATGTTAAATATAAACTAGTCCTACGTGTATGACCCCGCCTGTGTGTTACCAGAAGCGACCAGGGGAGCACACGTTTCCCTGTACCCTATCAGGCATGTCCGCAAGAGGCGGCTACGTAAGGGTCGTGCTTAGGGCAGGCTACCCAGTCGCGTAGAAACATTCAGCCACAACATCCGACCATCCATGAACAAGTCACATACAGAAAACAGAATTGCTCAACCAACCAAGAGTAAAGGAAACTTTCCTAGAAGAGATATGACGCGTTGCGGAGAAAGCAGTAAGGAGTCCGGTGCGCTGATTAAATTTGTTTCACCTAGGAAAATCTCCAGGATTGGCACATGAAATGTTACAGCATAAATATGATAATAGTAATGTAATTAATGAAATATTATAATATTAGCATTTCGGGAATGTGCGAAACAATATGGAATGGAATAAGTAAATAGCATCCAAGCACCAGAGAAATAGTGTTGTACTTAGGTCTTAAAGCATAACATGCTTCCCCCTAAATTTTTTGGGCATGTTATGAGAAGAAATGACTTGGAGAACTTGGTGACAACTGGCAAGATCGAAGGAAAGAGACCAAGGGAAACACCGAGAAGTAAATATCTGGATGGATTGGCCACATGTCATTGTCGAGACAGGAACACGGAGCTGATCCACGACTCCGGTGATCGAGTGAGATGGCAGAACATGACCGACCACGCTTACCGGCATGGCACATGATGGATGGATCACTTATCGGTGATTTTCGAAGAAGAAGAAGAAGAAGAAGAAGAAGAAGAAGAAGAAGAAGAAGAAGAAGAAGAAGAAGAAGAAGAAGAAGAAGAAGAAGAAGAAGAAGAAGAAGAAGAAGAAGAGGGAGGAGGAGGAGGAGGAGGAGAAGGAAGAGGAGGAGGAGAGGAGAAGGAGGAGGAGAAGGAAGAGGAGGAGGAGAGAAGAAGAAGAAGAAGAAGAAGAAGAAGAAGAAGAAGAAGAAGAAGAAGAAGAAGAAGAAGAAGAAGAAGAAGAAGAAGAAGAAGAAGATTTGATAAACCTTTCCTCAATAGCGTAGACATAGAACTTGAAATGCATATCATGTTTTATATCGATTTACAAATCAAAATCAAATCAAATCAACTTTATTTTAAAAGGGTCACATACTGGGCATGCAGACCCGTCTTACATTCAGCCCTTCCTATCACTCATCTTTCGTCCATCAGGAGCATTATACATTCACATAGGAATTACAAAAAACATTGTGAAATAAATGTTGTAAACTTTAACAAGGCAAATTACCATATTATGAGGCCCATCTCCCACCTACCCACATATCACCACACCCACACATCACCCCACCCACACACACACCCCCAACCCACCCATATAACACCATGGGACACATACATGCCCCACCAACCGACCCCGACCCCTCCTGCCATTTATATAAATGATCTTCCCTTATATCTGTCATCGTCAGTGATTTATTTGCAGACGACTGCACAGTATATACAAACGCTATTGATCGTAATGTGCTAGAATTATCCTTGCAACGGGAAATTTAATAGTGTAGTTAACTGGAGTCATGCAAACCGTATGCAATTTAACATTTCTAAAACAAAATCTATGTTAATAGGAACGAGGCTAAGACTTCACACTCTAAACTCGCAGGGAACTCTTCAGCTGCACATTGGTAGCACACCTATAGAAAGTGTAACCGAGCACAAGGCACTGGGTCTTATCATAGATCAAAATCTATCCTTTAATTCCCATGTTCATGCTCTAGTTAAACAAATAGCCAAAAAAGTATACCAACTTGTCAAAATTAAAAACTTCCTCGACGAAAACACAAGAAAGATATTCTATACTTCCCACATAAAAACACATATTGATTATTGCTCCACAATCTGGGATGGATGCTCCAAATCAATAACAAAACACCTTTATTCGCTCCAGAAAAAGGCAGTGCGTCTAATAAATGGTGATAAGTTTACAGACAATTCTAACCTACATGAACGTCTTCAGTTACTGCCACTCCACAAACGCCTACTTTTAAGGCTAAACTAACTTACAAAAACCTATTTCAAAATGCCCCAAGCTACCTTTGGCTATTATTTCAATATAACGCAAGACATAGTGAACGACTAAATATACTTCATGTCCCTAAACCTAGGATAGACTTATATAAAACAAGCTTAGCATACTCTGCCACTCAGTTGTGGAATAATCTTCCACAAGAAATCAAAGACACCACCAATCATTATACATACAGTCGCAACCTGTTTGAACACTACCTCAGAACAGACTACATGCCCCCTTTTAAAAAAAAAAAACAACAGCAACAAAGACAATAATAATGGTACATTATCTCGAACGACAACTAGCCTGAAAAAAAAAACACACATTCCCATATGTGTGGCACGTTACACCCGTCTTGGGTATTTATGATATGATGCCAATGTTAAACATTGCCTCAACGAGTCATGTATTATTGATTATTTTTCATGCGTTTTAATGCTTATTGTTCTTTAGTTCTCAAAGAATTGCTTCATAAGAGATGTTGAATGAAAGAATGTATGAGAGGGGCGAAGAAGGGCAGAATGTCAGACGGGCCTGCGTGCCCAATTCTTAACCCTTTGAAAATAAAGATTTTCGTTCGTTCGTTCGTTCTCTCTCTCTCTCTCTCTCTCTCTCTCTCTCTCTCTCTCTCTCTCTCTCTCTCTCTGTATTCTTTCATATACACACACTCACACGCATGCGCGCACACACGCACACACACTAACACATCCACTCTCCCACTGTCTCACTCTCTCTCTCTCTCTCTCTCTCGCTCGCTCACTCTCTCTCTCTCTCTCTCTGTGTCTCTCTCTCTCTCTTTCTCTCACTCATATACAGACAGACACACATCCTCACGCTATCACTCAATGTTTCATTTGCTCTCTCTTACCCTAGCGCACTCACCCACTCACTCTTTTACTCTGGCTCTCTCTCTCTCACTTGTACACACACACACATACACACACTATAACACTCATTCACTCACTCACATACACTCACTCTCTCACTCATTCACTCCTCACTCATTCCCCCACTTACTCATTCTCTCTCACACAATCCTTCACACACACACTCACTCTCTCAATCACACTCTCTCACACATACACATACGCATGAACGCACGCACGCACACACTCACTCTCACACATAGACGTACGCATGCATGCACTGAAACATTCCCTCACCATTTCTCGCTCAATCACTCTCTCCACACACATTCATGCACCTGCGCACACACACATTCACTCTCTCTCTCTCTCTCTCTCTCTCTCTCTCTCTCTCTCTCTCTCTCTCTCTCTCTCTCTCCCACGCACACACATATACAGTGAACAGTTATAGTTAAGCAATTATAATGAACAATTATAATGAACAATTATAATTATTCATTATAATTGTTTTCATTTACATTTTATAATTGTTATAATTTACAACTGTGGATGAGCGTTTATGCGTCAGTCAATGATTACTCTACATTTTGGGGCTAGATGTCTGAGGAAAGGAGACGTGATTTTTTTTTCTTTTCCTGGGGAATACACAGATCTTGGATTGATGTATACTGCGACATGCATATTCGAAAGGAAATGACCACTGTGGAATGTTCTCGTCTAAAATCTGACATTAATATGACCAGAAAAGACTACCATGTCAATATTGTTTAATTTCTACTGTCTGGTCTAGAATAACAAGCCACGGAAAGAGCGGCCGTGTGAATCGAATTATCGAATTATCTCTGAGTTATAGGGTTACTTGTAATAACTATAGCTTGGTCTGATTGTCAGTCTAGTCGCTAAGTCACCAATGATGCAATGTTTTCATGATAACCTACGTTACATTTAGACACATCCGAAGATGTCTGCACCCACGCGAGGTAAAATTGTAACTTGAACGCGAGAATTCAACATGTGCATAATTTTAAAACATTGCCCCAAAGCAGTTTCCTGTTTATGTTCAGCACAATTGTGTGCAATAAATAACTTAATGCTCCTTACACCCGTGTATACTGCTGCCCCATTATCCCACCTCTGGTTATTTTTTCATTCTTGTGATTCACGCTTATAATTTCTCATTGCAGAATATGTGCTCAAGCCAGCGGTTCAGTCATCTTTGGTCACTGCGCCCTAGCCCGCTAGCATTTTGTTATTAAGCAGAATTACGGCAGCTTATTTCGTCAGCAACATATTTTTCATGTGCAAAAGAGTACACGTTTGCACTACGGATGCTATCTCAACCAGTCTATGGGAACAAGACATCCGTTTCATTGGCGCCTGCTGTTTCATATCCTTCCTGTGGTTTTAAATTATAACAACATATGTGTTGGATTGTTCAATTTTCTAATTATGTTTTATTCTTCTTTGTCTGCCATTCCTATTCCTTGTTTACCTGATTGTTCCGTTTTAAGCTGTTGTTATATTTTCAAATATTATCGTTTTGAATTACATCTTTCATTTACTTTCATATTTCATCATTGTACTTTCTACGACATATAAACAATGCTCCATTTCCATTACATTTCTTGTTTCGTTCATTATTTCTTTGCGTGCCCATATTGAATACGTGCGCACATTTTTGATTTCTCCTGCACTGATATAGTTTACGTTATTATTTTTATCAGTATTATTCCAATTACTGTAAAGTATGTTTCCACTCTCTAATTTCATTTGATCTGTAATAACAATTAGCTGGTATTGTGTGCCTTGTCTGCCTGCAGAAGATGTGTTTCTGTTTGCCTATAATGCAAGATCAAAACACCCGTTATTGTCTTTTATGTAAGCTATGGTGGATGGGCAGTGTGTGTATGGGAGGAAGGAGGAGGAGGGGAGAGATGTGCGCATTGGTGGTTGGAAGTTTTTGTGAATGAAGGACTAAAGGAGAGGGTGCGAAAGGTTACGCTAACAAGATTTATTTTCACAGCCACTCAGAACAAAGACAATGTTTATGTTATAACATATGTACCCAGTTCGCTAAATTATTCACCAATTCTTTATAAGTGATTCTCTGTGTTAAAGGTTTACACTTACGGAAGTTGCAAAGTAAGTCAAAGAGCTATTTCGTAGTTGATTGGAGAACGCCGAGACAATATGTTATTACGTATGGATGATGGCATGATGAAATCAAAATCTGAAGAGAAGAAACAGCCCAGCAAGCATCCATTGCTGCATCTCTTTGACACACAGGAGGCAGATAGAATACTCATTAGCATTAGTTAGTGCCGCGGCACTTTTACAGGACTGAGGGCTGTTCCCGGACGAAATGTATTGGTTCGCGAAGTCCGGACACTATCTGAGATGTAAATGAATATACAAACTAAAGGGTCACTTTCCACGTTGCGTACATGACGCAAACCCCAAATGTAATAGATAAATTGAAGGTCAGCGTAGTTGAGAGGTTTAACGTGTTGAAACTTTCTCTTCTGACAGCGGCGTAGCGGGTTCGTTCCACATGACGGTCAGTTGGGCTGAAATATTAACTTCTCGTCGTTGACCTGGTGACGTCAAAGACGAGTACCTCAGAAGTCGGAGAGAGTTCGCCTTATGGCGAGAGACACTGGTAATGACGAAAGCCAACCCTCATGTAAAATCAGTCCATTGCCTTCACTGCTAATACTGAGAGTAATAGTAGTACGTGTGTGGACTCCGCTCGAATTGAAAGTGAGCAAAGGGAGCAACAACAGATCAATGGACACCCGCTGTGTGATGTTGTCGGTAACACACTGATTGCCCTAACTAACAAACAGATCAATGGACACCCGCTGTGTGATGTTGTCGGTAACACACTGATTGCCCTAACTAACAAGGACGTGTTTGGTACCAATATTAGACTGGGTCATCTTAGGAGCCACAGTCAATTTAAACACACAGATAGGATTGGGAGAAGCAGACCTGGTGAAATGTGGGCAGCACCAGTCAGCATAATTGACAGCGTGACCCAAGATAGACAGTATTATGTCTAAACGAGTGAGATTAATGATTTCGGCACGGCAAACCTGGCAGACTACTTTAAATGAATTAATTGGCCGATCTAGAATATTAAGTATATATCAAGTGTTTGGCCAGTCTAGAAATTGTTAACCTTGACTGGCCGGTAGTACCGCAGTCGGCACCTCAGAAGTCGACGATTCGAAGTCCCGTGGGATGTCTGACTTACTGTAGTTGATAAGTAAAGTAAAACGGTGAGAAATATCTGCAGACTAGATTAGAACAGACAAGAATGTAAGTAGATAAATATTTGAATATGCATTCTCTAACTCCTCTTCTAGCTTAAATTGAATAGAAAAACAAACTGTTTTGTCTCAAATATTTAGAACAATAATCAGAAAATATTTACTAAATCTCAATATAAATTAATCATGGACAGTACAACTGTGATAAAACACACGCGACCAAACAAACAAGCAAACATTCAGTGTAGCCCTGTTTATACAGAATTAATTCATACTGGGGATATCGCCGACTGACCTACACGCCAGAGGTAATATCGTCAGTCTAACCCTGGTTGCTCCCGCCATATTAGATTTATATTAGTGGAAGCCCACCCTGAAGCCGTAGCGGACAGGACAAATTAAAGTCCACCACTAATAGATATATTATCATCTGATCTCAGGGCAGTAAGCAGTCTGGTTTCTCACATGGTGAATCAGTCAATCGGAATTCCAGTGAAGCAAATGTCGTGTTTATCCACCCAAGGCAAAATATATTTCGCATGCACATTACAAGGCCAACACAGCGGGGGTTATAATATAGTACTGAAGAAATAACACCTCAGTGTTGACGCAATCTCTGGCAATATATATATATATATTATATATATATATATATATATATATATATATATATATATATATAATATATATATATATATATATATATATATATATGGGTCGTTTGAAGTAATGCAGCACATCGTTTTTAACAGGAGCTATTCATTCACAAAGCCTGAAATGTATGGATATGTCATGTACACATCGGTGTGATGTAAGACAATCCCCATCAACCTGCTGGCTTTATGCCAGCGCGAAGCAAGTGCATGTATTCCTAGTGCATACCACACTGTGTCTTAATCATGTAGCCATGTTTTTGCTGCATGAATCACTCCTTCATCATCTTCAAACCTTGTCCCACCGAGTGCATCTTTAACTGGACCAAATAGATGCAAATCATAGGGTGCCAAATGGAGACTGTAAGATGGATAGGGTAGTACAGTCTAACCCAATTTGGTGATTGCTTGCCGTGTTGCCAGACTAGTGTGTGCGGTCGTGGTTCACAATCTCACGCCATCACCAATGTCGTCAGTCAGATATCTGTTTTCTTGTCTCCATCATGCCATGTGGCCACGCCATCCAGGTATTTATTTCTCTGTCTTCATTTTGCTCTTTTCACATCAATCTTGACATTGTCACCAAGTTTTTCGGTTTATTTCTCCTCAAAATGTGCCCAAAAATAACTGACTGTCCTCTTCCAATTTCTTAAATGAATTTACAAACAATTACAATTTGTTTCTTGTAGACTTGCCCACTGGTTTTTCTGCCGTTCATGGTAGTTTAACATGTCCCTCAAAAACCACATTTCTACTGATATTAGATGTTCCTCAGCGTTTTATTGGTCAGTATGCTTCACATCATGCAAACTGCTACCATTTAAGATTCTCCCATTTACTTAGATGTTACACTGTGGTATATTTTTCTCCCTAGGGACGACCATAATCTCTGTTTACTTACAATTTAATTCTAACCATGGTTGTTCACTGTGTACAATAACTGCATCTTCTAAATGTAGCATCGTTCTTCGTTATCTGCAATCAATACCGTACGGTTTGCATATTATTGATGTTATGTCCTCTGATTATGATTCCTCTCATATCCCTTACATTTCCCAGTTGTTCACTATATATGAGAAAGAGATCTTGATAAATTTATCATCATCCAGTGCCTTGCCTGCTGGCGTGTGCGATCATGCCTCTTCTCAAATTATGATCTCCGACGTCATGGATCAATTCGTGTGTTGACTCTCTTCTGTGCCATGACACAAGACTGTCAATAATCTTTTCACGCTGCCTTCCTCTGTCTCTCTTTCAGCAAATATTTCTGGTTTTTACAACAAATTCCAGTCTTTGTCTTCTCATAACGTGGCCAAAGAACGAGAACTACCTCTTTCTGATGTTTGTGAAACGTTGTCTTTGTGACTCAGCTTTTCTTAAAACATCCTTATTGCTCTTTTTGTCTGTTCAACTATTTTTCATAATTCTTCTATAAACCTTCCAGTGATGTTTTCGCCTCTGTAATAATTGTCCAGGACTCGCAGTCGTATGTTAAAACTGGTTCTATGTAACATGCAAGAACTCTTTTCCTGACTTTCAAGGACAGTGACTTATTGCACAAAACATTCTTCATTTGATAGAATGTAGTTGTTGCTTGTCCTATTCTGCTCTTTATCTCTGTGATGCATCTTCCATCCGATGTTATCTATGTGCCTAGATATATGAATTTCTGCACTTGTCCTAAAATAACGTCCTGTACTGCAATTGCACACTTAGGAATAATTTGTTTCTTTGATATCACCTCAGTCACCTACTGTCTTTCTAGTATATAAACCAAGGCCCATTATTTCACTTTTTACAACCATTGTATCTATCATTTCCTGTAGATCGTTCTGACTTGTTGCTATCAAGACGGTGTCATCAGCATAACGTCAGTTATTTATATTATGTCCACCAACCAGGATCCCGGGCATATTTTCTGTAGATCTCATTATATATTCATTGTACAATGAGAACAAAGCAGGAGACAATACACAACCTTGTCTGACGCCCTTCGGTGATTCTTATGGCTGCTGTTTGCTGCCAATATATGTTGTTTATTATTGGCAGATCTTTGCCGTCGATGATCAGTTGCTCTGGTAATTGTATTTTTTCTTCATGCTTCACATTGTCAAATGCTTTTGTGACATCACGTCTCCCTATATCACACGCCTCTTGATAGACTGATATTGACCTACTTCATTGTCAATTTTTATAGCAGCGTAGTTCCAATAAAAGAGTGGTAAAAGTCTGTCTTTCCCATCAGTTTGTAGATCTGCAAGCATCTTTATCATGTCTAAACGTTTTTTTTTTAGTTGCATGTCCTTCACATAACGTAGCAGTCAACCCCAGCAATTTGGCTGTTCGTGATTCCTGGGCAAGTTTTGCGTTCAGTAGTGTGTCATTGCTTTCTAAACGACCGGTACCTATACCTTTTTCGAAACATAAACCAGCACCGCTGTGTTTCGAACCGGGTATACGGGATTACGAATCCTGTCCGAAACCCTACGCCATGGTATTGATAACCTTGGTGTGGCAATGAGGCAAAGATGCAGGTCTTTGTTTATTTCTATCGGACGCTCAATTATCGTTAAAATATGTTGCAACTTGTTTTTTTTTTTTTACAAACCAACATCGTTCTTCAACTGCCTGATTATTCTACGCAACATCTTCGTGATGCTAATTGTTCGATTTTGATCACTTTCGAGGGCTCTTGATTTCTACGGGATTGTAATAAACATAGATGTACATACGTCAGGAGAGATATCTCCAACAACAACAACAACAACAACAACAACAACAACAACAACAACAACAACAACAAAACTTTATTTTCCAGCAGCATATAGTAAGTCTGGTGCCCCGGTCTATTCCATATTCTTCTAAGGCTGTGATCATTTCCGTTGTGATGTTGTCTGTAGAGGGTCATGCCAATTTTCATACGGTTAAGAACATTCCGAACTTCCATCTTCAGATTTGGTGGTCATTCATTATACATACATACACGCACGCACGCACGCACGCACAGACAGGCAGACAGACATACAGACAGACAGACAGACAGACAGACAGACAGACAGACCGACCGACAGACAGACAGACAGACAGACAGACACACACACACACACATACATACATACCAAACTACCTACCTACCTACCTACCTACCTACAATACATATAATTGAAGTTCGGAATGCTTTTAACCATATAAAAACTGGCAATATATATATATATATATATATATATATATATATATATATATATATATATATATATATATATATATATATATATTATTATTATTATTATTATTATTATTATTAGACGTAGACAGTCAAAATTTTTGGTCATGTTATGAGAAGAAATGACTTGGAGGACTTGGTGACAACTGGCAAGATCGAATGGAAGAGATCAAGGGGAAAACTGAGAAGTGCATACCTGGATGGCTTGCCACGTGGCATGGTCGAGGCAGAAACACGAAGCTGATCCACGAATCTGGTGATCGAGTGAGATTGCAAAACATGACCGCCCACGCTTAACGTGGCACATGAGGGATGGATTATATATATATATATATATATATATATATATATATATATATATATATATATATATATATATATATATATATATATATATATATATATATATATATTTTATCCGCGTTTCCATCCTGTTTCAGGATATTGCGGTCAACACCAGCATCTTTCATCTGTATATTGATTCCTAGGCTAGATTACGCTCATCAGCACGCCACGACTTTTTGAGGATATATATTAATTATACTGTTTCCCGTGTGAATAATTATCTTGGCCTTTCATGTAATCTCACCACGTATTAAACATTTGAACTGTTTCCATTATGATTCCGCCATCTTTAGTTTTCAGGCAATCTGGTGTGTGTGTGTCTGTCTGTCTGTGTGTGTGTGTGTGTGTGTGTGTGTGGGTGGGTGGATGTGTTTGTTTGTGTGTGTGTGTGTGTGTGTGTGTGTGTGTGTGTCTGTGTGAATTTGGTATTATGTTGTTTTTCAATGTCCTTGCATTTTACCTCAAGCCATGCATCTTTTGGCTCTTTTCACAAATACTTTTCCAGTTAGTCGTTTCATATATGCCACGCTTATTTTTGTTATTTCTTCTTATTTCCATTAGTTTTAAGATGTCCTCAGCCATGCATTTCTTACGTCCAATATTCTTCAATTTTGGCATAATTGTTTCTGTAGCCTGTCCACATGAGTTCTTCAATATTTTCCATTGGTCATTGTCATCTTCAAATAGAATTTCTAAATTAGACAATGCATCAAATCTGTTCATTATTTTGTTTCATGTTGTTTAATGTATCTTTTCTCTCCCCTGTCCTCGGTGCTTATGGATCAACTATTATGTTTTTAGGTGAATATTTGACTATCTTTAACTTTATATGTATATTGCCTATAAATAATCTATGATTATCGTGGCAGTTTGCATTTGGTATAGTTTTACGATTTGTAAAGCATTTAGAAATCTTCTATTGATGCACACGTCATCAATCGGGTTTCTGATCTTACTTCTTACTTCTGATTCTTCTATGTTCGTAATCTGCTTGCTTATTGTTTTAGTATGTGTTTCCAATAATTATATCATGCTCTTTTGCCCACTGTACAAGTCTGCTTCTTTTTTCATTACGCGCCTCTAGTCCATAATTGCCTACTGGTAATCCATCTTGTTGTTTTCCAACTTGAGTATTAAGGTCAACACATGTTTATTTCTGAGTATTTGCACTTCTTAAGGGCATTATCCATAGGGCCTATCACTATGAAATACTGTCAGCACTGCTTTTGCAAATGCCTGAATGATGTCATCAAAAGTTCTGAGATCAGTAATATACTGACACTATTCAATATCTTTAATAGATGTAGCTTTAATCTTTAATATCCTTTAATAGATGTTGATGAAGAGACATCTACTACCTGCATTCTCCAATGCTTGTTCTGAATTTGGTTTAACAATTTTAAAAAAAAAGAAGACACAGATTATGCACATGGAGTACCATCAATCTTCATTGACGACGCCGAACTGGAGATAGTAGACCATTTTACATATCTAGGATCAGAGGAAAATAGCAAATTATCCCTAGATCAGGCGATATATTATATTTGAAAAACGGCTAGCGCTTTAGACACATGCAACCAAGACAGGGTTAAGCTAAGAAACCTCTGTATTTTCTATGTAGTGATTATTTTATTAGTTTTGTGTCTGTGTTGTTTTGTTCTGTGCTGACGAAGGCTTTGGCCGCAACGTCCATTTTGTTTCTTTTAATCGTGTTCTAGTAAAGCTCACAATCTACTTATCGTATTTTGGTAATTCATTGGCATTTAAGTGGCAAGACAAAATCACAAATACTGAAGTATTGGAAAGATCAGGTTGTGTGACGGTTTATTCTATGCTCAGTCTTCGTAGACTTAGATTGACAGGACATTTAGGAGGATGGATGATGGTAGAATACCAAAGGACATCTATTTTTGGCGATTACAAATGGGTAGGAGATGTCAGGGTCGGCCTCTATTACGATACAAAGATGTGTGTAAGCGGGATATGATTAATCCAGGCATTGATAATGCACATTGGGAGCAAGTCGCCACTGAACGTGTTGCATGGAGGGCAACTATCAGAAATGGAAAAAAGACTAAAGAGAAAATGATTGCAGATAAAGCACACACAGAGCGTGAGAGACGTAAGATGGTGCGTGATGGTGGAAAAGACCATGTTTTCACATGTATCCACTGTGGGCAAACATTTGCAGCACGAATTGGCCTTATCAGCCACACTCGTCACCGCCATGGGTCATAGATATTAAGCATTTTTGAAGCACAATGTACCAAACTATCGTCTGTCAAGACGGAAAGGTGCCAATAGATGTTGATCTATCCAGATCCATAATATGCTTTATACCTAGTTATTGTTTCTCTCCGCCAGAATAGGTAATTTTATGTTGCGCAGATGTTATCATGCCCGTCCCTTTCACGTGGACTCGCATATTCCTAAGATATTATTATTAATTCTTTGCATATATCGCTATATATTCTCGAATCTACCATCCGCTCTCATTGTGCGAATGCCCCATGTTCTCATTTTACTTGATGTTAATCTGTTGCACTAAATCATGTTGAATACCCTCAGATATTAGTATTGTTTGTTAACATTGATCACTGATTGCAGCAGAATGTATGACTCACAAGAAATGTCTAGGACAGTGGTTCTCAGCCTTTTTTTTTAACCCATGCACCCCTTTACCATATGTTCATGATGTCATTTCCCCTCCCCATCCTTTCGTATTTCCTCCCTAAAAATCTCCCCATCCCCAGGCCCTTACACAGTATACGTAAAGATGGAAGCTACATTTAATAATACATACTAAACAAGTCTGGACGTCTACATAAAACGTGATTTGCGGGTCTACTTACGTGTTTTAAACGAATTTCAGAAGGGCGAGAATACAGAACCGTAAAGTATGGAGGGAAAACAATATCAAGTAATCGGTTCTTGTATTAACTCGAACTTGCAATAATCTTATCCCCCTGAAACCCTAACATTTCCCCCCTAAGGGGAATTCCCCACCGGTTAAGAAGCACTGGTCTAGGATATTATTCAAAAAAGTTATAATTCGAGTATAGTAAACTATCAGGAAAGGATTACATGCTACAACACCTACATCTTTCCAAAAAAAGATATTAAATGATGGCTCTTGATCACCGGGATATCACCTTGATTAATGATAGACAGACTGACAGATGGACAGACGACGGACAGACGAATGGAAGGACGGGCGGAAGGAGGGACAGACAGACATACATACAGACGGACAGGGATATATTACTCGTAATAGAAATTATAATCAACAAGAGTAGCCTCAACAACCAACAATGAACTGAATCACCTACCAACACTCTATAACAATGTATAATACAGCAAGCTGAGTTGAGTTGAAAACCGACATCGCTGCACTCAGGACATTCCCATACATGCTCCGTCCCCTCGTTCAACAGCCAGCGAGGAGCTATACTACTTATAGTTCCTACCGGTATCTGATTTAAAGATCTCCTGGTCTTCCATCTCAGATTTGAGATTCTTCCAGAACCCCTGCCGATCCCCCACAATCTCATTCTTTCCACATACGGATACTTAAAATGTGTCCCCTCCTTTTCCGCCTTCTCCCACAAACGCATGACCACCCCCTCCCTTGTTCATAGGCAATCTACCACAGAGAGGTGCGTTCCCTGTCAGCCTATCATCCTGTTCATTCCCCCACACCTCCGCATGGCCAGGGCAAAATATCCATACGATTCTCCCAATCTGTGACCTCTGAAGCAACGATAGCCATTCCACACGAAACATTAATTTCTCCACCTTACTAAGCATGCTCTTTGAATCCGTAATGAATACAATGTGTGTTGCAGTAGTTTGCTCTAACCAACGGAATGCCGCTGTTACTGCTTCCACCTGCATTCTCATGCTGGAGATCGCAGTCTCATATGCCAGATTCTCCTTTATCAAGACTCGTCGATTAGACGTTGCAAATAAAACCCCAACCACTACGTCTGTTTCTCACCACTGACCCATCGATGTAGATGACTATGTCACCTTTAGGTGTGTTACTCTTAATAAGTTGTTGCACATCAAACTCAGCAAAACCCGCTGCCCATTCTCTACACTCACGTCCCAGTATTACTATTACATTGTGCCAGTCCGTCTTGTCTTCCGGAACTTCATTCGCTCTTTTTCATGATTGATGGTCTTTATATCACACACCTAACGTATAGATAGTTTTGCCTGTGCCATCCAGGACCTGCCTCGTCTTAGTCTATGACCCTTGACTATATCCATGGCATCATGCAAAGGGGGGGGGGGGGGGGGGAAATCCCCATCTGCAGCAACTCTCAGGTACCATTTGGTCTGAAGGACCCTATGCCTATCTGTCATTGTTAGTAGCGCCAGGATATGCCTCATGCATATAAATGGTGTATTCTTTGTGCACCCCAGGATTACCCGCTTGGCAACATTCTGTATGCGCTCCAACCTTTCAAGCTGGCTCTTTGATACTGTCAGCAGCCCCAAACCGTACTTAATGACAGAAATTATTAACTACTAAAAGAGCCTGTAAAGCATCCTCTGATCTACCCCTGTTGATGCCATCGCCCTCAATACATTAAGTCCCATACCAGCCTTCACCAGCAAAGCCTCCACATGATCCTTAAAGGACAAACACCTATCAAAGAAGATACCCAAGTACTTCCATTTACTCTCTCTACTAAAAGGACATCCATTCAACAATATACCTGAGACATCTGCCTTGACGATCCGGTTATCCAAGGAGTACCACACAACCGATGCCTTGTCTGGGTTTATAACGGCCCCTGCGTCCCTGCACCCCTTCGCCACCCTGTTTACTGCCACCTGTAAGTCTTCCGCCAAACTGGCCCTGTCTCTGCCCTGTCTGTACACCAGCACATCATCTGCAAATGTCAAGATTCTACCCACACCAGGTGTCTCAATAGCTGCAATTTTGCTGCTGTAAACATTAAATAGCACTGGGGACATGGCAGATCCCTGTGGCAACCCAGGTTTAATAGTACAAGGGTCAGAAGTCCAGGAACCCATGCGCAGTGCAACCTTAAGCTCATAGAGGACCGCCGCAACCCATTCGACAAGGCAAGGAAAGACCACCATGTCCAGCAGCGTGTATATCAACCGATCATACCTGACCCTGTTATACGCATCTTCCAGGTCAAGAGCTACCGCCACTGTCTCTTGTTTATCCTGGAAGCCGTAGTAGACATCAAATGCAAAAGGTGCAGCATTGGTCAATGTGTCCTTCCCAGGCCAGTAACTCCCGAGATCTTTGGGAAGCAGATACTTTTCGGAGGGACGCTATTTAGTGTTTTCCTTTGGATTTCGTGTGATTTCCTATGGATTTCCTGTGAATAGTGTTTTCCTGTGGATTATGTGATGTTATTTTGTGTTCTTTGATTGGAAGTTTTCAAAAGAAGCCAAGGAAGGCAGGTGGTGGATGAAATTTTGAGGGCAGCCGACAGATATTGGTTGGTCATGGTCTCGAGTTTCACGACGGCAGGCAGAGGAGCTCTTCTTGAGTCAATGGCTGCGGTCACCGACCAGTAAGGTCACTGCCATAGAGGAAAGCAACGGCAAACTACCTCTTTAAAAGTGCCTAGTACATCATGATTCGCTTAAAGACTGATCATCGCAAGACAAGGACAGAGACGTTAAAATTAGCAACTTGGAACGTGTGTTGCCGGGGCCCATAAAGGAAGCAAAGAATAGCAACACTGTAGCCTACCACGCATGTCGTAAGAGGCGACTAAGGAGGATTGATGGTTCCGTCGCCCTGCTACTGAGTGAGTGCGTGGCGCGACACTGTGAGCATTGAGTTTCGTGTGAAATGCTTTTGAATTTGCCCGAGGTTTTTTGGAACATGACTGCATGTTCGGCGCGATGGCGGATGGCTATGTCCCAGAGTTGACCGGTCTTTGCCTTATGCAGAAATGCGTGGCTGCTGGGCTTCTGGTTGACTGCCACTGCCATCGACGATGAACTGTATTTCGTGGACTGTGTGGGTGAACATCTAGGAAACATCCAGATGGGAAAATGACTGCCGATTCCATCAGAAATGAACTGGGTGTTTTGTGGGGGACTATTGTGTTGACATTCTGGTGGCGGCATTATGCACAGCGTATCTGTGCGGGCTGTTGTTTGTCGAGACTCCTGTCTTTTCCACTTTTCACATTGGGCAGTGGGGAGCGTTTTGTGTGATATTCACTGGCACAGGAATGGAGCATAATGGGGACGACCCGTTGCTGTGAAGTTGGAACTGCGACTAACTAACTAACTAACTAACTTGGAACGTTAGGACGTTAAACGACGACGAAAAATTAGAGAACATAAAACAAGAAATCGAAAGGGAACAAATTAATATTTTAGGTATGTGCGAAACGAGATGGACAGGAGCAGGCATCAAGATAGATGAAAATTTCAAGATTATTTATTCTGAAGGTGAAGATCGTCTAGGGGAGTGGCAATTATTTTGGACCGGAAAACATCACAATCTGTTCAAGGATATTGGGCCGTGTCGGACAAGGTTCTACTAGTTAAATTAAGTGGCAGACCTTTTAGCATAAATATTATTCAAGTATATGCCCCAACAGGAGAATCCAGTGAAGATAGTGTAGAAGAATTTTATAATGACATAGAGTCTGCCTTAAAGAAATGTAAACATTCAGAAATAAACATCATAATAGGGGACTTCAATGCAAAAGTAGGAAATCAAGGGGATAGATACACAGTAGGAAACTATGGTTTAGGAGAGAGAAATGAAAAAGGATACAGACTAGTAGAGTGGGCAAAAGAACAGGAAATGATTGTAGGAAACACCTGGTTTAAGCAACACCCTAGAAAATTATGGACATGGAGGAGTCCTGATAGCAGGATTAGAAACCAGATTGACTACATTCTCATTAGCAGAAGATTTAGAAACGCGCTAACAGTAGCAAAAAGAGTTCCCAGTGCTGATTGTTATAGTGACCACAGATTTCTCACAGGAACATTGAGGATAAAGTTAAAGAAAGTCAAGTATATAACAGGAAACACTAAATACGATTTGTGTACATTGAGTAATGACAAGAAATACAAAACAAATTCAACATAGAAGTACAGAACAGATTTGAAATATTGTCTGATCTAGAGATCCTATTCCAGGATGTGGATGATCAATGGGAAACGTTGAAGAATTCAATCAATGTGGCTGCAGAAACAACTATTCTAAAATTAAAGAAGGTGGGTCGTAAGAAATGGATGACTGAAGAAATTTTACACCTAATGGAAACAAGAAGACTCAACAAAAATAATTTTGTCAAATATGAAGAAATTCACAGACAAGTCAGAATATTATGTAAGGATTCAAAAGAAGCATGGCTTGAGGAAAAGTGCTTAGAAATTGAAAACCAACACAACAGTCACAATACCAAATTAGTGCACAGAAGAATTCAGGAACTTACTAATAAAAGAACAAGCACATCAACAGGGTGTCTAAAAACTAAAGATGGCAAAATCATAATAGAAAAAGACCAGATTCTATATGTATGGACAGATTATGTGAAACACCTTTATCATGATAACAGAGACGAACAGTATGATATTAGATTTAATAATGAAGGACCGCCAATTTTGGAGATGGAGGTTCGAAATGTTCTTAAGCATATGAAAGCTGGCAAGGCCCCCGGTGCAGATAACATCACAACAGAAATGATTAAAGCTTTAGAAGAATTTGGACTAGAGCAAGTCACCAGACTGCTGAACACATTATATGATACAGGAGATATACCTCCTGAGTTATGTAACTCTGTATTTATTGCAATCCCAAAGAGATCAGGAACCTTGGAATGTGATCAACATAGAACAATTAGTATAATGAGTCACATCCCAAAGATTTTGCTAAGAATTATCATGCAAAGAGTGAGGAAGAAGATACAACCTGAAATAGGGGAAGAGCAATGCGGGTTTGTAGAAGGAAAGGGTACAGTAAATGATGCGTATATGCTGCGAACAGTTATTGAACGTGCTATAGAAGTAAACAAGGATATACATCTTTGCTTTATTGACTATACAAAGGCTTTTGATAGCGTTAGACATGTCAGCATGGTATATATGCTTGCAGATCTACAAATTGATGGGAAAGACATTAGACGTGTAAAAAACATATATTGGAAACAACAAGCTGCAATAAGGATTGATAATGAAGTGGGACAGTATCAGCCAATTAAGAGAGGTGTTAGGCAGGGATGTGTGATGTCTCCAGATCTTTTTTCCCTATACAGTGAAAATATTTTCTGAAATGTAGAGGATATAAATGGAATCAGCATTGGCGGAAGAAACATCAATAACATTAGATATGCAGATGATACAATTTTAATTGCAGACAATGCGCAGGACCTGCAACAATTAGTAGATACGGTTGTTGTACACAGTGAGCAACTGGGGTTAGAATTAAATTGTAAAAAGACACAATGTAATATACAAGTAAATGGAAATATTCTTCAACAAGTGAATCGGTGCAATTATCTTGGAACAGTCATAACATCTGATGGGAGATGCCTTGAGGAGATTAGAACAAGAATCGCCATGGCGAAAGTAGCCTTTAGCAAGATGAAAAACATTCTGACCAATAAAAAGATGTCAATTGAAACGAGAAAAAGAGTGTTGAGGGGATACATAGAGCCTGTTCTTTTGTATGGATGTGAAACTTGGACAATGAGCAGTCAAGCTGAAAAACATCTGATGGCTGCAGAAATATGGTTTCTGAGGAAAATGCAAAGAATACCATGGACAGACAGAAAAACCAATGACCAAGAACTACAGGAGACAAATGAACGTCGTAAGCTGATTGGAGAGATTAGACGTAGACAGTCAAAATATTTTGGACATGTTATGAGAAGAAATGGATTGGAGAACTTGGTGACAACGGACAGGGATAAGATCGAAGATCGAAGGGAACAGACCAAGAGGAAGACCGAGGGGAAAATACCTGGATGGCTTGGCCACATGGCATGGACGGGACAGGAACACTGAGCTGATCCACGACACTGGTGATCGAGTGAAATGGCGAGTCATGACCGCCCACGCTTTCCGGCATGGCACATGATTGATTGATTACGACTTTCCAAATGTCGCTGGAGCCTGCGTGCTACTTTCTTTTCGAGGACTTTGCCATTCGTGTTTTGCAGGATTATAATTCGGTATCCATGAAGTCTGGAGTGATCCTTACCTGGTTTTTGGAGTCGGACCAGGTAGCTATGCAGCCAATCGTGGAGTATTTCCGCCGTAGTGATGCTTAGGTTGAAGCAAAGAGCCATCTCCTCCAAGTCCCCATCATTCATATTACTCATATGGGTGTACCTCACACATCTGTGTCTTTAGCCCACATCAGTACCCATCTAATATCATCCACCTTAGTCTCACAGGCCTCCTTCCTAGAGACCGGTGACAAGGTTCTTTGACCATGCCTCTAATGGCTTTATCTTTCTAATCAATCTGTGTTACAAATCGTACAATAAAAGCCTCCCCTTTGTCCTTGTCAGTTGTCATAGGTCGGTTGGTATCATCATAAACGGTACCATGTGTACCAGGAATAGCATGTCTCTTCATCTCCCGGTGCAGCCTCCATAATTTACCAAATGTCACATTCCCACCGGCTTCATTGATAAACTGTTACCACATCATCCTTTTTGTCTATGCTGCCTGGAGTTTAAAATCCTGCACCTTTACTTTAAAAAACAATATATTCCAGCCTCATGCAATTCTGTGTCAACTGAATTGGTTGCTCTCCGCACCCTCTGCCAATTCTTTGTGACCGCCCTCTTTTCCCTCAGGGAATTCTCCACCTCTGGTGTCCAGCATGGTGGTTGGGTGAAGACTCTTCTTGTTGGTGTTGATCTTCACTGTGATATGGCGTCCCAAGAGCGAAGAGTGGTCACAATCATAACAGAACAGGGAAGGTAGTAACGTCCATGGTCCCCAAGAACATTCCATTTTATGTCTGATGCCGCCTCTTGGGATACAAGTGCCAGGTCGATGGCCGTGTCAGGGTCCCCTAGTCTCATTACTTGCCTAGTTGGTGTCTGCCACGATGCGGCTGGCCGATCTGGTGTATTTAAGCGCGACTTGGTGGTCGCTCTGGTGTGTAGGTGAAACTGTTTGGTTGGGGCATAGTTTCTGATGTCTAGGGGTATTAGTTGTACTATCATCATTCATCAAGTGCCACCGTCGTTAGTTTCGGACTCATCGTTCTGCCGTAACTCAGACTCTGCATTTCGCTATGCGGCCTCACTTCAAAGTTTGGTAACTTCAACTTTACTTGACTGATAGTCAACCTCTTCCATTCTACTCGGCCATTACGACGCACAGTAATAACTCAAACTGCATACATCATGGCCCATGTAATAACTCAACGTGAGTGCGGGTTTTGTGTGTGTGTGTGTGTGTGTGTGTGTGTGTGTGTGTGTGTGTGTGTGTGTGTGTGTGTGTGTGTGTGTGTGTGTGTGTGTGACTATCTATTCCTCAAAACACTGCATAATAGTTACTCACAATTGCGCACACATTTATGCAACATGATCACACATCTACACCACATTTTCTATACATAAACTTCACTAAAAGAGTGGCTCAGTGTTGGCCGTCACTCTATTTACAGGTGGTCCGCACTCGACGAAACCAACATCAAGAATGCCTTGTCCGGATCTCGCCTCCTGTTGACCGCGAAAAGAGTCCCAGCGTTTTCACGTGACGGCATAACTATTTCATGTCCTTATCTGGACCATGGCACTCTCCCTTCATTTAAACAGACAACATCCGTCTCAAGCAAGGCCTCAGCAAGAGCAGTACCCTGTCTGTTCTCTCCCAACCTGTCCCACTCCCTGGCAAGGGCATTGAAGACACCACATATCAGATACCTGATACCAGGGGTATCAAGTGAGCCTTTCAACCAATTCCAACTCTCCTTGCTTATACAAGATTCCCCACTTACATACATATTATTAGGTTCCAGCTGTACCGTTCGAAATTCATCTGCATTCCCTGCACCTATTTACTTTCCTGACCCCACCCACTCATATCCAGTATCGAATGCTGTAAACAATCCGTAACCACCAGAGCCTTCCCATGTCTTCCCTTTTCGGTTGGGTTTAGGTAACATGTATAGCCAGGGCACTTAAAAGAGTTTGTCTTCAGTTCTTGTAACATCAGAACATCAAAATCGCGGACTAATTTCTCCAATATTGGTCCTCGTTGATTTGCACTCCGGCGATTCCAATACCCAACCCGTACATTTGTTAGTCCCACACTATCCGTTTTCCTCCTACCCTTCTGGCTCCAGCCCTCTTCTTCCTTTTCCTCCCCCCTCTCCCCTACCTCTTCTCCTCCGCTTCAATTTCTCCCCGCTGGCTGTTGTCAAAGGTATCGAGCACAAAGCACGTACTCCGTTGCTCAGGCGATAATTCATTTGATTTTCCATAGTTGGTTTGATTTGAAGGGAGGAACTAACCGGTCACCCTAGTAGAGCCTGTCTGCTACGGAAGGGACAGGGGATGTTCCTCAGCAGTACATACGCCCCGACCAGCTCACCGTGGCCATTCAGTCCTCAGTACGTCGGTCCACCTTAAACTTGGGGGTTTATAATCGGAGTGTTCCATCTCCTAGGGGAATTCCCCCCCCCCCCCCCAGGGGAAAATTAATTTTAGGGTTTCCGGGGGGGGGGGGGGGGGAATTAAGATTATTTCAAGATCATGTTAATACAAGAACCGATTACTTGATATTGTTTTCCCTTCATACTGTACGGTTCTGTACGTCTCACCCTTCTAAAATTCAATTTATAAAGTAAGTAGACCCACAAATCATGTTTTATGTGGATGTCTAGACTTGTTTTAGTATGTGCTATTAAATTTAACTTCCATTATTACGTATACTGTGTAGGGGCGGGGCGGGATTTTTAGGTATAAAATACGAAAGGGGGGAATGACGTTCTGAAAATAAGGTGAAGAGGGGCACGGACCAATAAAGGTTGAGAACCACTGTCCTAGATTGACCGCTGTAATAGCTAACGGACCGCCATCTACGCTGGGACAAGAGGTTCTAGCCCCTCAACCCTCCTGGCGAACACATTAGATAAATGCATACAGGGGAACAAAAAAAATTCGCACAATATCTATCAAATAATACGCAATACAATACGTAGCTAAAGTCACTACACAACACTGTGTTAGTGCGTGAAGAAAGCCCAGATGGCAACTTCGGTGTCGCTTTTCTCTTCCAATGGTCACCACAAACTGTTCCCAAACTACATATCTACCTCCAGCGACATACATAGAACACACTTCAACTGCCAGAGCTCATGTTGAGCAACTGTTCGGTTTTTCTCCTGTTGGTAAAAACCCATGCCCACAAATGCCGTACTCCATTCAATTCTCACCGCCGTGTCGTGTCGGCGATCTCCTTAGCCACCGAAGTTAGTCTTCTGAGACGAGGTCAGAAAAGGTCACCTGGAAGTTCCATGTGACTGTGAGTCACCAGCTGACGCATCACTTTCTGCACTTTTCTTGTCTTCACTTCTATTAACAACTGCATAAGCTCTTCCATGGCCGGAAGGTTGCACCTCACAAAAGTCGAGTATGCAATTATACCACCCATGAGTTGAAAGCTGCGTACCAGAGATTTCACATCATCATGGGAATCTAATAGACATCCGACCTTGGGTCTGTGTACATATCCACAAATGTATCATCAGCACTGAAGGTATATTTCATTGCTCCTGGAGTCACCATCCACAGTTACTGGGGCATGACAACACGTTGAGATGTAATCTGATATATGTGCTATAAGTTGCTGTAAGGCTACATATTTACCCCCAACGACATACATGGAACTCATTTCAGCTGCCAGAGCTCATTCAATGGTGAAATTGTCCATGTATAATGCCACTGTTTTGGCATCAACAAGGAATTGAAATGCATTACAACAGATGTTTCCTGCTTTATCCAGTGCTACTATGAAGCGCACAAACGTATTTAAATGTTTCAGATGCAGCCTACTAAAACATGTTGTCCTGTGTGGATGTGACTGTCTCAATATAAGAGAGGTATCTTGTAAATCATCATGACAAGTGGCATCATTCTCATCTGTCAAGAAATCCGGCCCGCTTCCGTCCAGTCCGTGAACGCCACATTCACAAACTGACACCCAGGACCAAAGCAAACAGGCTCACATGGTACACTAGAAGGGCATCTTCCATTCTCATGGTTACAGGTGCCATTTTAACAATAACATTATTATTTGTAGCATACACCTACACCTTTGTCCAAACCATTCTTTATTACTATCTTGTTGTGTTGCATTTGGAAACATAACTGTCACAAGTATATAGTTGAGCAGCAAACAAAGCAGTGAAGACATCAGTAATCTGATTTATTTCATACGTTGAGCTCTGTAAAACTGAGACAACGACATGACAATGTTTGTGTAATTACACCTGTTGTGTTGTAGAGTTGTTACGGCAGACACAAAATTGTATAGTTCTGTGTAAAGTATCTGCTGCAACACCTTCTGCTTGAGATTGTCACTGTTATTGATAACCGTCGGTAGTTTCGGACTCATCGTGTCGTGCCGTAACTCAGACTCTGCATTTCGCTATGCGGCCTCACTTCAAAGTTGGTAACTTTCAACTTTACTTGACTGATAGTCAACCTCTTACATTCTACTCGGCCATTACGACGCACAGTAATAACTCAAACTGCATACATCATGGCCCATGTAATAACTCAACGTGAGTGCGGGTTTTGGTGTGTGTGTGTGTGTGTGTTGTGTGTGTGTGTGTGTGTGTGTGTGTGTGTGTGTGTGTGTGTGTGTGTGTGTGTGTGTGACTATCTATTCCTCAAAACACTGCATAAATAGTTACTCACAATTGCGCACACCATTTATGCAACATGATCACACATCTACAACCACATTTTCTATACATAAACTTCACTAAAAAGAGTGGCTCAGTGTTGGCCGTCACTCTATTTACAGGTGGTCCGCACTCGACGAAACCAACATCAAGAATGCCTTGTCCGGATCTCGCCTCCTGTTGACCGCGAAAAGAGTCCCAGCGTTTTCACGTGACGGCATAACTATTTCATGTCCTTATCTGGACCATGGCACTCTCCCTTCATTTAAACAGACAACATCCGTCCTCAAGCAAGGCCTCAGCAAGAGCAGTACCCTGTCTGTTCTCTCCCAACCTGTCCCACTCCCTGGCAGGGCAATTGAAGACACCACATATCAGATACCTGATTACCAGGGGTATCAAGTGAGTCCTTTCAACCAATTCCAACTCTCCTTGCTTATACAAGATTCCCCACTTACATACATATTATTAGGTTCCAGCTGTACCGTTCGAAATTCATCTGCATTCCTGCACCTAGTTTACTTTCCTGACCCCACCCACTCATATCCAGTATCGAAGTGCTGTAAACAATGCCGTAACCCCAGAGCCTTCCCATGTCTTCCCTTTTCGTTGGGTTTAGGTAACATGTTAGCCAGGGCACTATAAAGAGTTTGTCTTCAGTTCTTGTAACATCAGAACATCAAAATCGCGGACTAGTTCTCCAATATTGGTCCTCGTTGATTTGCACTCCGGCGATTCCAATACCCAACCCGTACATTTGTTAGTCCCACACTATCCGTTTTCCTCCTACCCTTCTGGCTCCAGCCCTCTTCTTCCTTTTCCTCCCCCCCTCTCCCCTACCTCTTCTCCTCCGCTTCAATTTCTCCCCGCTGGCTGTTGTCAAAGGTATCGAGCACAAAGCACGTACTCCCGTTGCTCAGGCGATAATTCATTTGATTTTCCATAGTTGGTTTGATTTGAAGGGAGGAACTAACGGTCACCCTAGTAGAGGCCTGTCTGCTACGGAAGGGACAGGGGAGGTTCCTCAGCAGTACATACGCCCGACCAGCTCACCGTGGCCATTCAGTCCTCAGTACGTCGGTCCACCTTAAACTTGGGGGTTTATAATCGGAGTGTTCCATCTCCTAGGGAATTCCCCCCCCCCCCCCAGGGGAAAATTAATTTAGGGTTTCCGGGGGGGGGGGGGGGGAATTAAGATTATTTCAAGATCATGTTAATACAAGAACCGATTACTTGATATTGTTTTTCCCTTCATACTGTACGGTTCTGTACGTCTCACCCTTCTAAAATTCATTTATAAAGTAAGTAGACCCACAAAATCATGTTTTATGTGGATGTCTAGACTTGTTTTAGTATGTGCTATTAAATTTAACTTCCATTATTACGTATACTGTGTAGGGGCGGGGCGGGATTTTTAGGTATGAAATACGAAAGGGGGGAATGACGTTCTGAAAAATAAGGTGAAGAGGGGCACGGACCAATAAGGTTGAGAACCACTGTCCTAGATTGACCGCTGTAATAGCTAACGGACCGCCATCTACGCTGGGACAAGAGGTTCTAGCCCATCAACCCTCCTGGCGAACACATTAGATAAATGCATACAGGGGAAACAAAAAAAAATTCGCACAATATCTATCAAATAATACGCAATACAATACGTAGCTAAAGTCACTACACAACACTGTGTTAGTGCGTGAAGAAAGCCCAGATGGCAACTTCGGTGTCGCTTTTCTCTTCCAATGGTCACCACAAACTGTTCCCAAACTACATATCTACCTCCAGCGACATACATAGAACACACTTCAACTGCCAGAGCTCATGTTGAGCAACTGTTCGGTTTTTCTCCTGTTGGTAAAAACCCATGCCCACAAATGCCGTACTCCATTCAATTCTCACCGCCGTGTCGTGTCGGCGATCTCCTTAGCCACCGAAGTTAGTCTTCTGAGACGAGGTCAGAAAAAGGTCACCTGGAAGTTCCATGTGACTGTGAGTCACCAGCTGACGCATCACTTTCTGCACTTTTCTTGTCTTCACTTCTATTAACAACTGCATAAGCTCTTCCATGGCCGGAAGGTTGCACCTCCAAAAGTCGAGTATGCAATTATACCACCCATGAGTTGAAAGCTGCGTACCAGAGATTTCACATCATCATGGGAATCTAATAGACATCCGACCTTGGGTCTGTGTACATATCCACAAATGTATCATCAGCACTGAAGGTATATTTAATTGCTCCTGGAGTCACCATCCACAGTTACTGGGCATGACAACACGTTGAGATGTAATCTGATATATGTGCTATAAGTTGCTGTAAGGCTACATATTTACCCCAACGACATACATGGAACTCATTCAGCTGCCAGAGCTCATTCAATGGTGAAATTGTCCATGTATAATGCCACTGTTTTGGCATCAACAAGGAATTGAAATGCATTACAACAAGATGTTTCCTGCTTTATCCAGTGCTACTATGAAGCGCACAAACGTATTTAAATGTTTCAGATGCAGCTACTAAAACATGTTGTCCTGTGTGGATGTGACTGTCTCAATATAAGAGAGGTATCTTGTAAATCATCATGACAAGTGGCATCATTCTCATCTGTCAAGAAATCCGGCCCGCTTCCGTCCAGTCCGTGAACGCCACATTCACAAACTGACACCAGGACCAAGCAAACAGGCTCACATGGTACACTATAAGGGCATCTTCCATTCTCATGGTTACAGGTGCCATTTTAAAACAATAACATTATTATTTGTAGCATACACCTACACCTTTGTCCAAACCATTCTTTATTACTATCTTGTTGTGTTGCATTTGGAAACATAACTGTCACAAGTATATAGTTGAGCAGCAAACAAAGCAGTGAAGACATCAGTAATCTGATTTATTTCATACGTTGAGCTCTGTAAAACTGAGACAACGACATGACAATGTTTGTGTAATTACACCTGTTGTGTTGTAGAGTTGTTACGGCAGACACAAAATTGTATAGTTCTGTGTAAAGTATCTGCTGCAACACCTTCTGCTTGAGATTGTCACTGTTATTGATAGATTTCCTGACAGATTAGTCCTAGGATTCGACCTTCCGTCTGTGAACATAAAGTCTTTGTTCACTTGAAACTGTTGAGGAAAACCCCCGACAAAAACCTAACGGACAAAAAGGATTCCCGCCATCTTGCCCCAAGGGAGGTCACTCATAATATCGCATATCCAACATTGTTTTGACTTCCATAGTTATAAAATGTTATTTACCTTTTCAGTTTTCACTTACTTTTACTTATTATCGGATGGTGAGCTGAATCTACATCAGCACCTCAACAACAACAAAAATATCTGTACACATGATATCTTCTCATTAATACTTTAAATTGCCAATTTGATTTTTTAATTTTTTTTATTTATTAATGTGACCTGATGATACTCGCGTTACTTTATTCATTATTTCATACAGAAAACTTTTCGTCCGTGATTCACTTCGCAAAATGATGAATAATTCACCACTGGCGTTTATTGCCCCACGTCCATGTTTACAGATAATTTCTTTATTACCGCGTTAACCAACCGTACTTTGGCATTCATGTCACACAGTGGACATTCAGACCACCCATAACTAATGTGATCTAGCCATTTCTTTTAGTACCTATTGTACATTGAAGTTTCATGTAACATTGTTCCTTGCCTGATTCATTGTAATAATGTGTTGATGAGTAGCGCTGGATCCCATTCATGTCTACTTTCTTGTGTGCTTTTGCTATTATTGTAGAACTGACTAAACCCAATTGTTATTGCTTTCTCTGCCTCTCTAGATAGCATGAAGGCCACTGCTTCGCTGTTATGGGCAATTTCCGCTAATGGTACTGTTTCATCTGTGATTAGAAGCATTTTCCTGCTCTGTGGCTTCCTGTTTTGCATAATCCCAAAATGGCATTCTTATGATATTTCATCTCTCCTACAGTGTATCTTTCTCAACGCATACATAGTTAAAACAAGACAAGACCAGTTCTGGAGAATTTCTTAGTTGAAAGTAGGTAATTTGGCGATCCAAACTTCTATGGCTTTTATCTTTCCCTATCTTTAGATGTATTCATTGGCGGTTGGATTTTTGCAGCTAAAGCTTTCCACGGGTTCAAGCACCCAGTTTCACACAATCGTTCCTCCTTAGACGTCTCTTAAGACATGCAGGGCATATTTCTATGGTACTATGCTTTGCTTTCCTTATAGACAACAATCCTGCAATGCCATTGCAGGTGTAAGAAGCTGACTCTTTTAACATCACGAACTTGAATTGAATAGTTAAACACATTCTCACAATATTATATTTCATGTGGCGCCATTAGTTCTGGGGCTGATCGGCACCCTGTTACCCACTGGTTGATTTGTGAGAATTAAATACACTGGCAAAAGTAATGCATGCCGTCTTTTATTTACATGAGAGATCGGAATAGAGCATTGTGAAGCGATCATTGTTCATTTTCTTTTCATATGCAGTCGCTGAATCAAACATTTATATTTATGGCATTTTATTGTAAAACTAACCCAATCCTATTTGACTTAACTTTCCCATTCTATTAAAAGTTGACAAGTATACGGATGAAAGGAGGAGCGTGTGAAAGGGATGTGACAACTGTAAAGTATCTCCGCGTACTCGTATTCAAGCTTTCCCAGACTGCAATTGAAACTCTATACCTTTCTTTCATTAGATTTCTACATTTGCATTTAGTTGATTAAAATTGGCTGCAGCATTTCTTTTATTATTACCAAAACCAGATATGTCTGGTTAAAATTGTATAGGTTATAATATAATATAGTGTCTACCATTAATTCAGATGATGAACTTTTTGTGTGCTCTGTCGTTAAATCAGTTATCATATTCATATACCACCTATGGCTGAAGGAAACACCTGGTTTAAACAGCATACTAGAAGATAATCAGATCTAGGGCTTGGGATCCTCCATTAGATCTTCTTCTGGAAGAATCAACTCTCAACCAGAGCAGCAGGTTACACAATCATGTTCAGTGTCAATGAGGAGAATCATGGTGGAGAAAAGATTTGCATTCGCAAAGAACACTGTCTTTGCTAACCCAGTGCTAAATATTATTCAGAGACCTGCATTCCTGTCACAGAAGTAACATTTTAAGTTACCTATTTTATTCGACATGTTGATGTAAAATCATATTATTGTATACATCATTTCATACACCTATATTTCACATCACTACCTAGTATATGTGAATGTCTTTCGTCTTGACATCACCGGTTCACTCTCATCGTACCACATTCCATCATATTCTAAATGATTTATCGTGATAGAAAATGAACATATTTGTAGTTTATTTAACTCATATTTCTATCTTAATATTTTCCAAGTGTACGTAACTGTGTATGTACCTGTTATTACAGTACTTGGTGGGGGTTTCGTCATATTAACCACGGAGGGGAGATTATCAGGGAGGAACCTGACCTGCCTAGTAGTCAATTAAGAGATGTAAACCTTGGCACCAAACCTCCTCCTTTATAAAGTCAGTCAGTTGAGTTGAGTTGAATTAAGAACCGACATCACTGCACTCAGGACATTCCTATACGTGCTCCGTCCCTTCGTTCAACAGCCAGCGAAGAGTCATGCTACTAATCGCTCGAACCGCTATCTGATTAAAAGTTCTCCTGGTCTTCCCTCTCAGGTTTGAGATTCTTCCAGAACCACTGCCGATCCCCCGCAGTCTCATTCTTTCCACATATGGGTTCTCAATCTGTTCCTCCGCTTTCTCCACCTGGTCCCACAAGCGCACGACCACCTTCCCCTTGTCCATAGGCAATCTACAACCATTCCCTGCCAGCCTGTGAGCCTGTTCATTCCCCCGCATCCCTGCATGGCCAAGGCAAAATATCCATACAGTTCTCACAATCTGTGACCTCTGAAGCGACGATAGCCATTCCACACGAAACATTCCTTTCTCCACCTTACTAAGCATACTCTTTGAATCCGTAATGAATGCAATGTGTGTTGCAGTAGTCTCCTCCAGCCAACCGAATGCCGCAGTTACTGCCTTCACCTCCATTCTCATGTTGGAGGTCGTAGTCGCATATGCTTTTCAAGACTCGTTCATTAGCCTTTGCAATAAAACCCCAACCACTACGTCTGTTTCTCACCACTGACCCATCGGTGTAGATGAATATGTCGACTTGATGTGTATTACTCTGGATGAGCTGTTGCACTTCAAACTCACTGCGGCCGGCTGCCCATTCCCTGCACTCACGACCCAGTGTTATTATTACATTGTGCCAGTCCGCCATGTCTTCCACTCTTTTTTTTACGATCGATGGTCTCTAGATCACACACCTTACGTAATAGAAAGTTCCGCCTGTGCCATCCAGGACCTGCCTCGACTTAGTCTATGATCTTTGACTATATCCATGGCTGGATGCAGCGGGTGATCCCTATTTGCAGCAACTCTAAGATACCATTTGGCCTGAAGAACCCTATGCCTACCCGTCATTGCTGGAAGCGTCAGAATATCCATCCATCATGTGCCATGCCGATAAGCGCGGACGGTCATGTTTTGCCATCTCACTCGATCACAAGAGTCGTGGGTCAGCTCCGTGTTCCTGTCTCGACCATGCCAAGTGGCCAAGCCAGCCAGGTATTTACTTCTCGGTCTTCCCCTTGGTCTCTTCCCTTCGATCTTGCCAGTTGTGACCAAGTTCTCCAAGTCATTTCTTCTCATAACATGCCTACGTCTAATGACTCTAATGAGTTTACGATCTTCATTTGTTTCTTGAAGAACTTGTTCATTGCTTTTCAGTCTGTCCATGGTATTGTTTGCATTTTCCTCAGAAACCACATTTCCACAGCCATCAGATGTTTTTCAGCTTGACTACTCATTGTTCAGGCTTCACATCCATACAAAAGTATACGATTTATGTAGCACCTAAACACTCTTTTTTTCCTTTCAATTGGTATCTTTTTATTGGTCAGTATGTTTTTCATCTTGCAAAAGGCTACCTTCGCAATGGCAATTCTTGTTCTAATCTTTTCAAGGCATCTCCCATCAAATGTTATAACTATTCCGAGATAACAGCAACAACCGCATCTACTAAATGTTGCAGGTCCTGTTCATTATCTCCAATCTAGACTGTATCATCTGCATATCTCATGTTATTGATGTATCTCCCCCCAATGTTGATTCCTTCCATATCTTCTATATTTCTGAAAATATTTTCACTGTATAGGAACAAAAGATCTGGAGACATTACACATCCCTGTCTCACACCTCTTTTAATAGGCTGATATTGACCTAAATCATTATCAATTCTGATGGCAGCTTGTTGTTTCCAATATATGTTTTTTACAAGTCTAAAGTCCTTATCATGTCGACATGTCTTACTTTATCGAAAGCCTTTGTGTAGTAAATAAAGCAAAGATATAGATCTTGTTTACTTCTATAGAACGTTCAATTACTGTTCTCAGTATATACTATTGGGGTTGGAACTCTTCACTGGCTTCCGAGGATGGGGACTGAGCGCTTATGGGAATGCCCCAAATGCTATGATGTCGTGTTCCTAAATCAATCAATCAATCAATCAATCAATCAATCAATATCAATTAATATATTGCTATCCACAACACAGAATCATATAGATTCAACCCAATTGAATAGTGAAAATCACAACTTATATCTTAACATAGCAAAAACAAAGATAATGCATATAAATTAATAAGAAATATATATAAGAAAGAAATATATGTTAATTTGGAAAAATTGGAGGTGGTGGAAAATTCTGAATATCTTGGATCATTGATTACTAACAACGGTGACACAATGAAAGAAATTAAACGACGACTATCAATTGCTCTTCAAAGACTAAAACAACTGAATAAATTATGGAATGGGACAGACAGAACTACAAAAATTAGATTTTTAAGAGTATGCATCTTTCCCATTGCAACATACGCCTGTAAGACCTGGAAACTTACTAAACAAGCTGAACAGCGCATTAATGCCTTTGAATATAAATGTTATAGACGAGTTCTAAGAATATCTTGAATACAGAAAAGAACAAATGCATCCATACTTCAAGAGCTGACTATTGAAGAAGGTTGGTTATTAAAGACGATAAAACAAACAAAAAAATTGGAATATTTTGGTCACTTGAAACGTCACGAAAGTTTGGAGAACAATAATAATGGGGTATATGCCTGGGAAGAGAGGAAGAGGAAGGCCAAAGAGAAGATGGGTGCAGGATGTGGCGGATGATCTCCAGATGGGTATTTCGACGCGGGACATTTTGCTTATGATCGAGAGGTTTCCGGAAGGTTGTTATGGGAGCGAGGTTCTGCAAATGACATGCTACTGAATGAATTAATGTTAGTTAGTTAGTCAGTCGCGGTTCCAACTTCACAGCAACGGGTCGTCCCCATATTGCTCTGTTCCTGTGCCAGTGAATATCACAAAATGCTCCTCACTGCCCCAAGTGAACAATGGAATAGACAGGAGTGTCGGCAAGCCAACAGCCCGCACAGGTACACTGTGCATAATGCCGCCGCCAGAATTCTAACACAAAAGTCCTCCACGAAAAATACAGGGAAAATACGAAAATATCGTCGATGAAAACGGCAGTCACCAGAAAGACTTCATTGATCGGGGTTTTATCCCATATGGCTCGGTCTCTTTCTGCAGAGCGACCCACCGAAAGCGCCGCACAAAGCACGAACTTCGTAGCTACAGCGACGACTCCCAGGAGTCTCCTGAAAAATGCACTCGTGAACCGAAAAGGTAAACCAGTCAATCCAGCAACAGCCGGCTGTCATCGTTCCGAGCATGCAGTTCACGCGAAAAACAACCGCGAACAGATGCAAAAGCATTCCACGCGACATTCACAGCTCACAGTGTCGCGCCCGCTCTCACTCAGTAGCAGGGCGATGGAACTATAGCCTCCTTAGTCGCCTCTTACGACGTGCATGGTAGGCAACAGTGTTACTATTCTTTGCCCCCCCCCCCCCCCCGTATGGGCCCCGGCAACACACGGGCGAATCAATGAATGTGTATATACACAGCATTTACTGTACCCTTGCCTTCTAGACACCCATATTGTTCTTCTCCTATTTCGGGTTCTATTTTCTTCCTAATTCTTTGCATGATAATTCTCAGCAAAATCTTCGTAATGTGGCTCATTATACTAATTGTTCGATGTTGATCGCATTCCAAGTATCCTGATTTCTTCAGGATTGCAAGAAATACAGAATTGCATAATTCAGTAGGTATATCTCAAGTATCATATATTGCGTTCAGCAGTCTGGTGACTTGCTCCATTCCATATTCTTCTAAGGCATTGATCATTTCTATTGCACCCGGGGTCTTGCCAGTTTTCATATGGTTAAGAGCATTCTGAACTTCCATCTTCAACATTGATGGTCCTTCATTATTATTCCGATGATCATATTGTTCTTCTCTGGTATCATCATAAAGGTCTAGACACAAGTTATGGTCGTCACTAGGAAGAACGAAGTACCATAATGTAGTATACAAGTAAATGGGAATATTCTTCAACAAGCGTATCGATACAATTATCTCGGAACAGTCATAACATCTGATGGCAGATGTTTTGAAGAGATTAGAACAAGAATCGCCATGGCGAAAGTAGCATTTAGCAAGATGAAAAACATTCTGACCAATAAAAAGATGTCAATTGAAACGAGAAAAAGAGTGTTGAGGGGATACATACAGCCTGTTCTTTTGTATGGATGTGAAACTTGGACAATGTGCACTCAAGCTGAAAAACATCTGATGGCTGCAGAAATGTGGTTTCTGAGGACAATGCAAAGAATACTATGGACAGATAGAAAAACCAATGACCAAGTACTACAGGAGATAAACTCGTAAATTGATTAGAGAAATTAGACTTAGACTGTCAAAATATTTTGGACATGTTATGAGAAGAAATGGGTTGGAGAACTTAGTGACAACTGGCAAGATCGAAGGGAACAGACCAAGAGGAAGACCGAGATGAAAATAGCTGGAAGGCTTGGCCACAGGAAGGAGACAGGAACACTGAGCTGAACCACGACTCTGGTGATCGAGTGAAATGGCGAGTCATGACCTCCCACGCTTACCGACATGCCACATGATTGATTGATTGACATAATCTGACCACGCATGTAAAATCTGATTTTTTCTTAATATGATTTTGCCCTCGTTAGTATTTAGGCACGGTTAGCGGGGTAGGGATATCCCCTATCAAGGGAGATGTAAGACGCCTCCTTTCATCCGTTAGGCTACGGGACACCCTTGGGCAAGGTGGAGTACCCGTTTAGCCCCCCCCCCCCCAATCAGGGTTACATGAAGCGATGGAAGCAGGTGGTGGATGGAGTGTGAGAGCAGCCGACAGATTGTTGTTGGTTATGGTATTGCACTCTGCGGCGATAGGCAAATAATCTTATCAGTAGAGACAATGGCTATGGCCACCGACTAGTACAGTCACTGCCCAGAAGTAAAGCAACGGCAAACTACCTTCTGCAAAACTTGCCAAGAAACCATAACAACTATGACAGAAAACATAATAAGAAAGAAGAGCATGCATCTTTCCCATTGCAATATACGCCTGTGAGACTTGGACACTTATTAAACAAGCTGAACAGCGCATAAATGCCTTTGAATATAAATGTATTATAGACGAGTTCTAAGAATATCTTGGGTAAAGAAAAGAACAAATGAATCCATACTTCAGGAGCTAAATACTGAAGAAGGTTGGCTATTAAAAACGATAAAACAGAGAACATTGAAATATGTTGGTCACTTGAAACGTCACGAAAGTTTATAGAGAACAATAATGGAGAGGTATATGCCTGGGAAGAGACGAAGAGGAAGGCTAAAGAGAAGATGGGTGCAGGATGTGGCGGATGATCTCCATTTGGAAGTATCGGACGCGGGACATCTTGCTTATGATCGAGAGGTTTTCCGGAAAGTTGTTGTTATGGAAGCGAGGTTCTGCAAAGGACATGCTACTGAATGAATGAATATATATATATATATATATATATATATATATATATATATATATATATATATATATATATATATATATATATATATAGAGAGAGAGAGAGAGAGAGAGAGAGAGAGGGAGAGAGAGCGCGAGAGAGACAGACAGACAGACAGACAGACAGACAGACAGACAGACAGACAGGCAGGCAGGCAGGCAGGCAGGCAGGCAGGTCAATACCAGCAGTCTAGAAAGGGGATTACCGATGATCCTACCAAAGAAAAGGGACATACAAGAATGCCAGCATTATGTAGCACTTGTGTTATTGCCAGTTCTTGGGAATTTATTACACATGATTATTTTGGAGAGACTAAGAGATGCCACTGATAAACAACTAAGGGATGCACAGACAGGCCTCCTGCCAACCTGATCTTGTGCTGACCAGATAGCAACATTAAGCGTAATAACAGGGTAAAACCAATCTAAATGGGATTCGCTGGCTTTGAAAAGGTCTTTGACAGAATTGTTAGGAAATCCCTCTGGAAGTTGACGCAATAGGGGATCCAACAGAAAAATGTCACCTTAATCATCATCATCATCATCATCATCATCATCATCATCATCATCATCATCATCATCATCATCATCATCATCATCATCATCATCATCATCATCATCATCTTCCACTTCTGCCGTCAAGCGTAGTGAAGAGGAATAATTTGCGTTCTATCGCCCTGTGGGCGGCACTGGATAGTGTCATTCCGTGTGGTTGTACAATGTCTCTGATGTCATCAATCCATTTTCTTCTTGGACGTCCTCGTGGTCTCGTCGCAGATGATCTTTGATGAAGGCCAGTGATGGTAGTTGCTGGTGTTGCATTCTAACGACATGCCCAAACCACTTGATCTTCTGTCTTTCAATAAATGTGGCACAAGGTGTTGATCCCACAGATCCCATAAAAGAAGTAGCTTAAAAGTCGACAGGGTCGGTTGCATTGCACCGGGTTTTTATCCCATATGGCTCAGTTTCTTTCCGCATGATAATAGCATTTCTTACTCGGTCTCGGATTGTTAAGTTGGCAACTCATTTCGCAGGTGTTGATTTTGCGAAGGTGTGATTTGGATAAAGTCCAGGTCTGAGATTGGTAGCAAAGGGTTGGTGTGAATATGCTGTTTATGTCAGCTTAATAAGGGCACCATATAATGGCTTGGAATGCGAGTTCTTCATGAGAGAAAACGTACAGTTAAATTTGACATAATAACAGGAGAACAACAGAAGAGCATGCATCTTTCCCATTGTAACATACACCAGTGAGACCTGGACACTTACTAAACAAGCTGAACAGCGCATAAATGCCTTTCAATATAAATGTTACAGACGGGTTCTAAGAATAGTTTGGGTAAAGAAAAGACCAAATTCATCCATACGACAAGAGCTGAATATTGAAGAAGGTTGGCTTTTAAAGACAATAAAACAAAGAAAATTGAAATATGTTGGTCACTTGAAACGTCATGAAAGTTTGGAAAGAAAAATAATGGAGGGTTATATGCCTGGGAAGAGAGGAAGAGGAAGGCCAAGGAGAAGATGGGTGCAGGATGTGGCGGATGATCTCCAGATGGGTGTATCGGACGCGGGACATCTTTCTTATGATCGAGAAGATTTCCGGAAGGTTGTTATGGGAGTGATGTTCAGCAAGAGGACATGCTACTGAATGAATGAATGAACAGAAGTGCGCCAGGAATGTCTTTTGTCGGCTTTATTCTTCTTACTAACTATGGACAAGATCATGCAGACAACAATAGCTGCCGCTAGAATTGGATTATAATGGGCTCTGACAAATTAAGCTTGAAGATCTGGATTTCGCTGTCGAAACTGACCTCCTAACCCACAAACGAAATTAGATACAAGATAAACCAATCTTGCTATAGTATGTCCAGAAATTAATGCCGTCATTCACGATCAATTATTTTGAAAACTGTCTGTTGCATCCTTATGAAATTTTTCCTGTCGTCTTATATTTACCCCACCCAAGGAATATGTCTTTGATAGGTCCAAAAACAACTTAAATCATTGAAAGCGGCCACATTTTTTTGATATTTTGCTGAAAAACTAGTGATCTCCGCTAACAAATTTGTAATGAATGCCCCACCAATTAACATGACGACACAAGGTATCCGGATTTGTATGGGAGTGTGTGCAATAAAAGAAGTAGCTTAAAAGTCGACAGGGTCGGTTGCATTGCACCGGGTTTTTATCCCATATGGCTCAGTTTCTTTCCGCAGCGCGGAAAGCGTCGCACAAAGCACGAACTTCGTAGCTCCAGCGACGACCCTCGGGAGTCTCCGAAAAAATGCACTCGTGAAATGAAGGACGCGGCCCGGAATCGAACATACAACCTTCGGAGCCCGAGTCAGACGGCTTGACCACTTCACCACGGAGAATCCCGAGAGGGGTGCAATGTGTAATATTAGTAAAGACAGAGAATTTACAGTGGCATGGGGTAAATAATTTGTAAATTGACAGGAAAGTAGAAGGAATATATTTCTTACCTTATTTTTCATTTCCTTCTTGTTTCTTCAGCTGCTGGTTAATAATGTGTACACAAGTATTCATGTTAGCGTTTTTATATTGAGTTCGTGAAAGCTTCCAAATAGCTGTGCGTTAATGTGCGTATGGAGTGACCAGAAATGATCCCGCAATTTAGTCAACATGTTTCCATTTTTAAGGATCTGTTCAGCTGTCTGTGTTGTTTGTTCACACGTACACATGGGTGGCAGACCCGCTTTGAGTCTTCGTGAAAGATTGTCTACTCTGCTGTTTGAATGAAAGAATGTATGAGAGGAAATAGAGAAGATGGACAGAATGTCAGACGGGCCTGCGTGCCCAATTCTGAACCCTTGGAAAATAAAGATTTACTTACTTACTTACTTACTTCACCGGTCAGAGACGGAACATGATTACCTGTTTTGCACTATAAAAATAGTTGTCAGTGTCTCTGTAGTGGGCTTTCTTCTTAACGACCACGATGTTGGTCCTCTTTTCATTGAAGTTTATAGATTGAGTCGTATGCACGTGTGTTGTCCCCTAATTTGACAACTCTCACGTTGTCTCTCACGTTTCTTGTTATGCCACAATATGTCAGTTTCCACCGCAATATTACTCTTCTGTTGGTTTTCAATGCGTTTAGTGTGTGTGTGTGTGTGTGTGTGTGTGTGTGTGTGTGTGTGTGTGTGTGTGTGTGTGTGTGTTTTCAATACAGTTGTTCGTCACCGCTGAGGGCTTGCGGAATTGAAAATTCATCACTGTGGAAAACAAACTGTTGCCATTGACATTATGCTGATGCTGTAATGTTTAGGGCCTGCAATTCGTCTGAATAGTTGGAGCAAAATATCCCAGTAAGTGTGTACGTAGATTAAGGTCTGCGATCTTCTCAGACCTTAATCTGTGTCGGACGATTCCAGTAGGTTGATGATTGCTCTCGGGTGCATAAAATTCAATCCATCCTTTCTCCAATAGCCCTCTTCCTCTTTCAACACATGGTCCTCACATTTTTTTCCAGTAACTTTTATCAATATTTAATAGCGCGGACTGGGTTAGTATCTTGACGTCAGACAATTTGAATGTAGGATTGGCAGCTGCCACCTGTCCTTTAATTTTAGCCCACACAAGTTCTATAGGGTGTAAATGAAAATGATACGGCGGAAGTTTGAAGCACCTATGGCCATGCTCTTCTATCAACTTGTCGATTTGATATTTCTTGCTTTTATGCGCCTGTTTTCAAGTGACAACAACTGTAGCTTGAAATATGTTTCTGGAAATGGTATATTTTCCCTTTGGAGCCATATCTTTATTGCTTCCTTTGTGCTCGATGCCGTAGTCTTCTTGGCAACAACATTATGATATGATGCATTGTCCATGATTAGACAAGACGGTCTATCAAGAGATGGAAGTATTGTATTCTCGAGCCAATCTGTAAATACATTACCATTCATCTCATTATGATAATCCCTATTGTCTGTATGCTTTGATACGAACACGAGCCCAGCATTCTGTAGTAACCCATAATGAGTACTACCAGCATAGGCTATGACCAAACGCTGTCCTTTACTACTGGGCACATAACGCTTTATCTTTCCATCCATTGATTGCCATTCCTTTTCACTTGTGTGTTGCGTATTGATCCACGTCTCATCCAAATACACTATGCCATAATTTTCTTTGCGCATTTCCCTTATTTCACGTAGGTATCTGCTTCTCATGGCTCCTAAATGCGGTTGCTCGCAAAGGATATTTCTACCTCCTTTGTACTTTCTAAAAGTGAAGCCTAATGTCCTTATAATTTTCCACAAAGTTGGTTTGGATAGCTCTATGTTATTGTTCTTTCTCAACAAAACCCTCAGTTTTCTTACAGTCACTGTTTCTTTGGCATCCATCATTTTTTATAATAACTCGCCTAATGACATCCTTGTCAAAGCTGTCTACAATTGCCTTTCTACCTACCGTTTGCTTATCGCGTGTTGGTTTCATTCCAGATTCTTGCACCCATCGACAAAATGACCGTTTACTCAAACCCAATGCATGCACTGTTCTTTTTTCGGGATTTGTAACAGTATGAAACAGTTTCCTGCGATCAGCTTCTTGACACAAATATTTGTACAACTTCATTGCGATGCTTTGAAGTGTACACAGGTTCACTTTTAATCCCATTGAACAATATTCACACATTCAAATATTAGCTATTAATATTATATTAATGGTAAGATTTATTTATATATCTACATCTATAAAACAGAATGTATGTGTGTGTGTGTGTGTGTGTGTGTGTGTGTGTGTGTGGGTGGGTGGGTAGTTGGGGATGTACTGGATGCGTTCGATAACGGTCCATCCGATTGAGATGAAATTTTCTACACGTCTTTTTTTCATTCCCGTGCAACCAACTGTCATAGTTTTTACTAACTAAAATAGTATTTACTTACTCAAATTTAATAATTTAATTTACATTGTCATTTCAATATAGCAAGGGGACTTAACATAATAAAAGTTATTTCAAGGGGCATAACTTTTAATAACATTGCTATTACTTTATATATAGATTGTTGCATTGTTTTCAAAGAATTATAACCTCTTTTTCTACAGTTAATTACAGGCATATGAGTTATAATAAATCATGGTGTACTCTTTAAGGCATTTTCATAGTTTTCATAAAAAATAATGCATCTATTTAAATAGTGAAAATTTTCTAACTCATGTTTTTATTTTGCTTCAACAGCACATTAATTTTTTCTAACATTCGCATATGTATGGCGCGTTACACCCACGATCGGTATTTCTGATGATCGTTGTCAAAGAATTGCTTCAAAAGAGATGTTGAATGAAAGAATGTATGAGAGGAAATAGAGAAGAAGGGCAGAATGTAGGACGGGCCTGCGAAAGATTTTCGTTCGTTAAAAAAAAATAGTAATTTTTTTGTGATAGAAAGTTTGTTGCATATCGTTTGCAGTCAACCCACCGCACACCATTTATTTGCTGTTCGTGATATCTTGGTAAGTTTTCTTTAGATAGATCTCTTCCAATCATATTTTCTACTATCAATCTATCTATTCTTCTATTCTATCTATATTTTTAACGGGAACGGGCCGAACATAGATAGATAGATAGATAGATAGATAGATAGATAGATAGATAGATAGATAGATAGATAGATTTTCAGAAAGATAGATAGATAGATAGATAGATAGATAGATAGATAGATAGATAGATGGATGGATGGATGGATGGATAGATGGATGGATTTATGGATCAGATAGATAGATAGATAGATCAAATAGATAGACCAGACAGACAGACAGACAGACAGACAGACAGACAGACAGACAGACAGTCGGGAACGGGAGCTTATATGACTACTTATATGAATTAAATGAGATGCTCCCCACCAGGGAATGGGTGAAACGGGCCGGGTCAGACAGACAGACAGACAGATTGTCGGGAACGGGAATGGGAGCTTAGATGACTACTTATATGAATTAAATGAGATGCTCCCCACCAGGAGATGTGCGAAGCCGGGCCGGGTCAGACAGACTGACAGGCAGACAGACAGACAGACAGACAGACAGACAGACAGACAGACAGACAGACAGACAGACAGACAGATAGATGGATAGATAGATAGATAGATAGATAGATAGATAGATAGATAGATAGATAGATAGATAGATAGATAGATAGATAGATAGATAGATAGATAGATAGATAGATAGATAGATAGATCCCCGCCTGGGCGAAGCCGGGCCGGGTCAGCTAGTTGTTTTATAAAATCACGTTTCATGAAAGAACCCACATCGGAGACACCTCTGAACAATCCCATAAACGCGCGCAGGTTACCGCGAAACAATTTCAAAACAAAGCGCTGATGTGTCGTGGTGAAGCTGTAATACTTTTAAAATGATGGACTTAATCTCTGAGCCGTAAATTATATACCGCATATAAACAAACATTGGAATCTGCTGTACAATCTCCAAAACAAATATTTTTATGTTGGGTGGACATAATGATAAGGTCATATGCCAAATCTCATCATTTTCCCTCAATTGGTTACTGAGATATTGAATTTTTATTGGGGCAAAAAAAAAGTAAACACCATGTATCGGAGGTCATTGCAATTAAGGCTCAAAATTCTTACGGAAAGAAAAAGATAAAAAGAATACACCAAGCAACTGATATTGCATATTGTAGCATCACCTCTAGAGGTGAACTCATACATCTGTTCCTGTAGCAATGTAAACAAAGATTGTGGAACAGATAGAGCTGTTGAAATAAGAATACAAAAGGCAAGAGAAGCTTTCATAGCGATAGGGAATCTTTGGACTCAAAAGACATTTAAACTTATTCTAAACATAATATTGAACTCTAATGTTAAATCAGCACTGATAGATGGTTCAGAAATATAAAGAACTGAAACATGGTCGTCATAAACAATACATTGCTCGATTTCTCGCAGAATATTTCGCTGTATCTAATCAGGTACATACTGCAGAATGAGTGAGTGAGTGAGTGAGTGAGTGAGTGAGTGAGTGAGTGAGTGAGTGAGTGAGTTAATGAGTAAGTAAGTGGGTTGGTGGATGGGTGGGCGGGCGGGTGGGTGAGTGAGTGAGTCAGTGAGTCAGTGAGTCAGTGAGTCAGTGAGTGAGTGAGTGAGTCAGTCAGTGAGTCAGTGAGTGAGTGAGTGAGTGAGTAGAGAAATATACACTGAGTCAGTGAAAATAAACACTGGTTGGCATAGATGTAATTCCAGTGAAAACTCTTCACGAAGTTTTCTCTGATTGTTTAAATTCACATTCAAACTGAAGCTGTGTGGGGTAAGGTTTTTGGGACTACAAAAGCTACAATCCGATTACTAAGATCTTGGACGCTGAACGCAGTCTCATTTCTGTCTTAGATCGTCCTTTTGCGGGATCGATCCAGCATGATAGGTTTGAAGCAACGATGTAGCTTTTCCACCGTCTCATTGAAGCAGACATTTGCTGAGGACCATGCGAGATAATGCTGTCAATGCATCGTTAGCGTGTGTATTGTCTGACTGGTTAGCACACTGGCTGCCATCTAACCAGACAGATCAGACAGATATGTCTTCTTTCTGTTTAACTTCAGCGTGTCTGCACATCTCTTTGCTGCAAGCATCATTTTCATTTCTCTACACCACCGATTAGACAGTAATTGATAACCATTTTCAGATTCTTCATAACTAGTTACAAATTGCCCTTTAGTCGCCGACCTCTAATAAGTACTTGTAAAGTGTCTGTTTACACAGACTTATAAATCGTATATGTTAATTGATGCCATCAAGTACTTGCTAAGATATAGCAATTAATTGCAAAGGTAAATACCATCCATCCATCCATCCATCCATCATGTGCCATGCTAATAAGCATGGGCCGTCATGTTCTGTCATCTCACTCGATCACCAGAGTCGTGAATCAGCTCCGTGTTCCTGTCTCAGCTATGCCACGTGGCCAAGCCATCCAGGTATTTACTTCTCAGTCTTCCCCTTGGTCTCTTCCCTTCGATCTTGCCAGCTGTCACCAAGTTCTCCGAGTCATTTCTTCTCATAACATGTCCAAAAAATTGTGACTGTCTACGTCTAATGACTCTAATCAGTTTACGATTATAAAGGGTAAATACAGTTGCTTTAAAATGGCTACTGACGTCAAATGCGTGTGTTTCTCCGCTGGTATGTTTTACTGTAGGCAACGTTGAGGTTATCCAAGTCATAAGTAAAATAAGTAAACAGGTGTATAAAAGAAACAAACGTAGTTGTCACAAGTCAACAGATAGCAAAGAAAGATATCAAAGGAATACATTTAACTCAACTCCCAGGTCGATCCAGCATAACAAATGAGTACCAAAATATATTCTTGGAAGTAAAAGCGACCGGTGTGATATTAACATCACCCACCGAGTGCCGATTGACCTACAAATTATGGCACAAGCACCGTGTACCCATTGAGCTTCGAGGTGTGGAAACGGGTCCTTTACCTACAATATAGAATTGTCTATTGATAACTGTCTGCTCATTGACATGGCTAGCACAACACATCAGCACTGTCGCAGAACGGAAATACTTTCACACTAGCTCGCATCTAACCAGACAGAAATTGTCAGATACAACAATTACTATGACGTGTGGTCAATAGAAACAGAAACAATGAAGTTAATTAAAGTATTAAGATATATGCGTTTTATTATGCTGTGGTGCAAACCCTTTACAGGACGTCGTAGTCGACACTGGCGTTTTTTGCTGTTGAGATGGCTTGGCAAGTTTACGTTCAGTAGTTTGCCATTGCTTTCTGAACGACCGGCACCCATACCATTTCGTAAAAAACTAACGTAAGGCGGTCTGCTGCCAAATCGACCGCAGCTGTGTTTCGAACGCGGGTATGCGGGATTTCTAACTGCGTCCGTAACACCATCGCCACGAAGCCGGTTATGCTATGTTACGTTACACTGTCTTATGTTTGTTGTGTCATGTTATGTTATGTTATGTTATGTTATGTTATGTTATGTTATGACAAATGACTTGTGTTTTACTGTGGTTAACCCTGCCTCTCAGTGTATTCTAAGTCCTGTAACTAAGACTGTATGTACATATGATTGTTAGATACGCAACACAGCTCGGTGTTAGTGATACTCTGCAGGCAAGGGTACCAGGCGAGCCAGAATTCCAGAGCCAGATGTTACTGTTTGAGACGAGACTTCTTCATATATGTGGATACTGAGGAAGATTGCAGTTACAAGAGTAGAAAATGACGTATGTTGACTCTTGTGATATCATTATCAAACACCTTGTGCGTATGACAACTGTATAGGTGTACAACATTTGTAACGCACACGGTGATACACAACTCAGACATGCCGAATACAATATTTCTTCTTAAACTTGATCAAGTCAAATGTTGTAATAACCATACAGAACCAATAAAAGGCAGATGAAAATAAACAGATAGGAACACCTTTACAATCACCATTGTGATAAACGAATACACAGAATTTGATTTATACTTTCAACATAGTTTGACTATATTTCCAACTATTATTATAAAGACTGAATTCAAGAATGAAGCCATCACAACTTGCTACAGTTAGGATTGGTAAAACAAATAACTCTCAATATTCATTTGATGCAACATTAAGGCTGGCACGCACTGTCAAACAGACATATCTTGTATTTTCTTCGCATTACTTTCATTCACTTAAACAGAATGTATTTGTTCAACTTAACCTAAGCAAAATGGTATTCTGGATATGATGAGAAGAATAACTGGTGTATGTTTATAATACATGTCGGTTCTGTTTATAGTAATCTCCTATCCACAGAGTTATATTCTCCGGCTGGGCCAAACAAGTGTTCAGTGTTGAACAAGCTTGGCCTTCAGATTTCTTCCTCTTCTCCTTTCATCCCGTATCGCCCACTGGGGATTGGGCCCTCAAGCAGCTGACCCCAAGCCGCCCTATTCTCAGCTAGCCCGTGCAACTCTGTCCATGTCTTCCGCTTGTTATCCATTTCTGTCTCAGCTTCTCTTTCTCTTCAACCATTTTAAACCTGCTTTTTAGCACAGCGCACATTAATTAACGTTTGCAGTTACACTTGACTCTCTTCAATTGTTCTCCACGCTTCTGATCCACACAACAGTCATGATTTAACGTTGTCATTGAATATGTTACGTTTGGTGCTACATTGAATGTCTGTTGACTTCTACACATTTCCTACTGCTATACAAGTTCCTACTGCCTTTTGTATTCTTCTTTTAATAACTTCATCTACCTCCCCCCCCCCCCCCCCCCCCTTTTCCAATCTTTTTCTACGTTCCTAATTAGATAAGGTTATGATTCCTTCTCTTGAAGATCGCGTTACCATTTGCTTGATCTATTCTCATTATCTTTGTCTTTTCTCTATTAATTGTTAAACCTACTTGTTGTACACTCGCATCCAATGCGTTTAGTCTATGCTGCATCTGATTGCATGTGTGAGACAGAAGAGCATGTCATCACCGAAGTTCAGGTCATCGAGCTGTCTTGTCGGAGAAGTCCAGTGAATTTCATTTATAGCAATTGCTGTTGTTGTTGTCTTTATAGGTTTTTTTTATTTCGAATGCCTCTACTAGTCTTCCTTTGCGTAGAACTCTGTACCGCATGACTCTATTCGACGCCTTTATTCAATTAATGGTTTTCTGGGAGATCCAATAGTGCCTCATTGGTTTCCAAAGAGATTCCCTATCAATGCAATCAAAGTTCACAGTCCATAAATTCAATATAAGGACGCGAATTCAATCCGATGCTTTTCTCTGTTGTGAGCAATGTCACTATCTGGTCAGTGCATAATCTATTTGGTTGAAAGCCTGCCCATTCGTCCTTTAGATGATCCTGCTTAATATCTTCCAATGACCTGACAGTAACATTACACCTATATAATTATCAAACTCTAGTAGGTTCCCTTTCTTTGGAAGATTCACCAAATATCCTTCTCTCCAGCTTGCTGGTATTTCTTCAGTTTCCAAGATTATGTTAAATGCTGTATGCAGTAATTATGTAGCGGTATATGTTAGTTTTAAAAACTCCTGCTAGGACACCATCTGGAACAGCAGCTTTCCCATACTTCAGTATTTTGATAGCTCTACTAATCTCTTCTTTAGATGGTTTCTCGTAGTTGATATCCAGCTCCAATTCTACAGGCAGGATATCTGGAGGGTCATTATTGTGTCAAATAGTGCTAAAGAATTTGAAAAGCTGATCCTGTCTTTGAAGACACACGGTGAAAGTGACAATATGTTTTCTGAACTTGGACAAAACAAAAATTATGTCCGCAGACAAAACCACATTTCAACACACATTACAATTAACAACGAAGAAAATATCACAAACTTTAAATATTTTGAAATTGAACAATGGAAACTGTTTAACAGAAATTAGACACAGACTGGTGGTAGATTAAACAGTATTATAAACCTGTGGCAGAACACCAGCTAGCAAGTTAAAATAACATATTTGAGAACATGAATCTTTCCTGTGGCATCATAAGGATGTGAGTCATGGACAATTTGGCAATCACTAAGGAAGAGAACTTGGGCTTTTGAATTCAAATATCACAGAAACGTTCTTAGAATATCGTGGACTAAGAAACAGAAACATGCTAAAATGCTACCAGACATGAACATGGAAGAAAGCTGGCCCATAAACAGTATTCCATCTCAGCGACTGACATACTTTAGCCATATTCATCAATTTCACAGTGGCTTGGACAGAACAGCCATGGAAGGCGTGGCTCCTGATAGAAGAGAGAGGGTTCCACACGCACACAGGTGGACACCAGGTATTTCAGACACCTTTGGCGTACGGGTGCACGAGGCATGAGAAATGACAAGAGATCGAGAGGTTTTTAGACGCGCCCTGATGACAGCCACGTTCTGCAAAAGACCTGTAACTAACGATATTAATGAGTTACCCATTGCTATCTGAACGGCCGATGCTCTTACCAATGTGAATATCAACACTAATCGACCTGCTCCCATATTGCCTGTGACAGATTCCAACCTGGTATCAACAAGTAGCTAAATGAAAAAGGCAAATATGAATAGATAAAGCCAGGAGTAGAACAAGGATGAGTTTTGTCACCCGATCTTGTCTTTCTATATGAATAGATAAAGCTAGGAGTAAGAGAAGGGTGTGTTTTGTCACCGGATCTTGTATCTCCTCTATATATCAATCAATCAATCATGTGCCATGCCGGAAAGCGTGGGCGGTCTTGACTCGCCATTTCACTCGACCACCGGAGTCGTGGATCAGCTCAGTGTTCCTCTCTCGTCCATGCCATGTGGCAAAGCCATCCAGGTATTTTCCTCTCGGTCTTCCTCGTGGTCTGTTCCCCTCGATCTTGCCAGTTGTCAATAAGTTCTCCAATCCATTTCTTCTCATAACATGTCCAAAAAATTTTGACTGTCTTCGTCTAATTTCTCTAATCAGTCTACGATTTTCATTTGTCTCCTGTAGTACTTGGTCATTGGTTTTTCTGTCTGTCCATGGTATTCTTTGCATTTTCCTCAGAAACCACATTTCTGCAGTCATCAAATGTTTTTCAGCTTGACTGCACATTGTCCAAGTTTCACATCCATACAAACGAACAGGCTTTATGTATCTCCTCAACACTCTTTTTCTCGTTTCAATTGACTTTTTTTTTATTGGTCAGAATGTCTTTCATCCTGCTAAAGGCTACTTTTGCCATGGCGATTCTTGTTCTAATCTCTTCAAGGCATCTCCCATCAAATGTTATGACTGTTCCGAGATAATTGTATCGATTCACTTGTTGCAGAATATTCCCATTTACTTGTATATTACATTGTAGTACTTCGTTCTTCCTAGTGACGACCATAACCTGTGTCTTCTTACAATTTAATTCCAACCCCAGCTGCTCACTGTGTACAACAACCGCGTCTACTAATTGTTGCAGATCCTGTGCATTGTCTTTAATCAATACTGTATCATCTGCATATCTAATGTTATTGAGGTTTCTTTCACCAATGCTGATTCCATTAATATCTTCTACATTTCTGAAAATATTTTCGCTATATAGGGAAAAAAGATCTGGAGACATTACACATCCCTGCCTAACACCTCTCTTAATAGGTTGATATTGTCCTACTTCATTATCACTCCTTATGGCAGCTTGTTGTTTCCAATATATGTTTTTTATAAGTCTTTCCCATCAATTTGTAGATCTGCAAGCATATATACCATGTTGACATGTCTAACTCTATCAAAAGCCTTTGTGTAGTCAATAAAGCAAAGATATATATCCTTGTTTACTTCTATAGCACGTTCAATAACTGTTCGCAGCATATACACAGCATTTACTGTACCCTTTCCTTCTACAAACCCACATTGTTCTTCCCCTATTTCATGTTGTATTTTCTTCTTCACTCTTTGCATGATAATTCGTAACAAAATCTTTGTGATGTGACTCATTATATTAATTGTTCTATGTTGATCACATTCCAAGGTTCCTGATTTCTTTTTGATTGCAATAAATACAGAATTACATAATTCAGAAGGTATATCTCCAGTATCATATAATGTGTTCAGCAGTATGGTGACTTGCTCTAATCCAAATTCTTCTAAAGCTTCAATCATTCCTGTTGTGATGTTATCTGAACCGGGGGACTTGCCAGCTTTCAAATGCTTAAGAACATTTGAACCTGCATCTTTAAAATTACTGGTCCTTCATTATTGAATCTAATATCATACTGTTCCTCTCTGTTATCATTGTACAGGTTTTATCACATAATCTGTCCATACATGTAGAATCTGATCTTTTTCTATTATGATTTTGCCATCTTTAGTTTTTAGACACCCTGTTGATGTGCTTGTTCTTTTATTAGTAAGTTCCTGAATTCTTGTGTGCACTAATTTGGTATTTTGACTATTGTGTTGGTTTTCAATTTCTAAGCACTTTTCCTCAAGCCATGCTTCTTTTGCCTCCTTACATAATATTCTGACTTGTCTGTGAATTTCTTCATATTTGACAGAATTATTTTTGTTGAGTCTTCTTGTTTCCATTAGGTGTAAAATTTCTTCAGTCATCCATTTCTTACGACCCACCTTCTTTAATTATGGAATAGTTGTTTCTGCAGCCACATTGATTGAATTCTTCAACGTTTCCCATTGATCATCCACATCCTGGAATAGGATCTCTAGATCAGACAATATATCAAATCTGTTCTGTACTTCTATGTTGAATTTGTTTTGTATTTCATTGTCATTACTCAATGTACACAAATCATATTTAGTGTTTCCTGTTATATATTTGACTTTCTTCAGCTTTATCCTCAATGTTCCTGTAAGTAGTCTGTGGTCACTATAACAATCAGCACTGGGAACTGTTTTTGCTACTGTTAGTGCGTTTCTAAATCTTCTGCTAATCAGAATGTATTCAATCTGGTTTCTGATCCTGCTATCAGGACTCTTCCATGTCCATAATCTTCTAGGGTGTTGCTTAAACCAGCTGTTTCCTACAATCATTTCCTTTTCTTTTGCCCACTCTACGAGTCTGTATCCTCTTTCATTTCTCTCTCCTTAACCATAGTTTCCTACTGTGTATCTATCACCTTGATTTCCTACTTTTGCATTGAAGTCTCATATTATGATGTTTATTCCTGAATTTTTACATTTATTTAAGGCAGACTCTATGTCATTATAAATTCCTCTACACTATCTTCACTGGACTCTACTGTTGGGGCATATAACATTTATGCTAAAGGGTCTGCCACTCAATTTAAGTAGTAGAACTCTGTCCGACACGGCCCAATATCCTTGAACAGACGTTGATGTTTTCCAGTCCCAAATTATTGCCACTCCCCTTTGTCGATCTTCACCTCCAGAATAAATAATCTTATAATCTTCTTCTATCTTGATGCCTGCTCCTGTCTATCTCGTTTCGCACATCCCTAATATATTAATTTTTTTCTCTTTGTATTTATTGTCTTATGTTCTCTAATTTTCCGTCGTCGTTTAACGCCCTAACGTTCCTTGATGCTAATTTTAATGTCTCTGTCCTTGTCTTACGATGATCAGTCTTTAAGCGAATCATAATATACTAGGCACTTTCAAAGAGGTAGTTTGCCGTTGCATTCCTCTATGGCAGTGACCATACTGGCCGGATGACCGCAACCATTGTCTCTCGAAAGAGATCCACTGCTTGCCGTCTCGAAACTCGAGACCATAACCAACAAATATCTGTCAGCTGCCCTCAAAATTTCATCCACCACCTGCCTTCCGTGGCTTCTTTTGAACACTTCCAATAAACGAACACGAAATAACATCACATAATCCACAGGAAAAACACTATCCACACGAATTCCATAGGAAATCCACAGAAAAACACGGAACAGCGTCTCCCCGAAGAACAACGAGTCATCTCGTCGCCTTTGTACCGGAAACTAAAACCTCTATATATAGTGAAGCAATAATGGGAAACATCACGTAGGTCGTGTCGTCGTCGTCATTCGCACTGCGAGCGCTAACAAGTCAAGTCGCATTATCCTGTCAAGAAGCCTGATACGCATGAAAATGTCACGTTGAAAGTCCAACAACAAGAAACACGCTGTTGCCAAGATGTGCAGCGTGGGAGCCGACAACAAGAAGAAGAACGTCGAGAGCCCACCTGCTAGCTGCATCAAAGAGCCTGATACTACAGCCATCACTGAAGCTACTACGAGGGAGAAGATTGACAGCCCAACACAGTCAAGAACTAAGACAGCAGAGAAGGAGGAGAAAGACACCAGAGTCGGAAAAACCGACTCGAAAACAGTCGATGGGTTGTCACGCGGATTCCTGTGGAGCTGACAGATGAAGAAATCCTGAAGCAGCTACGTGAAGAGAATCTTTACATCCGATTCTTGAAGGCGGAGCGGCTTCTCACCGACTCCAAGATACCTACAACCTTGGCAGTAGTGACTTCGGAGGGCAGCGAAATGCCGATCACAGTATCATTCAGCAAGAAAACTCAACAGCCAGAGAGATTCATCCCAAGAGTCAATCAATGTTCAAGATGCCAGAGGGCCGGCCACAGCAGAGCAACATGTCGCATTAAGACGGAAATCTGTCGGTACTGCGCCGATCACCACGCCTTCAAGGAGTGTCCGCTGGCCAAGCTGGACACGGACTTCCGAGCTCCTAACAACAGAAGAAAGTGCGCCAACTGCCAGGGCAAGCATGGAGCAAGATACTTGGGCTGTCCGTACCTGCAGAGACACAGAGACGTCTTAAAGATCGCCATTATCACAAAGACTCCATTCAAGGAAGCAATGCAGAGGGGCGAGACAGCCACGGGTATAGCACAAGCCGAAAGAGATCAACTTCAAAAACAGATAGACGAGTTGAAGAGACAAGTCAAGGCACTGCTAACGCCGACCCCGAACAACGACAACGAAAAACTACCGGCGGAAATGTAGGAGATTCAGCAAAACATCAAGCAAGAAGTAGTACAGATGGCACTGATTAAGAAGGAGAATGAAGAGATCCTATAAACCATTAAATCAGAGCGAGAACTACAGAAAGCTGAATTGGAAATACTCCGAAACAAAACCACAGAATCATTCAAAGGGAAGCCAATGTTCCACCAGACATCAGAAGAAAATCGAGATGAGCACCCTGACGTCGGCATAGAGGACGTCCCGAAGCCAGAAGTAGAAATGAATGTTTCCCAGAGAACGAGAGACACTACGAACTCACGTGCGAGGAATACAGAAAGCGCATGGAGGAAGAAAAAAAAAAGGAGAAGTACAAGAAACTCAACGGAAACAAGAAACCAATACCCTGCTTTAAAGACACAATATGTCTTCCACATATGGAACCCGAAGATGAATACCCATGGCGGTACTACATTGAAGACGGAGAAATCATCCCATGGCTGAGCTCGGAGGAAGCAATCAAAAGACAACAACAACTCAAACGCGGGAAGTGGAATGAAAGAAAGCGCAAGGAGGCACATCACATCGAAAAGCTTCTACAGTTACTTCACAATTGAGAAGACAAAATACCAAATAAAAAGTCCTTATAAGGACTGCAGCCAGTCAAACCAGGAGCCTACACCAACAAACAAAACAAGAGGAGACATGCACAAAGGACAGCCACCGACCGATCCCCCAGCTGGAGTGGGATTACGAAAAGTCCTTATAAGGACTGCAGCCAGACGAGCCAGGAGTCTACACAAACAAAGAAAGCCACAAGCACAGACGAGCACAAAGGATAGCCGCCGACCGATCCCCCTGCTGACGTAACAGACACAAACGATACATAACCAGTCCGGGATAGGACTCACAAGACAAGAATTAGGGTGAAAATACCTACAAAAACCACGGACCTCAACAATAACCACAGCTGATGAAGCAGGTTAGACGAGGCCGAATTTTGAATTTTTGTTTTTGAAAATTGGAATTGGAATTGGGAAACATAAAAGAGAGACCAACAATACGCTATGCTGATGACACAGTATTCATAGCTGAGAGCGCACCACTCTGCAACTTTTGGGCATTGCAATAAAGGAGAAATAAAGGACTTTCCTTGAATAGCAAGAAAACAGAAACATTGGTTACATCAAAAGAAAACATAATATATCAATAGAAGGGGAAATGCTTAACCAAGTTGACAAATTTAAATATCTTGGGATAATTACGGCAACAGATGGACAATAAATACACAAAAATTAAAAGCAGGGTTGCTCAAGCAAAAGCTGCATTTCAGAAAATGAAACGCATCTCATGCAATAAATCACTGTAACTGAAGATGAAAAACATACTGACCAATAAAAAGATGTCAATTGAAACGAGAAAAAGAGTGGTGAGGTGCTACATACAGCCTGTACTTTTATATGGATGTGAAGCTTGGACAATGAGCAATCAAGCTGAAAAACATCTGATGGTTGTAGAAATGTGGATTCTGGGGAAAATGCAAAGAATACCATGGACAGCCAGAAAGACCAATGAACAAGTCCTTCAAGCAACAAATTAAGATCGTAAACTGATTAGAGATATTAGACGTAGACAGTCAAAATGTTTTGGGCATGTTATGAGAAGAAATGAATTGGTGAACTTGGTGACAACTGGTAAGATCGAAGGGAACAGACCAAGAGGAAGACCTAGAAGCAAATACCTGGATGGCATGGCCTAGTTGCATGGTGGAGACAGAAACACAGAGCTGATCCACGACTCTGGTGATCGAGTGAGATGGCAAAACATGACAGCCCACGCTTACCGGCATGACACATGATGGGTGGATGGATGGAACTGAATATCAGAAAGATAGTACTGAATTATTATATAGAACCTGTTTTCCTATATGACAGTGAAACGTGAGAGACAAATAGCATTCATTAGTCATATGATGAGAAAAGAATAATTGGAAAACATCGTTACGACTGCAAATTACAGTAGTAGAAGCGGCAGCAAACAGGTCGAGAGAATGTATGACTAATGGACAGAGATGGTGGCATGGAAGGATATCTATTCCAGAGTTGATTCAGACACGAAGAACATATATTTGTGGAGAGACATGGATGCCTATGCCAGTTGGCATGGCACATGATGATGATGATGATGAGGTATATCTAAACGAAGCGATAACAATACGTCAAGAACATTCATGGAAATTAACTATCTATAATTGTCACATTGCACCTCCCTAATAATAACTTCTTAAACTCACATGGCACCCATGTGGCAACATCTGAAGTGACTCAAAATCTCCCAAATCACCATATTATTGCCATCCCTAACATTAACTCTAAATAAATACAATTATTCATGAATGTTTAACTAAATATTCTTAGCATGTGAATGTTCATTTATTATATGTTAACCTGTGGAGTATTCCTTTCCCCAATAACTTGGCAAAATGCCTATTATACTATAATTCATACCTAGCTTTAAGCCGTAATCACGAAAATAAAGAGTGAATATTTGTTACATTTTTCTCCCAAGTGGTGTTCCTCAATCCTCTACTTTCCTGTTCGTGATCACCCATTAAACAATTATCGTATATGAGTCCACAGAACATACCAACATAACTTGCGCATTCATTACTCAAGCAGTTAAAATAATCTCTGCATGTCTAGTAATTTAAATAGTATTTATCTCGACAACATTCTTTACGCTACTGCTATCATCCAATCTAAGAATTTACTTGCATGAACCAGAAGAAACATAACATGAGCAATAATGTAACAGGTTAGATCGGCAATAGCACCACATTTCTTTGCTATTTGACTTTCTTATCTACGTATGTCAGTAGCAGAATACTACGTGACTTGCCCAGCTAATTAAATTATCCAGTTTTACACACCAGTTAGACGAATGTTGTGAATTCCTTGGACTGCCAGAGTAACTAATGACGGTTGCCTGAAAGAAGCTAATGAAATTATAACATTATATACAACAATAGGAATGAGACAAACAGCTTTCTTTGGTCATGTGATGAGAAAAGAGACGTTGTAGACCATCATGACGACTGAAAAAATCAAGGGATAGAGAGGCAGGAGCAGAACAAGAGAAATGATGCTGGATGGACCGAAACGGTGGCATTGAGGATTATCATCAACAGAGTTTATCCAGAACACCAAACACCGAAATCTGTGGAGAGACAATGACACCTACGCCAGCAGGCAGGGCACTTGATGATGATGACATACAAATACAGCAGCTCATAATTACCACTTAACATGACACACTGATCTGGGTCATAGCCGATCCTACTACAGACATGTGCGCCTATCTGACTCTGGTGGCAGTGAGAAAAGAGGCCAATTATGTCTTCGTCTGCCTTTTTATATTGTTGCAGGAGTAGGTAGTTTGTCAAAGACACATGGGAATTCACATAAGTTGGGGTGTTTAGGAGAGGGTGGTATAAATTCACCCTACTGAACTACAAGTGTTCAAAGAATGGTTCTATTAGAAACATAGGTGTCTGTATTACATCAAATGCTGAAGCAATAAATATTGCTTTATGGGTGCCACGTGGTGGTCATTAGGCCCATAGATGATGATGATGATGATGATGATGATGATGATGATGATGATGATGATGATGATGATGGTGATGATGATGATGATGATATGGGTGTTTTATTTGGTGATTAAAGTAGGCACTACAGTAATATGGACATCTTATCTTGTTCCTCGTGTACCTTGCGATGTTGTTGTCAAGCATAAACAGTGGGGGAGTGCCGTTTATGGGCTTTATGTATCGAGACTCCCATGGACTCTGCTTTTCCTTCTTTCCATCGTTTACGTGGTATGCCTCTCATTCTGCTTCCATTTGGTCTGTACATCATGGTTTGTTGTGGTATTTTGTTGGTTGGTAACTTAGTTACATGACCAAATCATTTGATTTGTCGCCTTCTAATAAAATCTAGCGCTGCTATTACCCTCAGTTTAGTCCTGATTTCTTCGTTTCTAACTTTCTCTCTTCTTGATACACTGAGTATTCTTCTGCACTTGAAACCATCGAACTTGTTTGTAACAACAGTGGCTGTGTCACCAGGACATCAAGTCGACCAGGTGATGAGGACAGTGGTATTGACCTGGCGCTGTTTTCTCCTTTCACTCACTACAGTGTGTAGATGGGGTGTCCTAGGGTACCATGGCAGCGACCACCACCCTTGCATCATCATCTCATCTCATCATGTTCCTCTTGTACCTTGCGGTGTCGAGGTGAAGTATAAACAGCGGGAGAGTGCCCGCTTATGGCCTTCATATATTGATATTCCCATGGACTCTGTTATTCCCTGCGTCCATCGTTTACGTGGTTGGCCTCTTCCTCTGCTTCCCTCTGGTCTGTACATCATTGCTTGTTGTGGTATACTGTTAGTTGGTAACCTACTTACATGGCCAAACCATTTGACTTGCTGCCTTCTAATAAAATCTAGTGCAGCTATAACCCCCACTTTAGTCCTGATTTCTTCATTTCTGATCTTATCTCTTCTTGATACATTGAGTAATCTTCTCAGGAATCTCATTTCTGTTGTTGTGATTTTTCTTTACTCTGTTTCTGTCATTGTCCAGGTTTGGCATTGGTAAAATAGAGTTGATAGGAAGATTGTGTTGTAAAGTGCTTTCTTAGTAGTTATTGATACATGTTTGTTCTTTAGTATTGGTGCCATTTGTCCAATGAGTTGGTTTGCCTTATTGCATCTATTTTCGATCTCTTCTTCTGATTTGCCATTTGATGATATTATACTTCTTAGGTACTTGAAACTCTTTTCTTGTTTCAAGGGATGTTCGTTTAGGTGAACATATCATCATATTGGTAAGCATATTGATGGAGAAAGGCAGAACCAGGCAGCACAAGTCAAACGTTAAGACTTTTAATAATGACAGTACAGGGGAAGATGTGGTGAGTAAAATAAGTCGCGACAAGCGCAGAAATCATCATTGCCGGAAAATAAGCCGGGAGCAATCACTTTGGTGGAATTTTGAGGTGGAAAAGGTCTGGGTGGTTAAGCGTGGTGCTGTAAGGAAATGGCAAAACGTCAAAAGGAACAGAGTTGCCCATCTTAGTCTTATCTTGCACTTGGAAAGAGACATGGGCGCAGCAGTTAGCTGTTTTAAACAAATGGTTAAATTGGTGAACAGTGAAAAATGGGCAGAGTTGTGTCAAAGAATAAGCAAAGACAAGTCACTGAAATTGTTCTAGCGACTACATAAAAGTATGAATGGTGTGTAGTCAGGGACATGGGTATTCCTGACTTCAAGTTTGCTGACCTCATCTGGCAGAGGACTGACGAGGATAAAGGCAAAACCCCTTTAGAACGATATCTAGAGCAGAGCAGCCAGAAAGACATGAAGGTCGAATTTTTGCCAAGACGGATACCTCAGATAGGGTAAGTCCCAGAAAATTTCAGAAGAAGACATGATGACAGTAAAAGAGATGAAGGCTGTGCTTTGACGAACAAAAAAACAGTGCACCAAGGCCAGATGGTATAAGGTATGACGACATTAGTATGTGTGCCGTCAACGAGATAGAGGAACTAGCTGGTATGTACAACAACAGTATAGTGAGTGCTAGCATCAAGGAGGAGTGGTTACAAGCTATCTGATTCCCTTACCGAAGCCAGGCAAACACCACACAAAAATTCAGAGATACCGGGTAATAACCATGCAAAATACAATTGACAAGCTGCTGGAGAAGTTAATTGCCAGAACAATATCAAGCCAACTAGCGGGGCTGTCTTATCTCACTTACTCTTGGAGAGTACTGCCCAAACAGAGAAACCTGGACGAACGCAGCAGTTTTTGCCTATGGGACTGAGTTTCCACTCAGGGACTGAAACATGTGTTGCAACAATTTAACTTGAGGATACGTACAACAGAGTACCACTGCAATTCTTAATGTTTCAGTTTCTTAAACTCAAGATAAGCCCATTCTTCCTTAATTGGACCGATGCAGTCTTCTTCCAACAGAAAGTAGTTTTTAGATGTGGCAATTGGACTTCTGAGCCAACAACAATATATCCTGGTCTGACGCAGGGATCACCATTATTTCCGGTGCTGTTCAACGCCTACACTTTGAGAATCACCGGTAAGCAGATCACAGGACCGAGGAGGACATTTTCGTATGCCGACGATGTGTTAGTGTGTCGTCAGGGTAAGGATAGAGATCGGGATGCTGTTGAACTACAAATAGAACTCAATCGCATATGGTGGTGTGTTGAAGCTGGTGCAATTGTCAACCCAATGAAGGCAGCAGTGACATGGTTTTCTTTGAACAAGAATATTGTGAACACTCCAACACAAACTGTACATCTGTGCTCAGAGACGAAAGAACGCAGGCAATGACATACGTGGAGATACGATTTGATCGAAGCCTTACTTATACTGAGCACATTGACCAGGTGATAATAAAAGCCAGGCGGGTTTAGCTGCGATGCTGGTGATGGCGGCGGAAAACTGTGACAGCGCCATCTATGTATACAAGAGTCTGGTCCTTTCTGTTTATGTGTATGCGATGGCGATCATGACTCTCAGCCACAAGCAGATGCACAAGATGGAAAGGAATACAGAACGAAGCTATGCGTATTATAAATAGGTGTACAAGAGATACAGCGCTACCTTCTTTATTTTTCAACCATGAGGGACAGAATACAAATCTGCCGAGAACAGGCCTACTTCAGAGTCAATGCAAACACACAACAGCCACTTCATAGTGAAATTAAGAAGATAAAGAGCAGCAGGTTAGAAAGAGAATAGTCGTGGATGGGTCACGCCGAAGACATTCGACAACAGGTGTGTCCACTTGAGGACTTTGAACCTGGCGAGGTGTGGGTACAAATGCCAGCAGAGTTATGTATGTCCTGTTTAGTTTGCATCCAACCTGACAGAAAATGCAGACAAGAAAATCCTGCTGCTGTGAAGGCGGAAGTAGAGACTTTGGTTTACGAAAATTCTTTAGAGGGTGATGCTGTCTGGCATTTACACAGATGGGTCGGTCGTTCGAAGCTGCTATTAGTGCTTGATCGCCGGCAAATAGGAAATTTTTGATGGTGTAAGTTGCCGTTGGTTCTTCTTCTGTGTTCTGTTCGTACTTGCGGTCTGTTTGGCTGGTTTCTTTACATATGCTGTCAATATTATTATTTTTTTTTCGCATATCCTTTACAGGACATTGCATTCAACACCAGTATTTTTCAGCTGCTGTTGATGTCTTGGCAAGCTTACGCTCAGTAATTTGCCATTGCTTTCTGAGCGACAGGCTCACATGCCCCCGTAAGTAACCAACGCGACGCGATCCGCTACCGAATCTCGCGCAGCTGCATTACCCACGTAAATATACGGGATTACGGAGAAAGTCGTTAATGCCTAGGCCAGGGAGACCGGCATGCTGTCTATATAGGTGATGAAAAAGAGGGGGGACAGGACACACCTTTCTCGTACTCCGGATATTATGGTAAATGGTTCTGAGTGTCCCCCACTTGCTTTCACTGTGCATTCACTGTTGTTATATAAGCTTCTACATAGGTTCATTAGATGTGTACTCAATCCATATCGTTTAAAGATTTCCCACAGCTTGTTTCTATCTACTCTATCAAATGCCTTTTCTTGACGACAAAGGCTAAGTTGAGTGTTTCATTAAGTTTGATTGACTTTTATGTAAGTTGTCTTAGAGGAAAAAAGACATATGTGCAGCCTTTGTTTTTCCTAAATCAAGGTATATTTTGCATAGCTAGGAATCTATTGTAGTTCATAATCTATTCTTAAGAATTTAAAAAAAATATTTTGCCAGTATGACACAAAACAGAAATGCCTCTGTACTGTGTGTACTCACTTTTACTGCTTTTATTATGAAGTTACTTGGTGTAATTTCATTAGATTGGTGTTGAACAGAAGGAATTTACAAATATGTGTGAAGTACAAAAAGTCGCTTAAAAGTTTGAAGTATATATGAAGTACATACATGAAGTACATGAAGAATATGTGTGAAGTACAGGGTATAGGTAATGAAAGAAAGAACATGAATGTGGAATGTAATATACCAAAAGCTATGTATGTATGTATGTATGTATGTATGTATGTATGTATGTATGTATGTATGTATGTATGTATGTATGTATGTATGTATGTATGTATGTATGTATGTATGTATGTATGTATGTATGTATGTATGTATGTATGTATGTATGTATGTATGTATGTATGTATGTATGTATGTATGTATGTATGTATGTATGTATGTATGTATGTATGTATGTATGTATGTATGTATGTATGTATGTATGTATGTATGTATGTATGTATGTATGTATGTATGTATGTATGTATGTATGTATGTATGTATGTATGTATGTATGTATGTATGTATGTATGTATGTATGTATGTATGTATGTATGTATGTATGTATGTATGTATGTATGTATGTATGTATGTATGTATGTATGTATGTATGTATGTATGTATGTATGTATGTATGTATGTATGTATGTATGTATGTATGTATGTATGTATGTATGTATGTATGTATGTATGTATGTATGTATGTATGTATGTATGTATGTATGTATGTATGTATGTATGTATGTATGTATGTATGTATGTATGTATGTATGTATGTATGTATGTATGTATGTATGTATGTATGTATGTATGTATGTATGTATGTATGTATGTATGTATGTATGTATGTATGTATGTATGTATGTATGTATGTATGTATGTATGTATGTATGTATGTATGTATGTATGTATGTATGTATGTATGTATGTATGTATGTATGTATGTATGTATGTATGTATGTATGTATGTATGTATGTATGTATGTATGTATGTATGTATGTATGTATGTATGTATGTATGTATGTATGTATGTATGTATGTATGTATGTATGTATGTATGTATGTATGTATGTATGTATGTATGTATGTATGTATGTATGTATGTATGTATGTATGTATGTATGTATGTATGTATGTATGTATGTATGTATGTATGTATGTATGTATGTATGTATGTATGTATGTATGTATGTATGTATGTATGTATGTATGTATGTATGTATGTATGTATGTATGTATGTATGTATGTATGTATGTATGTATGTATGTATGTATGTATGTATGTATGTATGTATGTATGTATGTATGTATGTATGTATGTATGTATGTATGTATGTATGTATGTATGTATGTATGTATGTATGTATGTATGTATGTATGTATGTATGTATGTATGTATGTATGTATGTATGTATGTATGTATGTATGTATGTATGTATGTATGTATGTATGTATGTATGTATGTATGTATGTATGTATGTATGTATGTATGTATGTATGTATGTATGTATGTATGTATGTATGTATGTATGTATGTATGTATGTATGTATGTATGTATGTATGTATGTATGTATGTATGTATGTATGTATGTATGTATGTATGTATGTATGTATGTATGTATGTATGTATGTATGTATGTATGTATGTATGTATGTATGTATGTATGTATGTATGTATGTATGTATGTATGTATGTATGTATGTATGTATGTATGTATGTATGTATGTATGTATGTATGTATGTATGTATGTATGTATGTATGTATGTATGTATGTATGTATGTATGTATGTATGTATGTATGTATGTATGTATGTATGTATGTATGTATGTATGTATGTATGTATGTATGTATGTATGTATGTATGTATGTATGTATGTATGTATGTATGTATGTATGTATGTATGTATGTATGTATGTATGTATGTATGTATGTATGTATGTATGTATGTATGTATGTATGTATGTATGTATGTATGTACGTACGTACGTACGTACGTACGTACGTATGTACGTACGTCCGTCCGTCCGTCCGTCCGTCCGTGCGTGCGTGCGTGCGTTCGTACGTACGTACGTACGTACGTACGTACGTATGTATGTATGTATGTATGTATGTATGTATGTATGTGTGTATGTATATATGTGTGAATGTGTGTATGTGTGTATGTATGTATTTATGTATGTATGTATGTATGTATGTGTCAGAGCCTAACATGGGATAGCTATGCAGCAACATCGTTACGACACCCGGCGGACAAGAATTGTCGGCTGGCAAGATTGTTACCTGACACGCGACCAGCGGTCAGGCTGACGACAAGACGCACGCAGGCCACGTGACGCCACTAGAGGCGGTCAGCAAGTTGCGCGCTAGCGACAGACCGAGCTGGGACCTGAGACTGGACGGACGTGTGCGGGAAAGCAAGGCGTTTGTGTGGATCTCTGTGGTTGAAAGCCGAACGACTGTCATCTTGAGCGTCAGACTTGTGAGCTGTATTGTGGTTGTGAGCGTCGTGAGTTATATATTGTATATTGGTGTAATCATCGTTCTGTATTTAATATGGCAATAAATCCATAGAACGTTGTGTCGTTGAGTCTTACGTCGAATCACGTTATACTTGTACTGTCTCACACGTGTTAGCTAAACGAGCCAATTCTAAGATCCTGACATGTGTGGACGTGGGGGCTCGTCCTTGTGTAAGAACCTAATATATGTAGACGTGTGTTGCTCGTCTTTGTTTAAACCATACGTCATTAACGATTTAAAACTATAATTCTTGAACTGGTAAAATTTGTCAAGGTTATAGTTATGTAAATGTGATCGTAAAAGTCTCATTGTGATCCATTACTACATTGTTTAAATATGTGTAAAACCATTAGTAAATGTACAGTACATATTGTTTGATCCTGTAAGCGTGTAAAACATTTGTGATTTGTGAAACTTGTCACCGTTTGACCTTGTCGACATTGTGATTTTGTCGCCATTTTGACCTTGTCGCCATCTTGTAAACTTGATGTCTATGTCCTTACTGAATGTCATCTTGATGTAAGTGATGTGTCATCAATGTTATTGAGTGTTCAGATACAGATAGATTGTCTTTGTGCATTGAGTTTGTGGAACGCAAAGAGATTTGGAAAGAGTGTAACTTCTGTTGAGAAAAACACTGTTGACTGACAAACTTACGACATACAATTATACTCGACGCCATCCAAACCTAATCAACACTTAGTGACTTGCAGGCACACACCAACAAATAGACGCTAACTTATTTTTCTCCAAAAACAAAACAGGTTTTTCCGTACCATCCATAACCTTGCCGTAGAGGTCATTAGTGGTTCCGAAGTACGACCCTACAGTTTTCTAGCCCGTTTTTCCAACCATTCTTCACCGTATCCAAGGGCACTTGAGTATATTTTTCTTTACTTTAACTTTACGTATGCATTAGTGGGCACGCATCGTATAGTAAAATCAAGTGTAAATTGTTTACTACTAACCATTTATAACATATTTTGTGTGGTTGATTGTCATTGACGTATTTTCTCCATCATGTCGTCATTGTTTGATTTCATCGATATGGGTATTAAATTACGTCTCACAGGTGATGAATTAACAAAATGGAGTGAGAACAAATATGCTGAATATCTCCTGGTACAAGAGAAAAACAATGAACGCGAAGAAAGAGCAGCTGAAAGAGCCTTGAAACAGGCAGAGATTGAAAAAGCTGCCAAGCAAATAGAGGCAGAAACAGCATTAAAGCAAGCCGAAGTAGAAATGGCTGCAAAGACTAAGCAAGCTGAGATAGACAGTGAACTTAAGAAAGCAGAAATAGCAGCTCAGAGTAAGAGAGAAGAACTAGAGTTACAGTTGAAAATGAAACAACTTGACACTGAGACTGCAATGAATAAAGAGTCAAAGAAATCGGAAAGACTGGAAAAAGAAAACCATTATAAAAAGTATCAAGGTATCGTACGTAACTATACCTCGGGTGACTGCATAGTAGCCTTTACCCAAAATTTTGAGACTTTAATGGAACATTACCAAGTTCCACTTTCTGAATGGAATATTCTATATATGAGGAGTCTATCTGGGGAACCTCTTAAAGTCATTGAAACCATCCCCAAAGACCTCAGAAAAGAGTACCATTATATTAAATCTAAGATAATGGCACATTTCATGTTAGACGAGGCAGGTTACAGAGAACAATTCAGTAAATTGAGTCCAAAATCAACTCAAACGTTCTCTGACTACCTCTGTTTAGTCCGAGATGTTTTCAGCAAATGGACTTCAGCAGCCAAAATTAACAAAAGTTATGATAGATTAGAAGATCTCATCATTCGAGATAAAATCATCTCTTCTATCCCATCATCTTTTTCTAAGTTCTTACAGGAGAATGAATGCACAAGTGTGGAAGAAATGGAAAGACGTGGGTCGGCCTATTACACGGCCAACAAACAGTGCTTTGCCACTGAAGCTACTGACAGTAACTGGGTAGCAGCGGCCAACTATGAAAAAAACTATAGTAGGCAAAAACCAAACAGGCCTACCTCTGAGAAATTTAGACATTGCATTCACTGCAAATTTTCTCACCATTTGAACGAGATGTGCGATAAAAACCCAGGGTACCAAACATACTTGCAAAATATGGTAAACAGACAAGACAGAGAACGTAAATCGTTCAAAAGTTTACGTAAATGTTTTCTCTGCAAGGCTTACGGGCACCATCGCATGGATTGTAGAGGCAGGCATATGACCAACAAAGCCAATGTCGCCTTGTTCGATAGCTCAGCGTCAGAAGACGAAAATCCAGAGAAAAATCCTGTGAATGCAGCACAGGCTTGTGATGTATTTAGTGCTAACAAATGCACTGTCTGTAACACCTTCTATGAAAATGGTATCTTAACATGCGGGCACGCCATCCCTATTGCCAATGAGGAAGCTAACTTGGTAATAGACTCAAAAGGCAGATTAGACATCTATCACGGGTATGTTAATGGCAAGTTTGCTACAGTACTTCGCGACACCGGAAGTACACTTATTGGCCTGAAAACAACATTCATAACGCCTACAGACTATACAGGCAGGCACATTACATGTAGAACTTTTTCAGGCAATATTGAGAAATATCCATTAGCATGGGCATACATTGAAACACCTTTCCTCACCGGGAAAGTAAAGTGCGCCGCACTTACAAACCCAGTGTGCGATATAATCATAGGAAACTTACCTGAGGTGAATGACAAACCTCATAACCATGACATAACATCACTATGTATTGATGATAACACAACATCACCACCAAATGTCATCATTGAAAATGTCATATCACCTATTGAATGTATGTTAGCTAATGCAGCACTAAGTTCTCATCACATCATTAACGATATCATTCCATCATCATCTGATGTCATTGAGTGTGTGAACGCAGTAACAAGAGCTACTGCTAGAGTGCAAGATGAAAGTAACCAAACTGAGGCTATACAAATGCTTAGCCCAGAATTACCACCTAGTGACTCTATGAAGGAAGCATTCATAACAGCTCAAAAAGCTGATCCTTCACTGTCAAAGTACTTTGACCTGATCGGCAAAAAGGCAAGAGTAACCAAGAATGCGAAATGGCATTTTGCTTTACACAATGATATACTCACCAGGTATTACACCAGAGGTGACATTACAACGAAGCAAACTGTTTTGCCAACTACTTATCGCAAGCAAGCTTTACATCTTGCTCACGATATACCTTTTGCAGGTCATATGGCATATGTTAAAACCAGGTCAAGGTTATTGACACAGTTTCATTGGCCAAAATTTTGCAATGACATAAAAACATATTGCAGAAGTTGTGATACATGCCAGAAACTAGAAAAAAAAGGTAAACACCCACAGGCAAAGTTACAAGTCACTGACTTAGCCAGTCGACCTTTTGAAAAATTATCAGTTGACATTGTAGGCCCTCTTAGTCATACAACAACTAGAGGGAATAAATATATTCTAACTTTTATTGATCAATGTAGCCGCTGGCCAGAAGCTATTCCTCTAAAGAACATTACTGCCAATGACATCATGGAAGTGTTCTTCCATATCTTCTCCCGAATTGGGTTTCCAGATACTATCCAGTCTGATAGAGGCACTCAGTTTATTGCCGCATCGACCCAAGCTTTCACCAAAATGTTAGGAGTGAAGCAAGTCTTCAATAGCCCCTATCATCCTCACTCGAGCGGGATAATAGAAAAGCTTAACGGGGATTTGAAGCACATGCTTGCAAAAGTAACTCAAGATCACCCCAATAACTGGGATGTATACCTACCAGCTGTCCTTTTTGCTTATCGCGAGGTACCACATTCTAGTACCGGTTTCTCTCCTTTTGAACTAATCTATGGTGCCAAACCACGAGGCCCATTAACAATTTATCACCAAATGTTAACTGACTCTACTCCAGTACTTAAACCCATATCATCATTCTTGTATGTAACATCATTGCGTGAAAGGATTATTAAATCATGTGAAATTGCTAAAAATGCACTAAAACTATCTGGTGCTACTTACAGACAGTACGCAGACAAAGGTAACAGGACTATAACATTGACACCTGGACAGGACGTTCTACTACTACTACCTAGTGACAGACAGCTACTGACTGATTCTTGGCAGGGACCTTTTAAAGTGACAAGACAGATCTCACCTGTAGACTACGAGATCCTAATAAAAGACAAACACAAAATATTTCACATAAATATGCTAAGACCATACCACAACAGAGGCAACAAACAAGACGATACGACAGCTAGCACCGTGATAATAGATCACGAAGATGACGATTCTAGCGACGAGATTCCAACACCTACATTAGACACGACAAACTGCTTGAATGAGATCAAGATCAATCCAAACTTAAGTCAAGCAGAGACAAACAGTTGCAAACAGTTGATACAACAGTACAACACCATTTTTTCCGACAACCCAGGACAAACAGAATTAGTACAGCATCACATCACACTCACATCAAACACACCCATAAGATGCAGACCATACACAATACCATTACATTACAAAGAACAACTACATCAGGAAATCATCAACTTAGAAAAAAACAACATCCTCCCAGTCAGACTTCTCTTCTCCCATGGTCATTGTACGCAAAAAGGACAACACAATACGATTTTGCATCGACTACAGAAAACTGAACAAAATAACTGTTTTAGATCTTGAACCAATGGCAAACACTGACGATCTTCTGACAGAACTGACAGACGCTAAGTTCTTTACGACGCTTGACATGTCTAAAGGTTACTGGCAGATAGCTGTACATGAAGACAGCAGACATCTAACAGCTTTTGCCACGCCTTGGGGACTGTACGAATGGTGCAAACTTCCATTTGGGCTAGTCAATGCCCCAGCCACATTCGTACGCATGACACGACTCCTCCTAGCTGACATTCCTAATATTATTTGCTATATCGACGACATTTGTGTCCATACAGAGACAATGACGGAACATATAAAGACACTAGAACAGACACTAGAACGTATCAGACAGCACGGACTGACAGTGAAGCCTTCAAAGGTGAGCATGGCTTACCAAGAGATATCATTTTTGGGGTACAGAATATCCAATGGCTTTGTCATGACAGACAACAAAATTGTCTCCAAAATTCTAAAACTGTCACTTCCAACGAATAAGAAACAAGTCCGCAGCTTGTTGGGACTGATCAACTATTACAGGAGTTTCATTCCTGATTTTTCAGAACTGACCGAGGTTTTTACTAATTTACTAACTAAGGATAAGCCTGAAAAAGTTGTACACGATGAATGCCTACGAAATGCATTTCATAAAGTTTTGGCATACTTTTCTGATAAGAATTCGAATAATCTCATCCTTAAATTGTCCAACATCCGTTTACCTTTCAGATTGAGAACAGATGCTAGCTCCGTTGCAATTGGGGCAGTCCTGTTGCAGGAATACAACAACATCTTGCATCCCGTTTGTTTCATATCAAGAAAACTAAGGCCTCGAGAGCGTGCATGGTCCATTCCACAATTAGAGGCACTTGCCTTAGTAGAAAGTGTGACGAAACTATCCAGATACCTTCTAGGACGTCACTTTATCATCGAAACTGACAACAGTCCATTACGGTATATAAATGCCGGAGTACCATCCAACAATATGATTGCTCGCTGGTCCTTGAAGCTTCAAAATTACAGTTTCGAAGTTCGACATATTCCCGGCAGAATCAATACAATTGCCGATCTTTTGTCCCGTTGTCCG
>JACEFZ010025058.1:3420000-3455000 GCA_014155875.1 Cepaea nemoralis
TATGGGAATGCCCCGAATGCTGTGATGTCGGTTCCTAAATCAATCAATCAATCAATCAATCAATCACATATTGTTTGTATGTAAAATGTCTAGATATTGAAGCAGCTAGAGACCATTTGGTTTTCAGACTCACAATGACTTATTTAGCATGTGATTGTAGTCTTCAACATATACTTAAAGAACCATGGGTTTTGCTTGCTTTCTCAAAAGGCTTTTCAAAGAGTGAACAAACTTTTCCACGTGTTTTCTCGGCACTAATACCGTAATAGTTCTATGGCGTTATGCTGACCAGCAAACGGTATCACACGCGTGGTTTGACCGGTATCACGAATAGTATCAGCTTGGGCTTCACAGAAATCAATATCATTCTACAATGAAAGACAAAGGGAAAGAGGTAGATGGACACATGGCACACCTAGGAAATGTAAACTTGTAAAATAGATAATTAATGAACATTTAGCAATTATTGTGTTTTAAAAATGGAATGCATATAAATTTTGATATTCAGCTTATTACAAACATGTAGCTAGTATCATATAAAGTAACGTTCACCGTCACCGACATTCGTGACATGAGGCGTCGGCAGGGCTGTCTACTATTCTCGCGCCTGTTTAACCTAAACACAGACACTGTTTTCAGTTCAAGAGACATTTACCTTGGCCGGTGGCGACAAGGAAATTACCGACAGAATCGGAATTGCACAGGGGCACATACAACTGTATGAAACATACACTTCGCTCCAAGCAAATATTACAGAGGCTGAAAGTGAGGATCATCAAATGCTGTGTCTATTCAACACTGCTGCTTGGAAATATGGACTTTGACTAAAACTATGCAGCATAAACTTAATGCTGCTGAAATGTGGCTCTTAAGAAGGCTACGGAAGTGTCTTGAATTAAAATAAAATATAGACACGAAAGAACGTTTTATAACAAATGAATAAAAAAAAAAACAAGTGTTGCTTAAGGTTATGACATGAAAAAGACACAATACCGTGGTCACCCCAAACGACATTATAGAACACTGAAGACTATGATGGAGGGGAAAATTGAGTGGGCAAGAATTAGAGATCGTCATGGAAACAAATACCAAGGTATGATCTGGATGTGGAGTAGCATAATTAATAAGAAGACCCTTATAGAACATGCTGGAACTTCATTACAGTAAATGTGCACAGTGGAGGCGGCACTGTATGGCGAAGACACCTAGGCATATATGATATGTAGCACGCACCCTAGTTCGCTAGAAAACTCCGAGTACACTACTGACACTCCGCAACTTTGGTTAAATACAAACAGTATGGGAGATGTTATCATACAATCAGGTGCCGTCTCCACAATGAAGGTTGGCTCCAATGGATCTCCAACAATGTCTGTCTCTCGCCGTGACTCTACATTCTATCAGGCTGATGTTCGTCCATCTCTTGGTGTTATCTTCACACTTGTATCGTTGTCTATCTCTTGCTCGCTTGCCCTCAACCTTGGCCTCCAGTATGGTTTTTATAAGAGTGTTATGTCTTTTAACGTGGCCGAAATACATTACTTGCTTCTATTTTATTTCTTTCATCAACCCTCTTATCATTCCCAGTTTTTCTAGAACCAATGTATTTGATTGTTTATGTTTCCATGAAATACGACATATTCTTCTGTATATCCACATGTCCAGGGCATCCATTCGACTTTCCAGTTGCTTGTTCAATGTCCAGGCACAATAGTGTTGAATATCAGTAACATTTGGCAATTGTAATTTTGTATGCGTTGTTGTTCTCTCTAGATGCTAATGCTGATTTCATGCTGTTGAAAGCATTTTGTTCCTATTCTCTTTTTGATTTCTATTTCACTTCTGTCATCATCTGTTATTACATGTCCAAGATAGGAGAGACTTGTTACTTGTTCTAGTATCTCCCGGTTTACTGGATGTTCATTGATGACCTTTCCTTTTCACTGCTAATTATCATAGTATTCCTTTTTAGGATGTTACAATCTAAGCCACATTCTGAACTATGCATGTACACTTCTTCCACTAGGTTTTGTAACTCTTGCTCGCTTTCTGCTAGTAATACGGTATCGTCAGTATATCTATGATTGTTTATGATTTTTCTATTGATGTTAAGTTCAGGCATTTCGACCTATTTACAAATTTTTTCTGTGTATAGGTTGAAGAAGCTTGGGGACAACACGCATTCCTACCGTACTCCTCTTTTTATCTCTGTGGGCGACTAATAATTATATCCGCATCTAATTGACGCCACTTGTTCCCAGTACACGTTACTAATAAGTATGATGTCCCTTCCGTCTATTCCTATATCTTAAAGGCATGAAATTAGTCGTTCATGTTGTACTCTATCACATGCTTTCTTGTAGTCTATAAAACAGACATGTATATTTTGCTGAATATCTATGTATTTTTCAATTAACAACCTTAAACAGATTATTGCTTCTCTGGTGCCGCTGTTTTTGTGGAACCCAAATTGTTCTTCAGGTTAGATGTGAATATGCTCAAAACAACATCCACGTTTATATCTGGAATGCAAAATCCGTAATAGAGGCGCTCCTGTCTGGGAAATTGCCAGTTCTAAGGACACTACTTTCTGAACTTAGCAGTCAGCGTAAGATCACCATACAGTGGATACCATCCCACTGTGGAGTCCCCGGAAACGACAGAGCTGATCGATTGGCTAAGGAAGGAGCAAAAGAAGAACAACCTGATGTGCCTATTACATACCACCAAAAGAAAAGAATGATCAAATCAATCAGAAAGCCACCCAACCGTACTCAAGACGACTACCACGTTATGGACAGACCAGAACAGGTCATTCTTCTGCGCCTCAGAACAGGACACAATAGATTACGCAACCACATGTATACAAAATTCAAGATTGGTGACTCATGTGCACATGTGGTTTGGCGTTGCAGACAGCAGAGCACATACTCCAGGATTGCCCAAACTACAACATATCCAGGCGAACCTTCTGGCCTAGAGAGACAACAGTGGAAGATAAACTCTATGGACCGCTGAATGAACTAAAAAAGACTGTTGGATTCATACAAGAGACAACATTGCAGTTATAGGCTTATTTCAGGCGAACGAAAGAAGAAGAAGAAGATATCTGGAATTGAAGTCTAAGAGAGAACTCACGAAGAAGAGTAAGAAGAAAAACAACAACAGCAAGGCCAGAAGAAGGAGGAGGAAGCTACTGTCATGAACACTATACATGTATAAGCACAATATCTCACACTACGTCAAGTAACTCATGCCATGTTCACTTCCTCATAATTGTTAATCCAATATTAATTGGCAAGCTATTTACACTAACAACCACATCGTCATGTAGGCTACGCTCCCAAGCTGGCTACTTTATACCACAGGTATTTAAGGTGTTCTCTCTCTCTCTCTCTCTCTCTCTCTCTCTCTCTGTCTGTCTCTCTCTCTCCCTCTCTCTCTCTCTCTCTGTCTCTCTCTGTCTCTCTCTCTCTCTGTCTCTCTCTCTCTCTGTGTGTGTGTGTGTGTGGTGTGTGTGTGTGTGTGTGTGTGTGTGTGTGGTGTGTGTGTGTGTGTGTGTGTGTGTGTGTGTGTGTGTGTGTGTGTGTGTGTGAAGACTTACTGCTGATGTGTTAACAAACCTCTGGAATGTTTGTTTGCGTCTGGTAATGGTTTGCTTACGCATTTTCCTCATGTTGGACTGGTAGTACATGGTGGAGGGACACTGTGAGCTGTGGATTTCATAAGGAATGCTATTCACCAAGCACTGGGTGCACAGTCTCTCCTACCAGCTGGAGGGGTGGCTTGAGGGCAGACATATTTGCAGGTATGGGACAAGCACCGAATAGAAGGACAACGTTAACGACCGAACGTCTCGCACGGCAGGGGCAAGACTCCCGGAGCATGACCAACCGTTCCTAGAGAGTGTTAGAGGTGAAAGGGTCGAAACATTTGGGGAAAGGGGGACTACTTCTGACGATCAGAAGCCCCCTGCCGTGTTTGCTCCGCGGTGGAGTTGTTATCACTCACTCTGTCCATTGTTGTTTGCATTGTGAACTAAATGTTCAGAAAAAATTTAGTGGTGGACTGTTTGTCTTTGCTATACGCATGTATGCCTGTGCTTGCTGTAGGTATGTAGCAACTGCTGTCTGGTCCACTTTTCACATGGGGCAGTCAGAAGAATTGTGTGTGATATTCACTGGCACAGGAACGGAGCACTGTGGGGGTGACCCTTTGCCGTGAAGTTGGAATCGCGACTAACGACAAACACACATACATACACACACACGCGCAGTTGATCGACCATGCTGTTTACTTCCCTGCTACAAAACAGAACACGCTGCTTAATGTGTGGCTATAAATATTCCGGGCTCATTGCAAGCCTAGCGGAACCAGTGATCATAGGGAAGGCGCTCGTTCAACCTGCCCTTATTGACAGAATAATGAACTATATGCTTGTGAAGTGCATCACTGTAACGCTAGTGTTGTCGGACTGTGGGTTTCAATCAGCGCTAGCCACACTGGTTTAGCTCAAGCGGATGGCAGGTCTGGTGGTAAGATTACAAACTAATCGAATATGTCAATGAATCAAGTGCCGTCTCCACAATGATGGTTTGGGGAGACCAAATGTGCATTCCAAAACAAGAGCCGAGCAAAACTGAATCAATTGTTGTAGCAAGAAACAGCATAAAGATATATTTGTCGCCAAGGTGTCCGAAGACATAAGTGAAACAGAGCGGCATTGTTTGAACTGTCGTGTTTAATAGGTTACTTGCTATATTCGTATCTTAGGGGAAGTTAACTTCTTGTTATTGTGATGGAAAGAGGAAGTAGCCTGTACAAGTAAAGCCAAGAAAAGTGATGTCACTTCTACACAATTCTTATCGGTGAAGTAATGTTAAAAGCGCAAGTAAAGGTCCCCTACGCCTTAAGGCACATTGTACATATGTTGCCAGACATATTTGTAAAGGCAATCGCACTCGTGGACGATGTGGTCAGTATCAGACGGGCGCCTTTACTTCCCAAGACATTTCCTGGTACCCATTTTAGGCTGGGTTCATTGTAAAAATTCGAGTCAACACCAAAACGGATCGAACCCCTACCACTGGTTGGGCAGCGACTTCTAGACACTAGGCTACCACGGCGCCCCATATAATGTTTGGTTATTTGCTGTATGAGTAAACTACAAACGGGTACAACATTTTACATCCAGGGGTAATCGTCACTAATAGTTCACAGACGTGCAGACATTTTAAAGCATTTAAGATATGAAGAAATTGTTGCTGGCGTAATCTCTCCATACAAATAAGACATACAGCGATACAGCTTCACTTTTGGATCAACCTAACCTCATAAAATGGGCGTATGCACACATACATACCTAATTCTTTCATTCAATCTATCACATTTTGTTTGGCAAGGTCAATGCGTCCAGGAATCCATTTGCATGTAAGTTGTAAGAACTATGCAGATTTCTAGTATTAAAGTTCGCTGCAAGAAAGTGGCCCAGCTTTTCCAGTTCACTTAGTTGAATGTAAATCATCATTTAGTCTGTGTGCTGCATGTCGGGGTATTGAAGAATGTCTTCATGTTGTTGACACTTAACCGGAGATGGCACGCACCTTGGTGGTTACCCCAAGAATTTGTAGTGACATCAGCAGTGTCACTAAAAGATAACCATGTGACAGATACTGCCTGGTGACGTGAAGTGTCATACCTTCATATATTCCTTTAGTTTCCTTCCTTCCTGTCGCCTCTCCTTCCCAGATAAACACAAGTCATTTCTGACAATTATCATGTATAGATTTTATAAACCTGGGTCCAAATCTGAGTCGTTCTGATCAACAAATCCTCCCACTGTCGAGGATGGAACCCGGACCGCAAGCACACTAACCACTATGCCAGCGCGGATCCGACAAACATGACATACCATCATATAGCAGAACCTTTGCAGAACGTCAGTCCATCACGGCCCACCGAAGAGTTTCTCGATCTCTGGCCATATCTCCTGCCACATGCACGCTCATACTCAAGGTGTCTGCAATGTTCTGTATTCATCTTCGTACTGGTCGAAATATGACTGACCTTAGACAATTGTCTTAAAATGTCAAGTCGCAATCATTAGCAATCATGGCTAGCCAATCTTCTTTGTCAATTTATAATTGACAGACACTGGTGTTACATATGAATTTATTTCTTGCCCAACTGTTTAATATTTACGCGTGTTCCCTGACTGTCTTAAGTTGCTTTTCTTCCGTCTATCTTCTTACATGCGAACAATTACTTCGATCTGCTTCTTTTCTTTATATTCCTATACAATGAATGTGTATTTTGCTTTCGGTTCTATTGACTGATCTGGAAACATTTGCATCTGTTAATATGTTGGTGATTAATTTTTCTCTGATCACAGCATTTCCAATATCTGTCTCCATAATCACATATCCATAGGCAATAATGTCTTCCCCCTTATGTCATTCATTGTAGAGCATTCGCATCCCTATAGAAGCGCACACCACACATAACCTGAAACATCCGTGCATAAATATTCTTCTTCTTCTTCTTCTTCTTCTTCTTCTTCTTCTTCTTCTTCTTCTTCTTCTTCTTCTTCTTCTTCTTCTTCTTCTTCTTCTTCTTCTTCTTCTTCTTCTTCTTCTTCTTCTTATTCTTCTTCTTCTTCTTTCGTTCGCTTGAAATATATCTATAACTGCAATGTTGTCTCTTGTATAAAATGCATAGATATGGTTAACGGTTGATGAACAATTTACAGCACAGACCAACGAACAAACATATGCATTCTCCCCCTCTTTAAAAAAATTCCACAAAGTGCAGATGCTGTGCACTTAAATCCAAATTCAGATACAGGGTACCTCGGGTTACGAATTTAATTCGTTCCAGAACTCTGTTCGTAACCTGAAACGTTCGTAACCCGAAACATTGAAATCAATTAAATAAAGACAATCCGTTTCAAGATGAAAGAATCGTTCTTTTTTAATAATATCCGTTCGTTTACCTGACAAAACGCAAAGAATACGTGTACTTCACGTTTCCTTGTTCCTTGTTGATCGGATGTATTGCAATTAGTGGTGCCGTTAATTCAGAGCATATGCTGCCGAATGTCGTCCTCCTCCAGTATAATTCAAGCAGTAAGTATATCAATAGACTATTCAACCATGTTTGGGTAGAACAACAGACACCACGAGACTGGGGAAACGCCAAAATTATCCCAATTTGGAAAAACAAAGGCAGCAAAAGAGATTGCACACAATACAGAGGCATTTCACTGTTGAGTCATACTGGGAAAATATTTTGCAAAATTCTTGAAAAAAAGATTACGAACTACTTTAGAACCCCAGCTAAGCGAAACGCAGCTTGGATTTAGGAAAAATAAAGGATGCACAGACGCCATTTTTGCTCTTAGACAACTTATAGAAAAATCAATTGAATTCAATGAAACACTCTACTTAGCCTTTGTCGACCAAGAAAAGGCATTTGATAGGGTAGATAGAAACAAGCTGTGGGAAATCCTTAAACAATATGGAGTGAGTACACATCTAACAAACCTATGTAGAAGTTTATACAGCAACAGTGAATGCATAGTGAGAGCAACTGGAGAACACTCAGAACCCTTCACCATAAGATCTGGAGTACGACAAGGTTGTGTCCTGTCCCCTCTCTTGTTCATAACATATATAGACAACATATGTAAAGAAACCAGCCAAGCAGAGACAGCAAGAATACCGCATGACGAGAACACAGAAGAAGAACCATCTGCAAATCTAACCATTAGAGAACTCCTGTTTGCGGACGACCAAGCACTAATAGCAAAATCAGAAGCTGAATTACAAGACCACATGAATAGTCTAAACGAAATGTGTAGGGAACATGACATGAAAATTAGCACAAGCAAAACAGCGGTAATGACTATAACTAAAGAAGAACAAACAGCAACAATTCACCTAAACGAACATCCCTTGAAACAAGTAAAGAGCTTCAAGTACCTAGGGAGTATAATATCATCAAATGGCAGATCAGAAGACGAGATCGAAAATAGATGCAATAAGGCAAATCAACTCATTGGACAAATGGCACCAATACTAAAGAACAAACATGTATCAATAACTACTAAGAAAGCACTTTACAACACAATCTTCCTACCAACTCTGTGCTACCAATGCCAAACCTGGACAATGACAGAAAAGAGAAAAGAAAAATCACAACAACAGAAATGAGGTTCCGGAGAAGAATACTCAACGTATCAAGAAGAGATAAGATCAGAAATGAAGAAATCAGGACTAAAGTGGGGGTTAAAGCTGCTCTAGATTTTATTAGAAAGCAGCAGGTCAAATGGTTTGGCCATGCAAGTAGGCTACCAGTCAACAGCATGCCACAACAAGCAATGATGTACAGACCAGATGGAAACAGAGGAAGAGGCCGACCACGTAAACGTTGGACGGAGGGAATAACAGAATCCATGGGAATGTCGATATACGAAGCCCATAACCGGGCACTCTCACGAAGTTTATACTTCACCTCGACACTGCAAGGTACAAGAGGAACATGATGAGATGAGATGAGTATATCAATGCAAGAGAAATATAAAGCTTGGTACACACCTAAGCCATCAGTCTATTTTGAACATGAGGTAGTACGGGTTGAGACATTGTGACTGATCTAATGACACGAATATCCTCCATTAGCCACTTCAAATTCACGGTAATAGCAGCCACTTCTATCTTTATACTTGAGGCTGTAACCCAACAGGCTCCATTCTACTCAGGAACGACTTTGTCTCTGATGCTAGCTGAGAATCCCCAAACAGATTTATCTCCAGTATACTATCTACGTGTATACTGTTGTGACAGCCCTGTTGGCATTTTCAATTATCAATTGTGGAACCTCCAATTCTGCCATGACACTTCACACTTCTCCAAATTATCTGTCCACTGTGATGATGACAGGTGAAAGATGTTTTTATGTCTGTCGCTTTCAATCCATTCTTCTACCAGGTGTATCTGCTTGACTGTAGTAACTTGTTTTCTACCGGCTCCATTCGTGTCTTTCCACTCTTTATTCGGTTCCCTTTGTGATCTTCAAGTTACCATACAGTGGCTGTCTTTCTTCGTGTACGCCTTGGTCCATGCAGTGCAAGTCTAGACTTAACAGATGTGGTGTAATACCCATGACAATTCGCAGTCCTTTGTTCTGCATCTGTTCCTGTTCTTCACGTTGTGAAGAAGATAGTGTTCAACATCAGAAAGTGCGATACATCTTGAAAGACATGATGTTTTCGATACATCTGATCCAGTTAACTGAAAACACTGCATTGAGAACAACAAGCAGTTGCCAGTATAGCTGGTGAAAAATCAAAGTACTTTGATATGCAAACCTGTGACAATTTTGATACATTCTTAATCGGCGGCAACACATTCCAGAATTCTGATAGTTAATTCTGTTAATACAGTGAAGATCAAAACTCTGTTTTCTTAATTTCGAAATACTAGAAATTAATCTACAGACAAAACTACATGTCAACCAACAATTACAATCGGCAATAACGAATTTGTTAATGTCACAACTCTTTATTATCTTCTCTCTATATTTATTAATAATTTGAATTGTTTAAAAGAAGTCACAGTGAAACTAACTGTGACAATACAGATTTTACACAACACACTAAAACCTATCGCACAACATCAACAAACAAATACGAGTTGACATGTTTAGAACATACATCTTTCCTTTGGCAACACACGGTCGTGAATCGTGGACCACATACACACACACTCACTCACACATACACACACACATCACACACATACACACACTCACACATACACACCTACACACCTACACACACAACACATTATATATATATATATATGTGTGTGTGTGTGTATGCGCACGTATTAGTGTATCTGTATACTGTGTGTGCTATATTCTGACATGCGTGTAGTTACATAGATGTAGGCGTCTGTGGTATGTTACAAAATGGCCAGCTGCAAACAAAACGCACGCCTCTACCGTGTTGCCCTGCTAGAGCCAACTGAAATTGATAGAGAGGCTTTCAGACGCCACTTGAGGAGAAAACCTGTAATTTTATTAGCAGGAAATATTCGGACGGTCTATTTATTGCTGCAGAGACATGTTTTTCTATGTTAGATAACGACAGCAAGTGCCCGCGAGGTGGGAAGGGACAGATGAGGTAGAAATAAGAGGGAAAGCATTTCAAACGACGAAGAAGATGAGTAGGGGTAGGATAACAATGGTGCTTCTGCTGAAGATGCAGCTATATTTGTTGAAGATGCAGCTGCTTCTGCTGAAGTCGTATATTATTTATTATTAGTATCATAATCATCATCATCATCATCATCATAATCATCATCATCATCGTCGTCGTCGTCGTCGTCATCATCATCTTCATCATCATCATCATAATCATCAGCATCAGTGATGACGAAAAATTTATTTGGTGGGTAGCAAACACTCTCCCCCGATGGTGTTTCCACCTTGTCGTGGTGGGGGAGCTTGAGTTTCTCAATGACCCTGAGAGCTATGCCGGCGGTAGCGTAGCTACCAGCAGGGCCTCCCAAGCCGGACAGGTCAAAGGGTAGAGAACAGACAAAGAGAAACACCCTGGTCCTCCAGGTTGGGGGTTGAAGCGTGGGGTTAACATCCCCACCTTTGTAAAAACCTTTCTTTGTTACGAAACAAATACATGAGCCTCGATATCGGACTGACTTATCTGGACAACGACCTTGGAACGTTAAAGGACTTTTGAGATTTGGAACATGGAATGTACGGACACTATATCGAGCTGGAGCGGCCGAAGAACTAACCCGGGAGCTGGTTGAATATCAAATGGATATCACAGCAATTCAAGAAATAAGGTGGCCAGGAGAGGGTACTTTAGAGCAAAATGGAATGATTATAATATATGGAGGAAACACCCAAAATAAACATGAATTAGGAACAGGATTTGTCATCAAAAAAGAGTTATGGGGGAACATTTTAAACTTTAAAGCTTTTAATGACAGGATTAGTAAATTACGAATAAAAGGTAAATGGAAAAATATAACGATGATTAATGTACATGCACCTACTGAAGAGAAAGAAGATGATATTAAAGAAGACTTTTATAATGATCTGGAAGATGTCATAGAAGAAACCCCCAAACAGGACATCCTGATTGTGCTGGGAGACTTCAATGCAAAAATAGGTAGAGAGCAAACTAATAAAAAAGTGGCCGGTATGGAAAGCCTACATACAACTTCAAATGATAATGGATGGAGAGTCATCAACCTGGCAGAAGCCAAAGGACTGCAGATTAGCAGTACCAGACTACAAAGAAAGGATATACACAAACAAACTTGGAAATCATGTGACAAGAGAACCTATAATCAAATAGATCACATTTTAATTAACAACAGAAATGCATCAAACATACAGCAAGTCAGAAGTTATAGAGGAGCTGAGTGCCATAGTGACCATTTCCTCGTTGGAGCAAAATTTAAAATAAAACTTAAGAGAGCTTTCTATACTAAATTACAAAGATTACACCCAACATATAACAGAGAAAAACTACAAGACATTACAGTCAAAGAGAAATTTACAGATGAAATAAAATGTAAACTTGAAACTTTGCAAAACCCTTTGGAGGAAAGCGTTGACCAAACTTGGTTGAACATCAAGAATACAATTCAGTCTACCGCAGAAGAATGTCTCGGTGTGTCAACCACGCATAGAAAGAACAGATGGTTCAATCAAAAATGTGAAGAAGCAGTCACTAAGAAGAAGAATGCCAGACATGTATGGTTAAATGACATCAATAACATCCAAAAGGAAGAGCATTATAGAAATGAATGTAAAGAGGCTACAAAAATAGTCAGACAGCAGAAGCGAGAATATATGAGTAATATAATCAAAGATTTGGAAACTAATCACCAGAAAAATGAATCCAGAAAGTTTTTTAAAGTACTGAAGTCAATGAAACGAGGGCACCAACAAAACACATATGGTTTAAAAGACAAAAATGGGAATATGATAAATACCAATGAAGAAATGTGCAACACATGGAAAGAATATTTTATTGAATTACTAAATTGTGAAGCTCCAAGTAACATTTTCCCACAGGAAGAGGTTCTAACATGCGAACCACAAATTGAAGAACCTACATTTGAAGAAATCCTATATGTAATCACACGACTTAAAAACAATAAGGCAACTGGGACTGATGGAATTGCTGCTGAATTTATAAAGGCAGGTGGCCATGCATTACATCTAAAGCTATACGAACTAATAATAAAAATCTGGAGGACAGAAGAATTACCCCATGACTGGAAAGAGTCATTATTGATACCTATCTTTAAGAAAGGAGACAAGTTCCAATGTGGAAATTATAGAGGAATATCACTACTGTCCACAAGCTATAAGATACTATCCGCAGTATTACTAAATAGACTAAAACCATATTCAGAAGACATATTAGGTGACTACCAGGCGGGTTTTAGACAAAACAGATCAACAATAGATCAGATATTTATCTTACGACAAATAGCCGAGAAACATTGGGAATATAAAAGAGATCTCCATAACATTTTTGTGGATTTTAAAAAGGCTTATGATAGTGTCCATAGGAATAGTCTATGGAATGTTATGCAGGAATTTGGAATACCAAGGAAGTTAATTAACATGACCAAACTATGCATGGAAGATACTTATAATATAGTAACATATAAAGACAGGAAATCAGACCCCTTCCAAATAACATCTGGCTTGAAACAGGGTGATGCACTATCGCCGCTACTCTTCAATCTGGCTCTAGAGAAAGTTGTAAGGAAGGTAAAGGAGGAATGTGATATTGGAGGAACATCCAAGCTGCTTGGTTATGCAGATGATATAGATATTATAGGACAAAGTGAACAAAAGACATTAGAAATATTGACTCACTTAAAGGAAAAAGCCCAACAGATGGGGCTGGTTATCAACCAAGATAAGACAGAATATATGGTAATTTCAAGAGACGGAATGGCTAAAAACTCTGGCCACATACAAATAGATAATATGACCATTAAAAGAACGGAAACATACAAATACCTGGGTACAATCTTCAACTGCTCCAACATCATAAGGGAAGAAATACAAACTAGAATCAACTCTGGAAATAAGATATACTATGCACTACAACATCTACTAAAATCAAAGGCGCTATCTCGTAACACCAAAATCACAATATACAAAACACTGATCAGACCAGTTGTGCTGTATGGCTCTGAAACCTGGAGTACAACGAAAGGAGACGAAGCCTTGTTACAAACCTTTGAGAACAAAATTTTAAGACGCATCTTTGGACCCATTAGGGATACACAAAGTGGAGAGTGGAAAAGAAGAAGTAACAAAGACATTTATGATTTGTTTAAGTCCCCGCTAATCACTGGTATCATGAAGGCTAATAGACTACAATGGCTGGGGCATATAGAAAGAATGGAAGATAATAGGGAAACAAAACTCGCTTACACTCAGGAAATAAATGACCGTAGACCCCGAGGTAGACCAAGAAGGCGGTGGAGAGATAATATACATACAGACCTACAAGCACTTGGAATCAACGACTGGCAAGAGAAGGTCCACCAGAGAGACGAATGGAGACAGATTGTATTTGCAGCAAAGAACCTCAATGGCTCGGAATGCTGAAGAAGAAGAAGAAGAAGTAGCAAACACTAGCAACAATTGATATTGTGGGAGGTGTTTTTTTTTTACACAAAAAGGTAGATTGTGAAAACAGAAACTAAGTGGAGTAGATTACACGAAAAAATTAATCGTTCACTGCTAGCTTTATGCTTTTAGTTGTCAACTTATAGGAAGAGTTTTCTCCACACAGCACATATACAGGATACGTTCCTGATAACATGGTATCAGCACTGACTTAGTCTCACAACATGGACAGACGACAATTTTCTGGGAACTTAGCGGTGGGTATGATGACATAACTTATCCAGACATGGAGGACACAAGGAATATTCCCATCCTTGTATCAATGGAAAGTAATTGCAAACTACCTTTTTCACAGGTGCCTAGAAAATCATGTTTCGTCAATTCATAGAGAATCGTAGGAGCAGTCTAGACCGATGGGAATAATCATGTACGCCAGGTGACTCCAGGCCGTCAGCAAACGACTAAGTGCTACCAACTTACATCACTTTAAATGGGACCGTGGTACGTTCGAACAATGAGTGGGGACGGCAAATTGGATAATTTCTGGCAATAAATGAGAAGAATGAATATTAACATTTTAGGTGTATGTGAGTACAGATGGAAAGGAACGTGCAGGATAATATCCCAGAAATATAACATAATCCATGCAAGTGAAGAGAAGCAACCGTGAGGTGTAGCATTATTTATGGATCTGGTGAGATCAAAATCCGCAAAAGAATATATGAATGTGAAAGACAGAAATGACTCTCTCTCTCTCTCTCTCTCTCTCTCTCTCTCTCTCTCTCTCTCTCTCTCTCTATATATATATATATATATATATATATATATATATATATATATATATATAATATATATATATATGTGTGTGTGTGTATGTGTGTGTGTGTGCGTGTGTGTGTATGTGTGTGTGTGTGTCAGAGTCTTGCTTTCTATTCATAGTGGCTCGTGTTCACTAACAGGGAGTGAAACAATCATACAAAACGAATGACTGTACTCAGACACGCGGCAATATAACTGAAACACTTTAATCCCACTCTTAAACGGCATTCACATAATGCTGCGCTCACAGTTAGCGGCAATGCCATTTATCAATACATACATGCAATATATAAGTTCATCAATGCATGGAAACAAACACTCACTCAGTCTCTACACAGTATCTACAAAGCATACAAGCTCGCTCACATCAAGCATCGGATAATTCATCAATACACTCAGCACTTTCTCCCATGTCCGTCCAGTCTCGAAGTCCTAGGCAGTCTGTTCTCAACTCGAGGTTTCGAGTTAGCCCTTGGCTGTTAGTCCACGTGCGCGTCGTGCGTCACGCTAATCACTGGACCTCAACTGCGTCGTAGCTGTCAGTAGGTTTCACGTCGTGCTTGTCCGTCGTCTCCAGGCGATAGCGAGGGAGATTCTGACACTCTCCGCCGCCCCTCTTATGAAAGGGATAGCCTTTCATCATTGGTGTTTATACCTGGTTTAAATTAATAATTAATTTATAAGTCACAATCGACTAAGTGTTTAGTCTGTTAGACTTTCTTGTCTGTTCATACATTGACATCCATATGGTAATGATGCATGATAAATATTAATTTCCGTGCTGCCATGAGACTACTCATCCCAAGTATTGTCCCCTAGTTGGATGTGTACCTTGGTTGAGAATTGACTTCAGCCAGACCGGTAGTTAACAGCGACTAACGCTATCTTTCAAGCAACGCCCTACCTCCCCACACAATTAAAAAAACCCACAAAAAGAACATGTTAGGCCGTAAATCATCTCCCTTATGAGATGATTTCAGAATTATAAACCCACCAATATGGTCGGATAATCTAATACTGGTCCAACAACAGTGGTAACTATATTCCACGCATAGTTGAAGTTACCTGGTGACCTGTAGTTATTATGGCTGCTCCGACAAAGACAATATATGCATGCTCACATTTTCCATATGCCAGATTGTTTCCCTTTAGGTACAATCATTAAACGTTATGGGAAGTAATTTTTACATTCTTTCAACAACAAAAACTAAAGTACATTTGTTATTTCTATTCCAAGCGTCATAGTTTGATATTTATTATCAGTAGTGACATACTTGGCACCATTGAGAAAAAAATTAATCAATCAATGATTCTTAGATTACAAATATATAAATCCTTTCATTTTATTCATCATATGTAAATTTTAGTGTCACAAAAGTAATTGATTCAGTCATTCACACATGACTATTTTGGTATAGCCTGCTAATTTTTGGTAAATTTAGAAAAAAATTAACATTGGCAGCGGAAGTACACACGTAATGTGTTGACACGTGTAGTAAATCACTGTTCTTATAAGTACACGCTGGGTTACCGTGTTCTTATAAGTACCCGCTGGATTACACTATTTCGGATATTTTGGATTACACTGTTCTTATAAGTACACGCTGGATTACACTGTTGAAGATGGTTTGGATTAAACTGTTCTAGATGTCGTCTATTTCACACAGTCTATTACAAAGTTAAAATGTTCGAACAACTTACTGCATTTATTTCACTTGTATACATAAGCGTTGGTACTACGGATGTTACCAAAAGGTGGAATCTGGTACGTTCATACAAATGTGTAGTACTGTTCTTTTCACTGTTCGTAAACTGGTGATAATAACAGTTTAAAATAGCTGTCCTTTCACAATCTCGTTGTCCATTTATTCGGCACATTCGCTAGTTAAAAATGTATTTCGAATAAATAAATAGGACTTGGTCCATATCACAGGCAGTAATTTTTCACAGCGTTCTTTGTATCTATGAATATTGTGCGCTGGAATGTGATACTTGTCTGAGCGCCATAGGTAACATCATTAATCGTTGCGCTCAGGCGTCATTAAACTGTCGTTGGACGTGTTGAGAGGACATCTTGAGAGTAGGTCTGCAATGGTATTGTGTGTGCCGCTGATGTGTCGTATTTTGAAGGTGTATTTCTGCAGTAATAAAGCCCATCTGGCGATCCTGTGATTCGACGGTGTTCCTTTCGTTATGATAGTTAATGGATCGTTATCTGTATCAACGATAAAATGTTTACCTAGTAAATACTTGGATAACTTACAAATGGAATAAATTAATGCGAGGCCTTCCAACTCTGGTGTCGACCATCTGCGTTCTCTTGGTGACAACCTGCGGCTTACATAATAAATTGGATGTAAGATGTCATCATAGGCTTGTACAAAATGCCCGCTATACCAATTGTGCTCCCGTCAGTTCTCAATCTGAAAGGAATGGTCAGATTTGGCAATTTTAATATAGGATTGGATGAAAAATATGACAATACTTTTGTAAAGGCAGGTCTCAGGCTCTCTCTGTTTACAATTTTATTGGGTTGATTCTTTGTTAACAAATTTGTAAACATTTCTGTCGAATCAGAAACGTTAGGTATGAATCTTCTCTAATAATTCAACAATCCTAACATACTTCTGACTTCCTTTTTGGTGGTAGGAAGTGACAATTTTAGAATTTTAGAAACAATATTGTCACCTGTGGTAACGTATTCATCAGAAATTTTGTAGCCCAGAAAGGTAATTTCATGATAGGCAATTTCTACTTTTGCTGGCTTCACTGTCAGGCCATGTTGCCTGATGCGTTCAAAAGTTTGTCGTAGCGTCGCTAGGTGTTCTGTCATCGTCCTAGTGTGTACACAGATGTCGTCCATATATGAAAGTATGTTGGGTATGTCTACCAGTAACAGTATCGTCATCATTACAAATGTCGCTGGGGCATTGACTAGTCCAAATGGACGTTTGCACCATTCGTACAGCCCCCAAGGTGTTGCAAATGCTGTCAAGTGTATAGCGTCCTCCGTCATTGGTATTTGCCAGTACCCTTTTGTCATGTCGAGTATTGTAAAGTATTTGGCATCTGTATTGTCTGTCAATATGTCTTCACAATTAGAATAACGAAGACACAAACAATAGATTGCACGATTTATTGCCTGGCATATTTCGCTGCATCTCGTCAGGTACATACTGCAGAAATCACACAACTTACGTGAATTAACTAGATAAATCCTTCAAGTTGAAATATACACATATTCGCACAGTAATGTTACTTATCTATCACGGTAATTTTAAGCTGACGAACATGTCTTTCTGTTTGCACAATTCTGGCTTGCGTTGATAGATCATAATTGCTTCTGCAAATTTTAACAAGCGAGTATTTTGTGTGTTAAACAACACGTGAAATGCAGTGTCTCTGTCCACCACATGGCCACTTTCGACAATGTGCCTCCCGATTGAAGACGCCGGGAGCTTCCGGTGTGTCGGCCCCACGAGGCTAGCATCTCCTGTGTGTTGTATCTTGTTGACCCATTGAGGTATGTGTTCTGACACCCGTTTGTTAAGCTGTCTCTCTGTTCTACCAATGTAAACGGCCTGGCATCTACATGTGAATTGGTAAATACAATTGTTTGTGGCGTACAGAGGAACAGGCTCTTTGACTGCTGGTGTAGGAATCAGTACGGTTTTATATCTAATGACTGGAGTTGCCGCACAGAATGTTCGGCCTACTGCTGTAGTAAGCCGGTCTTGTAGACGTTGCATTACGTCATCCCCTCGAAAGGTTAGCTGGATGAATACCTTGAGTTTAGGGACTGTAGTTACGTCTGCTTTGGGTTTGGGCTGTTGGCAGTGGCGCTTTATAAATCCTGTGGAGTACCCATTCAGGTTTAAGACATTCTTCAGAGTTTCAAATTCCTCTGTCAGTGTGTCCTGGGTGCATATATTTCTAGCACGGTCAACCAAGGTCCGTACTAAGCCCCGTTTGTACTGGACAGGTGTGAAGCTCTGAAAATTTAGGTATTGGCCAGTCCATGTACCTTTGCGATACACCAATCTTTGAATTGTGCCGTCTGCTCTACGTCTCATTAGAATATCTAGGAACGGTAACGCTTCGTTGTGTTCGTGTTCCATAGATAGAGAGATGTTTTTTTTATGCGTCTTGTTCATTGTGGCCTGAAACGATGTTGCTTGTAGCTCGTCTGTGGTGATAATTAGTATATCGTCCACATAACGACGGTAAAAGGCCAAGTTGTTGATGTCTGAGAATCTCTTTTCTTCTAAATGTGCCATGAAGATGTCAGCTAGAATAGGACCAAGAGGACTCCCCATGGCCACTCCGTCAATTTGGCGGTATGACTTAGTTAGAAAATTGAATTGTATGTTGGCGGTACATAGTATTAGTAGCCTCTCCAGAATAGGTGTTGGTATGCCTAATTTTAGTTGTTTGTCTTCAATGCGTTCCCTTATTATTTTCACTGTCTCCTCTAACGGAACGGTAGTGAATAGGGATGCTATATCCATGGATGCCATGTGTTTGTTATTTATGTCCTTAATATGCAATAATTCCACCAGTTCGAATGTATCTCTGCGTATTTTTGATCGAAGGACTGTCGTACTGGCTTTAACATTTGAAGCATTTTTGTTAAGGGGACAGTATTTCCGCATAGACACACAATATTGAAACTGTGATGTCCCACGACGAGGTTCCATAAGAATAATGACATATTTTATATTTCAAATATTTAAAGTTAGAACCATTGAAAGTGGTGGAAACCATACCTGACCACCTAAGAACAGACTAAAACTATGTATAAAAAAAACGGAATTGACAGCATATTTTGCTTGATCAGGCGGGATTCCAAACTTACTTTAAGAACCTTGCTCCGTAGGCTAACCAGATCTTTCTGGACTATGTATCTGAGGTCCAGACCAACTTTGAGAAGTGGATAAAATCTGCTAACGTGCATGCTGATATTTATCTGTTAAAAGAACTACTAATCAGAGATAAAATATCTTCGTTACCAACTACGTTTTCGACATTTCTTTAAATTTCTTTTAAAATAATGGAAAGAAAAGGCTCAGGCTATTTCAACGCTCATAGAGACATCTTCTCCTATGCAACACTTGACATTACATTTCGTGCTGGAACCATATATGTCCCAAACAGAAAATCCGTTAAGGAGGACAAGATCTATTCACATAAAAACAAAGAGTGGAAATTAAAGAAAGGGAAGATAATAACATGCAAATATTGTTCGATGTCACACGGTGGCAATGCAATGTGTGACAACAATCCAGACTACAAACATCATTTGACCAAAAACATGTATCGAAAGCAGGCCATATCAAACCGTTATACATATATTGTTAACTGTTACTTTTGTAAAGCCTACGGCCACGTGCAGAAGTATTGTAAGGGCAGGGCAGAGTCTAAGTATGCAAATTTAATTACTGTTGATAGCAGTGCTTCAAGTAGTTTGTCAGATGACGAACAACTATTCAATGCAGAAGAAGTAATTGATACATTCATTTAGTCTATTGTAAGACGTGCAAAATTTTCACAAAGATGGTAGTCTTACCACATGTCATACCAACCCCATTAGTATTAAGGAGGTAAATGATTACATATATTTTAATGGTAAATTGAACATACATATGGGTTTCATCAATGGCAAGTTGGCATCTGTTCTACGTGATACAGGAGCTACAGTTAATGGTTTACACCAATCATTGGTAAACAACAGTGATTAAACGGTTGAACATATTATTTGCAGAACACTTTCAGGGAGAAAAGAAAACTACCCATGTATGGACTACAATTCAGTCACTTTTCATATCTAGGAGGGTAAACTGCGCAGCTCTTAAAAACCCATGCTGTGATATGATTGTTGGAACGTACCATCAGTCATAAATTGTTCTGATAACGAGATTGAAAAATGGAATGAAGCTCACATTCAGGGAAATGCTGTTACCTGAACAAATACAAGAAAATAACACCCAGATATAAATTTTAGAACAGATTGGCCCTGTTATATTAACAAGAATAGAAACTCGTGACAATTAACTACATTAAAATGACAAGATCTGTCCCTTATGAACTGGTTTAAATTGATCCATGAAAACCCGAAAGCTACTCAGTCTGTAAAATGGTGTTTCGGTTGAAGAACGGAGTATTGACCAGATTTTATACCAAAGGTACCTCCAATGTTTCACAAACTGTCCTTCCACAACAATATCGCACCAAAGCACTACAAATTTCATCCAACGCTCCATTCACTGGCCACATGAGTCTGACCAAAACGAAGGCGAGATTATTGTCACAATTCTTTTGGCCCGTGTACTGCAAGAGCATAAAACTGTTTTGCCGATTTTTGCAACTTGCCAAAAGATAATACATAAAAGATTGACATCCTAAGACTTATGTACAACCAACTGACTTAGCATCTAGGCCAGTGGTTCTCAACCTTTTTTTGTCCGTGCCCCCTTACACCATATTTTCAGAACGTCATTCTCCCCTTTCATATTTCCTACCTAAAAATCCCGTCCCTGTCCCTACACAGTATACATAATAATGGAAGCTAAATTTAATAGCACATACTAAAACAATTCATGACGTCCACATAAAACATGATTTGTAGGTCTACTTATTTTATAAATTGAATTTTAGAAGGATGAGACGTACAGAACCGTACAGTATGAAAGGAAAACCAATATCAAGTAATCGGTTCTTGTATAACGCGATCTTGAAATAATCTTAATTTTGTACCACGTGGTCTGAAACTGTTCCTCTGAAAAATATTATCTCTGCAGATGTAATGAAGTTTTTTTTTTTTTTTTTTCACGTATTTTCTCTAATCGGACTTTTATAGATATTTCAGTCTGACATAGTCACCCAATTTATCTCTGCCGGTACACAACCGGTTAGCAAGGTGCTGGGTATTAAGCAATGCTTTATAGTTCCATATAACCCTCCTGCGAACAGAATTTGTGAGATCCTGAACGGCAGCCTAAAGCACATGCTTTCATCAGTAACAACAGAATGTCCAGGAGATTGGGATGTGTTGTTGCCGGCGATATTATTCGCATACCGGGAAGTACCTCATTGCAGCACTGGGTTCTCATCATTTGAACTAGTATACGGCGCTAACCGCCGTGGGACATTTGCCATATGTAATGAATTACTGGGAAAATCACATATCTAGTGGCCATATCTTCATACGACATGGTCAGAAATCTACGTGACAGACTAATAAGATCTTGTGTAATAACCAAACAGGTGTTGAAAGAAACTGGTGCCATATAAAGAAATTATAACAACAGAAACGCAAAAAGAATGGTTTTAAAACTTGGAGAAGTTTTATTATTTCTTCACGATCACAGAGACCTAATAGTTATCTCATGGTGGGACCATTTAAATTACTTCGACAAGAATCTGAAGTTGATTACGAAATATCTATTACAGGAAAGGACAAAATAGCTTCTTCTTCCCCTTCTTCAGCGTTCCGAGCCATTGAGGTTCTTTGCTGCAGATACAATCCGTCTCCATTCGTCTCTCTGCTGGACCTTATCTTGCCAGTCGTTGATTCCAAGTGGTTGTAGGTCTGTATATGTATTATCTCTCCACCGCCTTCTTGGTCTACCTCGGGGTCTACGGTCATTTATTTCCTGAGTTTAAGCGAGTTTTGTTTCCCTATTATCTTCCATTCTTTCTATATGCCCCAGCCATTGTAGTCTATTAGCCTTCATGATACCAGTGATTAGCGGGGACTTAAACAGATCATAAATGTCTTTGTTACTTCTTCTTTTCCACTCTCCACTTTGTGTATCTTTAATGGGTCCAAACATGCATCTTAAAATTTTGTTCTCAAAGGTTTGTAACAAGGCTTCGTCTCCTTTCGTTGTACTCCAGGTTTCAGAGCCATACAGCACAACTGGTCTGATGAGTGTTTTGTATATTGTGATTTTGGTGTTACGAGATAGCGCATTTGATTTTAGTAGATGTTGTAGTGCATAGTATATCTTATTTCCAGAGTTGATTCTAGTTTGTATTTCTTCCCTTATGATGTTGGAGCAGTTGAAGATTGTACCCAGGTATTTGTATGTTTCCGTTCTTTTAATGGTCTTATTATCTATTTGTATGTGGCCAGAGTTTTTAGCCATTCCTTCTCTTGAAATTACCATATATTCTGTCTTATCTTGGTTGATAACCAGCCCCATCTGTTGGGCTTTTTCCTTTAAGTGAGTCAATATTTCCAATGTCTTTTGTTCGCTTTGCCCTATAATATCTATATCATCTGCATAACCAAGCAGCTTGGATAATATACCATATTAATGTTAAAACCATACATCACCAGATGTGAAGGAGTTGATGAGCAAGTATTTTATCTAACTATAGCTGCATCCGCAGCCATTAATCAACCTGAACATGACAGTTCGGAGGAAATCCTGATATCCAGTCTCAGTGTGAAAGACACACTGGACGAAATTAGCATCTCACCTATATATATTAACAAGGTTATAGAAATATAAAAAATATATGCTATGCAGATGACACAGTATTGGAGGCGGATAATGCAACAGAACTACAACAATTTTTGGACATTGTAGTAACAAAGAGTGTAAAGAAAGGACTCTCATTGAATACCAAGAAAACAGTAACAATGGTGATGTCAAAGAAAACGGTGACACCAAAATGTGACATAGACATAGAAGGGAACATTCTTAACCAAGTGGATAATTTTAAATAACTTTGGGCATTTATAACATCAGATGGAAGATGTACAACAGAGAAGGAGCAGAATAGTGCAAGCTTAAGCCTGAAATGCAATATAGAACCAGTTTTGCTGTAGGGCAGTGAATCTTGGAATGTAAATGAAAACAGTTAGAGGAAATTATAAGCAACGGAGATGTGGTTCCTGAGACGAATGTTGCGAATTCCTTGGACTGCCAGAGTAACTAACAACGATTGCCTGAAACAGGCTAATGAAACTACAACATTATATACAATAAGAAAACGACAGACAGCTTTCTTCGGTCATTTGATGAGAAGAGATGCATTCGAGAACATAGTGACAACCGGAAAGATCGAGGGGACGAGAGGCAGAGACAGACCAATAGAAATAATGTTGGATGGATTTAGATGGTGGCATGGAGGAATATTATCAGCAGAGTTGATCCAGACCGAGATCTGGGGAGAGCCATGAAAGCCTTCGCCAGCTGGCAGGGCACTTGACTATATATATATATATATATATATATATATATATATATATATATATATATATATATATATATATATATATATATATATATATGTGTGTGTGTGTGTGTGTGTGTGTGTGTGTGTGTGCGCGCGCGCGCAAAATATATTAGTTGTAGTTTCACAGCGTTATCTTAATATATCTACTAAATATGGCTCCAAAAATGGCGAAACGTTTGACAATGTTGATCCATTAATAATTGGTGGAACTCCGTTTGTAGAACTCATGTATGCAGGTGATACTGTTCACTTGTCAAACAATGCCGAGGAAGTTGAGCAGTAAATACTCAATGTTAAAAGACACAGTGAATATCAAATAGTTTTACGGAAACAAATACAAGACAAGCCAATAAACAGTTACACCAAACTACTGACACTGAAAACGACACACACTTCAATTGCATTGGCTCCTAAATTAAGAACAATGTGAACTGTTCAATAGATGTCAGAAGGAGATTAACCCAGGCAATGTAATGCACAAATAAAACAGCACGACAAGCAAACAAATAAAAGTAAACATGTTGAGTCACATATTTTCACTAAAGCAACACATGGATGTCAACAGCATCCATTTAAAAAGTCTTAAGAAATTATAGTGAGTTTAATTTAAATGTTACAGAAAAAAATACTGACACTCATCAAGATCTGAACAAGAAAGAAAAATAGCTCATAAATAGAATCGTGTCTCGGAAATTACAATACATGAACCACATCAAACGTGACATTGGTTTAGATAGAGCATGAAAGCAACGGCAATCTAACTTCTTTAAAGTTGCCTAGTGTATCACGATTCGTCGAACACCATTGACAGCACCATTGAAATTAGTGACATGGAATTTCGAACATCGATGAATTGTATAATGATTTAGAGAATTTAAAAAAAAAATTAAGTTGCATGTCCTTCACAGGATGTTGCAGTCAACCCCAGCATTTTCGCTGTTCATGATTCCTGTGTAATTTTACGTTCAGAAGTTTGCCATTGCTTTCTGAACGACCGGCTCCTACACCTTTTTCGAAAAACCCAGCACTGCTGTGTTTCGAACACGGGTATACGGGCTCACAAATCGCGTTCGCAAGCCTTTAGCTACAGAGACCGAGAGAATGCCTTCAAGAAATACAAGTATTCTAAATTAATTATTATGTTGGATGACGTGAATGCCAATGTTGGAAATCAACAGGAGGGATACATATTAGGCAAGTATGGACTAGGGGAATATAATGAAAGAAGTTGCAGACTTATATAGTGGGCAAAAGAGCATGAGGTGATAATTAGAAACACCTGGTTTCAACATCACCCAAGGAGATTATGGACAAGGAGGAGACTTCATCATAAGATCAGAGATCAGACTGATTAAATTCTCATCAACAGAAGATTTAGAAATGCTTAACAGTCGCAAAAGCTATACCACGCGCAGACTGCTACAGCGACCATATATTAATCATAAGCAATATTATCATCACGTGCCATGCTGACTGGCGTAGAAGTTAATGACTCTCCACAGATCTCTGTCTTTGGTTTTCTGGATCAATTCCGCTGTTGATATTCCTCCGTGCCACCGTCTCAATCCATCCAGCATCATTTCTCTTGGTCTGTCTCTCCCTCTCTTCCCCTCTATCTTTCCATTTAGGAACGATGTTGTCCAATGAACATATACAATTAAGAAAGACAAATATACACCAAGAAAGACACAATTTGATCTACGGGCATTGAAGATAAATTCAACATAGAGGTAAGAACATTGTTGGTGCACTGTCCGATATAAAGATATTATTTCAAGTTGTCAGCAACTAATGTGAAATATTTAAATAAATCAGTCAATCAAGCTGCAGAAACAACCATCCCAAAAATAAAGATAATAGGACGCAAGGAATGGACACGGAAGACATTTTAAAACTCCTGGAAATAAGAAGAAATAGCAAAAATAACCATGAAAAATATGAAGTGATTCACATGAAAATTAGGAAACTATGCAAAGAGGCAAAAGAAACATGGCTTGAGGCAAATTGCAGGGAAATTAAAAACCAACACAACACTCGAAATTAATGCACAAAAGTATTAATGACATCACTAACACAAGGACACATACATCAATGGATTGCGTGAAAACCAAAGGAGGCAAAATCATAATAGAAAAAGATAAGATTCTAAAGCGTGGTCAGATTATGTGAAAGATTTTTATGCTGATACAAGAGAGGAACAGTATGATCGTCGGAATATTAATGAAGAACCATCAATTTTGAATATGGAAGTTCAGAATGCTCTTAACGATTTGAAATCTGGCAAGATCCCAGGCCTAGAAAAACATCACAACAGATATGATCAATGCCTTAGAAGAATGTGGAAAAGACCAGGTAACCAAATTGCTGAACGCAATGTATAATACTGGAGATATACCTCCTGAATTATGTAATTTTATATATATTGCAATCCCGAAGATATCATGAGCCTTGGAATGTGATCAACATCGAACAATTAGCATAATGAGCTACATCAAGAAGATGTTGTTAAGAATTATTTATTCAAAGAATTAGGAAGAAAATATAACCTGAAATAGGAGGAGAGCAATCTGGATTTGTATAAGGCAGGGTACAGTAAGTGTTGTATGTATGCTGAGAACATTAAATGAACGTCCTGTAGAAATAAACACAGACCTACAACTTTGCTTTATTGACTACACAAAGGCTTTCGATAAAGTAAGACATGTCAACATGATAGAGATGATTGCAGATGTACAAATTGATGGGAAAGACCTTAAACTTGTAAACAACATGTATTGGAAACAACAAGCTGCCATAAGGATTGATAATGAAATAGGTCAATATCAGCCTATTAAGAGAGGTGTCAGACAGGGATGTGTAATGTCTTCAGATCTTTTTTTCCCTTTACAGTGAAAATATTTTCAGAAATGTAGAAGATATGAAAGCAATCGTCATTGGAGGACGAAACATCAATAGCATTAGATATGCGGATGATACAGTATTGATTGCAGACAATGAGCAGAATCTGCAACGTTTAGTATATGCCGTTGTTGTACACAGTGAACAACTAGGATTAGAATTAAATTGTAAGAAGACACAGATTATGGTCAGTATTAAGAAGGAAATGCCACAATGTAATACACATGTAAATGGGAATATTCTTAAGCAAGTGAATCAATAAAAGTATATCGGAACAGTCATTACATCTGATGGGAGAAGCCTTGAAAAGATTAGAACAAGAATCAAGGCGAAGGCAGCCTTCTGCGATATGACAAACATCATCATTGGCACCTTGCCGTCTTGACAGACGATAGTTTGTGCTTTAAAAAGGCATAATAACTTTTAACTATGGCGGTAGCGAGTGTGACTGATAAGGCCAATTTGCGCTGTAAATGTCCGTTCACAGTGGGTGCATGTGAACACGTGGTCATTTCCACCATCATGCACCATCTTACGTCTCAAACGCTTGGTGTGTGACTTTTCTGCAATAATTTTCTCCTTTGACTTTATTCCATTTCTGATATTTGCCCTCCATGCAACACGTTCAGCGGCGACTTGCTCCCAATGTGCATTATCAATGCCTGTATCAATCATGTCCCGCTTACACACATCTTTGTATCGTAGTAGAGGCCGACCCTGAGATCTCTTACCCATCTGTAATTCACCAAAAAAGATATCCTTTGGTATTCTACCATCATCCATCCTCCTAAGATGTCCTATCCATCTAAGTCTACGAAGACTGAGCATGGAATAAACTGTCACACAACCTGATCTTTCCAATACTTCAGTATTTGTGATTTTGTCTTGCCACTTAATACCAAGAATTCTTCGCAGACACCGCATATGAAAGCTGTTTAACAAACATACTGACCAATAAAAAGATGTCAGTTGAAACGAAACAAAGAGTGTTAAGGTGCTACATAGAACCTGTGCTTGTGTATGGGTGTGAAGAGTGGACAATGAGCAAACAGGCTTAAAACATCTGATGGCTGTGAAAAGGTGGTTTCTGAGGAAAATGTAAAGAATACCATGGACAGACAGAAAAACCGATAACCAACTTCTACAAGAAACAGATGAAAATCGTATACTGATTAGAGAAATTAGACGTAGGCAGTCACAATTTCTTGGTTATGTTATGAAAAGAAATAAATTGGAGAACTTGATGACAACTGGCAAGATCGAGGCGAAGAGAACAATGGGAAGGCAGAGAAGTACATACCTGGATGGCTTGGCGACGCGGTATGGTCGAGACGAAAACACTGAGCTGATCCACGACTCTGGTGATCGATAGAGATGGCGAATGATGACCGCCCACGCTTATCGGCACGGCACATGCTGAATCAATCAATCATGTGCCATGCCGGAAAGCGTGGCGGTCATGACTCGCCATTTCACTCGTGCTGAATGGGAGTAGTAATAGAAGGCACCGTTCTTTGTTAGAAGAGCTAGGCGACGACTAGCAAGCACACAGGACATTGTTTAAACAGGTACAGAGGAACTGGCCAATATTGCAATGTAATTGGTGGGATATGAAGAGACCGACCTTCTGCAAAGGACTAGTTACCTGTGGAGGAAAATCATCACAATAACAGTGAAACGACTAATTGCATAATTATTCGTAATAGCATCGTGTGTCAGAGACAGAGGGAGTGACAGAGAGAGAGAGAGAGAGAGAGAGAGAGAGAGAGAGAGAGAGAGAGAGAGAGAGAGAGAGAGAGAAGAGAGAAGAGAGAGACAGAGAAAAATGATAGGGAGAGAAAGCGAGACAGAAAGAGAGAAAAACAGAGACAGATAGGCAGAGAGCATAAAAGAGAGAAAGAGAGAGAGAGAGAGAGAGAGAGAGAGAGAGAGAGAGTGAGAGAGAGAGAGAGAGAGAGAGAGAGAGAGAGAGAGAGAGAGAGAGAGAGAGAGAGAGAGAGAGAGAGAGAGAAGGAGGGTTTGAAAGAGGTTATACCATTGATATCTGATATTATCATGTGCCATGCCGGAAAGCGTGGACGGTCATGGATCGCCATCTCAGACTGTCACCTCAGTCATGGATCAGGGCTGTGGTGTGTTCTTGTCCTGACTTGGCCACGTGGTCAAACAATTCATGCATTTATTACTTTGCTTTTTCCTGCTCTTATCCCATAAATATTGCCAATTATCACCAAGGTTTCAAGCTTATTTCTCTGATCAGTATATGGTTTTTATGTATTTTTTGGAGGGTTTTCTCATTTTATTTTCTGTCCGTCCATGATATTCTTTGCATTCTAGACAGGAACTACTCGTAAATGTCTATTGCCATTAAACGTTTCTCAGCTGACTGTTCCTTCTTCACATGCGTGTAACTGTTTAAGTGCAACGTGAATATAGCACTTCAACAGATTTTTTTTTAAATTTCTGTTTTGTTGTTTTGTTTTTGTTAATGCAACTGACAGCATTTAATTGGTGAGTATGTTTTCCGTCTTGCAGAAGGCTACATTGTCACAGCGATTCTTGTTATAATTTCTACAAATCACCTTTTACCAGATAATATGACTGTTTCGAAATAATTGTACCTGTTCACATTTTAAGGACATTTCCCATTACGTGGTGTTATATTGTAGCATTTTATACGTCTTGGAGACGACTATAATCTCTTTTCTCTGAAAATATAATTATATCCCTAGTAGGTCATTCTATACAATAACTCCATTTACGAAATGCTGCATATCGTGTTCTAAGTCTGCAAGCAATACTGTATCATCTGCAAATCTTATAGTACTGATGATATGTCTTCCGATGGTTCTCCCTCTTAAAGCCTCTACATCTCTCATAAAATGTTCATTATATAGGGGGAGGTGGAGAGAGAGATCTGGAAACATTACGCATCACTGTCGCACACCGTTTTTTTAAAATAGGCTCGTATTGATCTACATTACCTATTTCTATAGCAGCTTGTTGTTTCCAGTATATGTTTCTAAGCAAGTTTTTCCCATTAATCTGTAATCTGTGAGCATCTTTATGACGTTGTACTTTATACAAGTCTTTGTATAGTCGATGAAACAAACAGAAAGCTTTAGCGATATTGTTATTACAGTCAAATTAAATATAGTTGAAAGAACTATAAAAGCTATTAACATATCGTGGCAGTATTTTGCGATGGACAGGTCAGCAAAATGTATGAATGCCAACAATACATGCATAAGAGGTACAAAGTTGACTATTATACGAAAGAAACTGGACAAAAACAACTAGAAAAGATTGCGAACTGTAGAGAGTCTGATATGCTACAGCTGAAGAAAGATAGAAACGTAACTGGCACAAGAGAAGAGAGAAAGAACGACTCAAGGGTTCATTCAGTTCACACTTTCATAGCATTTCATTTTACGAAATAGCACCGCGCCACCACAACCGCTGGAAATGAATTAACTTGGTGTAATAACGATAATGGTGAAAAACCATGAAGTCCCGTAATGTTGGCTATATTTTACACTTGACAATCATTCAGCTTCATATGAACTCTGTGGCGGTAGAAGTGGGTTCCACTCAATCTACAATGGCTAATGTCAATTTGTCTCTTCACGTGCAAACTTAATGATGTGGACAAAGATATTCCTTTCGCAGATGTTTAACTTTATGTTGTCGTTTATTGCTTCTAAAAGGTTCGCGTTCTGTTGTTGAAATGAGGCATAGCATGTTACCCCATAATTACTGTGACGGTATGAATGGGGTAATTGCGGCTTTTACTGTTCTCCGTGATCTTGATCTCGAAAGAACGGTTACCCAGTTGGTATTTTTGTCAACTCAAAAATGCAATGCGCAGTTGAGAATAGAAATTGGATGCTATTTATAATTGTGGAAAGGGGGTAATTTAATAACATTTACGTTCATGGAGAACCATCGTTTGCACTAGTACATTGTTTTCAATTGAAAAGTGCACAATTTACTCACAATTTCTCTTTTTAATTATGGGAAGAAGCTAATCAAGATCAGTCAAGTGTTCTTGTTCATCAGTGTACTTTATATATATAAGTCACAAAACGAATATGGGGAAACTGAAGATAACAGTAGGTAGTTTCTAAAGGTGTCTTTCTGTGGTATCATCATAAAACTTAATTATTAGCTTAGATAACAGTCACGGGTGTTACAAGCGCACAGCAGATAAACCTTGCGATCGTTCTCACGGAGAATTCCCAGACACTGACGAAGGTAGCACACCAACAACCCATTGCGGCTGTCTTTGGAACATTTCCATCAGTACACAGGTGAGTAAGGACACATGTTAAACATAATTGCTACTTGTGATGAACCATTGATGCATTACTAGAAACTTAAATCGTAGCGCACTTCAATATAATGGGTTCATCAATCTTCGCTTTCAGTCAGGAAATTCATATTTAGCCATCAGCTGAAGATATATATTTACAACGTTTGGGAATTCTCGAGAACTGCTGATGGACCGTTTCATGAGGAAAGGTGAGCGTGTAAATGCCACATCTTACAAAGAAGTTGCATTGCTGCTTCGGAATACATAATAAGTCAGACCATCCGACTAAAGATGTACTATTCCATGAGGCCAATGCCATATCACAACAGTTCGATTAAACTAGGAGAAAACGGACTCTCCTGTGCCCGCCTTAAAGCACTGACGTTTATTTGACATCACAATGGCCTACAAAGAACAATAATGAAAAGCGTGGTTTCTGGAAGAAAAGGCAAGGGTCGACCAACACAAAGTTCTACACGGATTATTAAAGACACAATTGGCATTAATACGAATTACAGCCGACCTTCAATGCTAATATGATAATTAATTATGGCTAGGGGTGTACCGGATGTCGGCTCCGGCTCCGGCAAATCCGGAATCCGGCCATTTTTACAAATCCGGCTTCGGCTCCGGCTCCGGTCTAATTTTGCCGGATTTAGGCCAGATTTGTGTTGCCTAGTCATGTGAATTTTCTGTACATGTTTCATGAGGCCAAGCCGAATTTTAGGCAATAGCACAGTAGCACTTCAGGTTTACTATTTCTCGCTGATGTAAATACGAATTTTAAGAAAAAAACACTCATTTTGAATTTTAATGGTGCATTACTTCATGAGTTTGTGGGACTTGAATACTTCTTATTTTCGTAAATTTCTTTGGTCTTGCCCATAAAATAAAATGGCATCAAAATCTAAGTCATACAGCGCCGTTTGGGATTACTTCTAGGTTAAAGACGATGATTCAGCGAAGGTAATATGTACGTTGTGTGACAAACAGTTATCGCGTGGACGATCAGATCGCCCCAAAGACTTCTCAACATCATCAATGCAGACCCATTTGCGATCGATGCACAGGAAAAGCTATGACGAAATGATGGAAAAGAAAGCATCACTGGAGGCCAGTGTATTGGCGACCACATCTATGATGAATCTGGGACCGTGGTTGCACAAAGCAAGTAGCAGTACCAAGCAGTCAATTGTGCAGGCATGGGACCGGGCCAAAATTTGGGACATCAACAGTCCCAATGCTAAACGCATTCATGCTGCCGTAGCCCGAATGATAGCCATAGATATGGAGCCTTTTCAAGTAGTGGAACGACCAGGTTTCAGAGAGTTGATGCATACAATGGAAAAAAGGTATGAATTGCCTTCAAGAAAGTACTTTGCTGAACATGTCATTCCTGACATGTGTAAACGTCTGAAGGTAAAAATTGCAGCAATGATATCTGACACTGATTACATATCATTCACAACAGATACGTGGACAGCTGAACACACCACTCAGTCATTTATGGGCCTCACTGGCCATTGGTTAACAGACTCCTTCGTTCACCGCAGTGTAGTCTTCCATTGTACTGCATTTGATGAACATCACACGGCCACAAACTTGCTTGCACATTTTGAAATGACGCTGGATGAGTGGTCAATTGCACGTGAGAAGTGCCATGTTGTTGTGAGAGACAATGCATTCAACATTTCCAAATGCTTTCGTGATGGCAGCTATTCAAGTGTTGGATGTTTTGCACACACACTGCAGCTGTGTTGTGTGCGTGATGGTCTTTTGAGTCAAAAGTATGTTGCTGGCATCATCAGTACTGGAAGAAAATTGGTAGGACATTTCAAACACTCTTCTTCAGCAACCAGTCGTTTGCATGAACTTCATAATTAATTAAACCTACCACAACATCAGCTTATCCAGGACGTGACAACAAGATGGAACTCAACGTTCTATATGCTACGACGTCTGTTAGAACAACGGCGCAGCATCAGCCTGTACTGTGTTGAAATTGATTCGGTAACTGGGCTAACGGCACAGCAGTGGGCAGTCATGGAGAATGTGGTAGCTACTTTGGCACCATTTGAATAAATCACACGTGAAATAAGTGCAGCTCAGGCATCAATATCAGTTGTGATCCCATTAGTGAAAACACTCATGGCTTTCCTCCAGAAAGAAGGTAGTGATGCTGGGATCAAAACTATGAATGCAGCCCTGCTTGAAGCTGTTAGCAGCATATTTGCGGACATTGAATCCAACAGTATTTACACCTGTGCCACACTACTGGATCCTCGATTCAAGCTGTGCTTCTTCTCCGAACGTGGTAGAAGTGATTCACGAGCCCATCTGCTGTTAGCAACTAACTCCATTATTGATTCAGCAAACACAGTCAGTCCACAGGATCCATCAGCTACTAGTAGTAGTAGTAGTACTAGTGTTTTGACTACTGTGAGCACTGCCTATGGAGCTGTTTTGACACAATTGTAGAGGAAAATCCCCCCACAGATCGTTCTGCAAGTGCCGAAGGCAACAGCATTAACACTGAGGTGACACAGTACCTGTCAGAGCCACTTCAAACTCGACAATCTGATCCAGTTTCATGGTGGCATGCCAATAAGCAAAGATTTCCAAGTATGGCTAGACTGGCGCAGGCATTTCTTGCACCACCACCTACAAGTGTGCCATCGGAAAGGCTGTTCAGTACTGCAGGAGACATTATCACTGACCACCGTATTGGTTTTTAGTGGTGGAAGGCGTGGTTCCTAGAAGAAGAGGCAGTGGTCGAGCAGCGCGAATAAGGACACGGCACACACTGCAGATACCTTAGGCATGGGGGAGCTTGAGGCAAGGTAACTGGTAACGGCTGGAGAATGTTTTCCTTGGGCCGTGATGAGAGCAAGCTTCCACAAGAACCTGTCATATCATGATGATGATGACATGTGGAAATATTACCATGTAGAAATAAGAGTCGCTGTATGCACTGGTTTGCTTTGCGCAGTAGCTTAATAACACGGTGGTTAATGGATCAATGCCCAGGTGGAAATATTCCCACTTCCCTCTGAAATGAGTACACTTGGTCCGGTTAGAGTTTCATAAGTGTAAGTCGTGACAGATGACTTCATATTACAATAGTATTCCCCATGTGTCGTTCACACAGTGAACATACGGGACTGAATCGTATAACAACTGGTCCTTTGGTAGGGTCAGTTTAATCAAGCAAGCATGACACATTCTGGGGAGATGAATGTACGTTGGTCACGTTAAACATCACTCGGCAGTTGGACATCGGAAATAACAGGCCATACGTGCTGCCCAGGCTGTTTCAAAATAATGAAGCTTGCCCATAAACACTATGTATATCATGTGTCCATATTATATAGACTGATATGGATCCTTGCCTGTGCTACTGTTTTCATGCAATGTTATTAGATTATCCTTGTGTGATCTATTGCGGGAGGAAAGAAAGGGAGAAGGGGATGCAGGGGAGATAGACTGGAGCACTTGTGGAAAAATCCTTATCCAGTGAATACGATTGTTCGTCGACAACAACAAAAATACCAGCGTGCTTCACCATTGCACTTCACATCCTCTACGCCTCCTAATTCAGACGAAAATATAATTACCACATTCTTTACTTGATCGCGTTTCAACAGATAAGACTGTCTCCTTTAGGAAACTCTGTGGTTGATAAATCCGATGGTAATATTGTAATCTCAGACCTCAATCACACGCAACTATAACAACTTGTCAAATTAAAATGTAATTTCTTTAATGTCAATGCCCGAACTTTTTTTTCTGTACCCGTTAAGCTGCTATTTATTTCATACACTCATCCATTCATCTCAAGCTTTGCGAAGCATCTACTAAATACAGGGACACATATGGACTTATCACTAACGACTGTTCAGATTAACGCGGTAATTTCTTCATCAAACTAACACTCCAGGGGTTTTCTGTGAGGTGAACGGGTTAATGTAGCCTAATAGATCTCTACTAGCCTGTAATTTACATGGATATATTTCCTTTGCTATTTTACGTAACA
>JACEFZ010025058.1:3460000-3510238 GCA_014155875.1 Cepaea nemoralis
TCTTACGACGTCTTCCCAAGTATGAATTACTAAAAACTGGCGGTAGTCAGCTTGAATGGCCGTCATTACGAGGATGCGCGGCCTTGTCGAGGGACGGGATGTTGGTGGTTATTGTGTACCTAAACGGGTTACATCAATAGCATTTGTGGTGAAATCATCAGTAAACGATGAGAGACTCAACTTTCCTAGGTGGGGAGGGGGGGGGGGAAGGGGAGGGGTTGTAAACGTCAAACAAATACGCAGGGGTTAGTGCATGAAGATGCATAAGAATGCAGAAAAGGTTGGGGACAATTGATAACTTTAAGATATAATGATTAGCCAAGTATGAACCTAAGAGGAAAGTATCCACAATGTATGAGTTTACACCAGTATCATTATGTTGTGGTAAAAGTGGTGAGTAGTGAAGTGCACATATGCAGGATTCCAATAATAATATAACAATAGAGAAATAGATAGAGAGGGGGTGGGAGCAAGTTATGTGAGAAGTATATACATGTGTCTTACATATAGGTCATGTGGAATAAAGAAGTCTAAAGATACACAGCTTCACGTTTACTGTTCCATATAAGATAGAGCCAGTAAAGATGGCTATTATACTGAGTATCAAACCCACCAATCCATTGTGATGATGGTGGTGTATGTGCACTGACTACGCCTAATCCACATGACATGAGATGTCGCCGCAAGGATAATAGTTATACCGTGTTGTACTGAGATGTATCCCACGGCTTCAGTCTTGTTGCGTTTAAATCCTCTTTTCTGACGTATTGTATGTATTTTGTAAAGCTACCATGCACTATTCTTCTCATTTAATTTTTTACTCCACGCTCTTCTAGAAATACAACACTCCCCTTGTCTCCAGTGTCTTTACTATTTCACTGCTCATTGTCCAACATTGTCATTCATACATAAAAACAAGCAACATATTATATTAATACAATTGTTCAGTAAGCGGTGGTTTTTCATGTCCTCGATGATTCGTGGATATGCTGATTATTTTCTTTATCTCCACGTCATACATTCCGTCAGATGTCACTGTATAGCTTGATACTGAAAAGGTGTGTGATTTGAATGGCTTTACAATATATAATCGTATTATAACGTGTGCTTGTTTTGGAAAATAAAATGCATTCAATTTTGGTCACATGTAATACCTTACTCTTTCTCATATCCACGAACATAAATTGCTTGGCAGACTACTTTAACATTTTCCTATTAAAACTGTGTTATTTCAGAATATGTATAATTTGGTATTCAACATTAATGGGCGAATTAATGTCATTTGGTGTATTTATCAGTTTTATAGTTCATGCGAAACAGTATTATAACTAGCGTAAGATAAACTCCTTGGAACAACACAAAATAATTAAATAAAGTAAAAAAGGAAAAACAAAGATATTGCAGGGGCGGCGATAGGATATTCAGAAATATAATATGATAGTATTAAATTAAAAACCGAGTCTTAATCATCATAAATCAGGGACTGTAACCCTTGGGTTGGTCGTGGCTCTGCCAAATAATTATATTTTGTGCCGTTCTCTGTAATTTCGTGGAGGTGGGGTAAATGATTGTTTCAATGTAATTCTTAGTTTTAAACCTAACAAATCCAACAACATGGAAGCGGCATGTGGCAAGTTACTATATTCTCACTTGTTGTGTAGGATATGTTAGAGTAGAGGGTCGAGCATTGAGATGCATAATTTTTGCTCCTTTTAATTACATTTACTTGTAAGAAACATACTGAGGTTACGTAAAGAAACAAGAATTCGCCGATATCATTACAACATTTAGAGCAGATAATCCTCTGGAGCACATTACACTTTGAGAATCACTGGTTTCCTGCATGATCACTAAAATAAGCCCACTCTTGGAAACATATTTCCCATTAATATTTGTGAGCTTGAATTCTCGCCCTCGTCCAAACCATCTAATGACGAAAGGGTTAGTCATTACAGTACAACTAAGATTGTAAAGTGTACTTGCGTTCACTGGTGGAAATCTCTCAGGTATTGACGTATCGCCAAGCGTGTCCCGCTAATAGCTGTCAAATTATCTTTCGGTTGTCCGAATGAAGGAAAGGGTACAGTAAATGCTGTGTATATGCTGCGAACAGTTATTGAACGTGCTATAGAAGTAAACAAGGATATACATCTTTGCTTTATTGATAATACAAAGGCTTTTGATAGAGTTAGACATGTCAGCATGGTGGATATGCTTGCAGATCTACAAATTGATGGGAAAGACATTAGACTTATAAAAAACATATATTGGAAACCACAAGCTGCAATAAGGATTGATAATGAAGTGGGACAGTATCAGCCAATTAAGAGAGGTGTTAGGCAGGGATGTGTGATGTCTCCAGATCTTGTTTCCCTATACAGTGAAAATATTTTCAGAAATATTGAGGATATAAATGGAATCAGCATTGGAGAACGAAACATCAATAACATTAGATATGCAGATGATACAGTATTAATTGCAGACAATGCGCAGGACCTGCAACAATTAGTAGATGCGGTTGTTGTACACAACTGGGCAACTGTTGTGAGCAACTGGGGTTAGAATTAAATTGTAAAAAGACTCAGGTTATGGTCGTCACTAGGAAGAAAGAAGTGCCACAATGTAATATACAAGTAAATGGAAATATTCTTCAACACGTGAATCGGTACAATTATCTTGGAACAGTCATAACATCATAAATATACATACAGACCTACAAGCACTTGGAATCAACGACTGGCAAGAGAAGGTCCACCAGAGAGACGAATGGAGACAGATTGTATTTGCAGCAAAGAACCTCAATGGCTCGGAACGCTGAAGAAGAAGAAGAAGAAGAAGTCATAACATCTGATGGGAGATGCCTTGAAGAGATTAGAACAAGAATCGCCATGGCGAAAGTAGCCTTTAGCAAGATGAAAAACATTCTGACCAATAAAAAGATGTCAATTGAAACGAGAAAAAGAGTGTTGAGGGGATACATAGAGCCTGTTCTTTTGTAGGCTATGGATGTGAAACTTTGACAATGAGCAGTCAAGCTGAAAAGCATCTGATGGCTGTAGAAATGTGGTTTCTGGGGAAAATGCAAAGAATACCATGGACAGGCAGAAAAACCAATGACCAAGTACTACAGGAGACAAATGAACATCGTAAACTGATTAGAGAAATTAGACGTAGACAGTCAAAATTTTTTGGACATGTTATGAGAAGAAATGGATTGGAGAACTTGGTGACAACTGGCAAGATCGAAGGGAACAGACCAAGAGGAAGACCGAGAGGAAAATACCTGGATGGCTTGGCCACATGGCATGGACGAGACAGGAACACTGAGCTGATCCACGACACTGGTGATCGAGTGAAATGGCGAGTCATGACCGCCCACGCTTTCCGGCATGGCACATGATTGATTGTCCGAATGGTTGACTGACCGATATTCTGGTGGAATCTGAAAACCGTCCAAAAATAATGGAAATGATTCTTCCTTCAACTTTAGCAAACATCCTGCTGTGCGTACAGTTAGTTAATATGTGTTAAAAACCAGGCGCAGGCACGAAGAGTTCAATTGCAGATACTGTTGCTAGAAATAAGAATGGCTGCAGCAAAACGCTGCTTCAGATACATAAGTATTCAGTGTCCTATTGATAAAGTGCACATATAGGTAGTGCATCTGTTCATTGTACAGACTTTGGCCCTGGCATGGTGAAGAGACGACGTTTGTTTTCGTGTGCTGCTTTGAATCGGTTGTTTTTTAAGTGACCATATGCCTTGTTTTTATCAATTGATATTTCTTTGTTAATTGACAAGTGTGTTTTTTTTTTCTCTCTCCAACCTTTCAGGCATCCAGAGGTTGCGACAGTTTTCGGTTTACATGTCCCTTTCATTGTTTTTTGTTTTCCGCACATCTTTTACGGGGCATTTTACTGCTGTCGTTGATATCTTGACAAGACAGTAGTTTGCCGTTGATTTCCGAGCGGCCGGCTCACTTATCCCGTAGGTTACCATCGCGGCGAGAACCGCTTCCAATTCTCGCGCGCTGCGTTACCCTACGGATAAGCGGGATTACGGAGAAAGTCGTTAAAACTCTCGGTCAATGAGACCGGCTTTTATTGGTTACAATTGCATAATTCTTCATCGCTATTCATATTTTGTAGGCTAGTGAGTAGGAAGAGTAGAGTATTGACAACTGATTTAATCAATTTAATGTTTATTACATTTTAAAATAGAAAGATTAAAAAATAATCATATATGCAGGAGATGTGTGCGTTTTCTTACTGTCACAATCTCTTTTGCAACAGAATGAGATTGGTCGTTGTCTAGATCCCGATGCTCTTTTTATATCACTACAGAGTGTAAGCTGGGTTAATCCCATGTCCCACAACACAAGTGATTACTGTAGTACAGATCTATTAGTCACTGAACTAGATTGAGTTTGCGCACATAATATCCCTTTAAAGATGAATGAACACGGAAACAAGCAACATATATAAATCCAGTCACAGTACTTCCAGAATAGATCCTCATCACACCCTAGCACTCGAATAACACTGCCTTCTCCAGGCCTACTTAATCTCATCCATCATCACAGTTAACCAGCCACTCTTCCAGGCCCGAACTCACTCGATCCAATCCTCTCTGGGTCTAAGCCTGAACTCACTATCCGACCCCCTCTAGGTCTAGGCTTCAACTCACTGTCCAGTCTCCTGACTCCACACAACACTACTCCCCAGCCCAAAACTGTCTGCCTCACAACCACACTAGCGGGCTGACGCCTCCTCAACTCCCCCTTAAACTCACTGCCTCCAACCTTCCCCGTCTATCTTCTTATTTGCCCTTTCCGGGGACCCACCACCCAGCCCCATTTTACCTCCATCTATTATTTCTCAGGGCCGGTAATGTTAATAAAACCAGGCTTGTTACAGTGGTTTGCCTGTGCAGAAATGTGCCTCCACAACAATCTGTCCACACTTCTCTTAATCATATGTAACACATCCTACATCCATGACTGTCAGGTGTAAGCTATCTGCCATATGTTGAACCCATTTACGTCGTGCTCTTCCTCTTCAACGTTTCCCCGGTACACCTCTCTCAATAGTTCTCTTTCCCAGACATTTGTGTTTTTAATGACCAAAATATTTCATTTCTTTCAATTTTATTTGTCTTAATAACCATCTTCTTCAATAAAGAGTTTTCTTGCTGGAAAGATATGTTTGTTCTCTCTCTCGCGCTCTCTCTCTCTCTCTCTCTCTCTCTCTCTCTCTCTCTCTCTCTCTCTCTCTCTCTCTCTCTCTCTCTCTCTCTCTCTCTCTATTTATCTATCCATCCATCCATCCATCTACCCATCCATCCATTCATTCACACACCAACCCACCCACCCATCCGCCCGACCAACCGACCGCCCGACGGTCCGTCCGTCCGTCCGCCTGTATGTCTGTATGTCTGTCTGTCTATCTATCTATCTCTATCGCTCTCTCCCTCCCACTGTCTCTCTATCTTTCTCTTCTGAATGAATCACTGAAAAACGAGAAGTAAATTATGAGCTTTATCTAAGCACGACTACAAAAAACAATGGACGTATCTCTCTCTTCTGATCATCAACATATCATGAACAAGAAGAAGAAAATGATGATTATGATGATGGAGGACGAGGAGAATTACGGAATTATAGATTATCATTATAAGGGCTTGGGCGAAGATTGTCTCATTGAAATACATCAACGAATTAGACAACTCACGTGAACAGAATGCGATGGCATGATTACAACACTTGGAATCCGTCACACAACAATTAATACACATGGATCAGAATGTGGAATTCTTCTGAAAGAACTTTTTTTTAATTATCGTAACACATATGATGAAAATGTAAACAAACACAGCTACAACTGTTCAACAGATATTTGACACATCTGCTTTTCAAACAGCACACATTAATTTCAAAATTACTTTCATTTTCATTTACAAACGTATAAATACCGCATGCACGCACGCACGCACGCGCGCGCGAGCACACACACACACACACACACGTGCCCGCACACACACACACACGTGCCCGAACACACACACACACACACACACACAACCACGTGCGCGCACAAACACCCATATTTATTTATGTATTTATTTATTTTAGTATACGGGCACCTTGCCGTATTGACAGACTACAGTTGTTGTATGTACTTCAAACAAAAGACATAGTAACCTCTCCATCGCACATAGCTTGGGCTCAATTGTAGAGCCCATGTGTTGCTCATGAAGCGTGATCCCCTTATTGGTCTCTCTCTCTCTCTCTCTCTCTCTCTCTCTCTCTCTCTCTCTCTCTCTCTCTCTCTCTCTCTCTCTCTCTCTCTCTCTCTCTCTCTCTCTCTCTCTTTGCGCTATCGAACATGCGCGCGGGTGCGTGTGAGCGTGTGTTTTAAATTGTAAGTTGTATTACTGAGTACATTTAAATATTGCGACATACTGTACAGAGTACAGACATTGTAATGGTCTCTCTAGACTATTATAATGACTGTACGTGTATAGCTCTCCTATACGTGTATATGTCTCCTATAAATAAATTCCACGTTGATAGGCAAATGATCTGCACATGTTTTTGTAACCTACGTCAAGCATCACAGTTCACCACGGTAATTCAGACAATATATTATCAACACGTATTTTTGCTGAGACAGTCTCGGGTGTCAACACGTATAGTTGTGAAGACAGTCTCCGGTATCAACACGTATTGTTGTGGAGACAGTCTTCGGTATCAACACGTATTGTTCTGGAGACAGTCTCGGGTATCAACACGTATTGTTGTGGTGAAAGTCTCGGATATCAACACGTATTGTTGTGCAGATAATCTCTGGTATCAACACGAATTGTTGTGTGGATACAGTCTCGGGTATCAACACGTATTGTTGTGCAGGCAGTATAGGGTATCAAAATGTATTGTTGTGCAGACAGTTTAGGGTATCAACATGTATTGTTGTGCAGACAGTTTAGGGTATCAACACGTATTGTTGTGCAGGCAGTTTAGGGTATCAACACGTATTGTTGTGTGGATACAGTCTCGTGTATCAACATGTATTGTTGTGCAGACAGTCTCAGGTATCAACACGTATTGTTGTCTAGGCAGTTTAGGGTATCAACACGTATTGTTGTGCAGACAGTTTAGGGTATCAACATGTATTGTTGTGAAATCTATTGTGTCCTGTTCTGAGGTGTAGAATACTGACCTGTTTTTGTCTGTCCATAACTTGGTAGTCGTCTTGAGTAGGGTTTAGTGGCCTTCTGACTGATTTGATCATTCTTTTCATTTGGTGGAATGTAATGGGCACATCAGGCTGTTCTTTTGCTCCGTCCTTAGCCAATTGATCAGCTCTGTCGTATCCGGGTACTCCACAGTGGGATGGTATCCACTGTATGATATTCTTATGCTGACTGCTAAGTTAAGAAAATAGGTCCTTAGAACTGGTAATTTCCCATACAGGAGAGCCTCTATTACTGATTTTGCATCTGTCAATATCACCACAGGTTGTCTGCCATGGCTGGTATTTTGTAATTTCTCTATTGCTATCTTGATTGCCTCAATTTCAGCATCATAGTTATGGCAGTACATTTCTGTTCTAACTCTGGCCGTGTCCCTAGTATTATTTAGGTATTCTATATACACTCCCGCTCCTCCATTTCGAACAGCTTTTTGCGCTGACCCATATGTGTAGACTCGTATCCAGATATCATGTGGGTATTCGTCATCAAGGAAGCTGAGAGTGGCTGTTCTGCGCCGTACACTGTTCTGTTCTTCCTTGTCAAATATTCCTCTCACTTTTGTCTGGATTCTTTTAATGTTCCACTCTAGGTCTGGTGAATTAAAAGTTAGGCCAGGTGTAGTTGTAGTGTGCCATGATCACGAGTAGAATTATGTGGGTCTGACGGCTTGTTAATCAAGATGAATCTATTCTCATCTTGCCAGTCTTCCAGTCTCTCTTCTCTCTGGTCCATGAGATCACAGCCCCAGCTCTGCGAGTGGCTGTTAAAATCGCCACGCACAATCATTTTTCCATTTAATGGTAGTGTGTTCAGTGTCCGTGGACGGTAATTTGGACAGTCGTAATTGATCAGGTGAAGGTCTGTATTGTCTGTCTTAAGTTTAAGTGCCTGATACTCAGCCCCTTCCATGTAAACTTCAATTTGGGAAGCAGGTATGTTATTTTTGACAAGGACCAGTATCCCACCCTTTCGCCTGTCCTTTCGGTCAGATCGGTAACACTGGTAGCCTCTGATTGTGAAGGCTATATTTTCGTTGAGGTGTGTTTCTTGCAAGCAATATACGCTTACACTTTCATAGGCCAAGATGTTCTCTAGTTCTATTCTTTTCTTGTTGACACCCCCTGCATCCCAGTGCATCTCAACCAAACTTATAAAAAGTAAGAAAATATACTAGCCAAAGTAACAAACAGATTTGCGGATTAAAGAAATATTTTAACCAAACTTATAAAAAGTAGGAAAATATTTCGACCAGACTAAGAAATAAGTATGGCAAAGTAAGAAATAGGTCGACCACATTAAGACAAATGTGTTACCCAATTTAGAAAAAAAAAATTAGCGTCTGTTGGTATGTCAAGAGTTACTTGAACTTTTATCTGAAAGGAAATGTTACACTACATAATCATCAACGTCAACCCTTCCCCACTTTGACATTACCGACAGCTTCAACTTACCATTCCAGAGTATCTGCTAAAGAAACACTTATACAGACTACTCACGCATCTCTCCACGCTCTTGGTTTTTTTTCCTTTTACCACAAAATGTCTCTGTCTTTCAAAGATAACTTCACAAATGAATCGATGTCAAAACAACAAGAACTACAAATCTTAGTTTTGCATGAACTCCAATGAACCAGTCATAACAACATTTATAGCACTGCAGTCTGTAGCTCCACCTGGGATAGTTTCTATGTCATCTGAGTATTTGTCATCAAGGGCCATTTCGCATGGCTGACACCTTCAACTTTTCATACCACAGTGTCTGTTACACTAACCTACCATTGTTCCATCTCTCAATAATACAAGGATTTCTCGAAGTCTAGCTAAATAACATGTCTTACTTTATCCACCTCTGTCTCTCTTTGTCATTTCACATCCGCAATAGCGTCAAGTCTCCAGCCAACCAACAGTGTTTGTTATAAAGTCGGCCTTTCTTAACAACACGCCAGCCTTAATGATCACTTGGATACCATCCACCACATCTTTTAACCTACTTTCAACGTTTCATACCACTTAATACTAACATTCTCTTTGATTACAGTACAATTGGTTTTCTGCTGACTGGGCAAACTTCCCAACCTAATGGAGATAAATCGTCTATCGCCTGACTTACTAAGCGCTTATTTTTTTGTTGTAGACAATGAATATGGTCATCGACCAGTATGGTCACTGCTAAGAAGGATATCAATAACAAACGATCTTCTTTACAGGTGTCTCTAAAATTAGGATTCTACTTAAAAACTAGAAGGGGTAGAATAAGAAAACAATAAATGATGAAACTTGGTGAAGAGCAGTATGGATGAGTAAAGATAAATGAACACAATGGGCAAGATTTTATTGCGCGTTTCCCTAAATATATAGGTATAGGATTTAATCTATCTTATATCTCGCGAAAAAAAGTGCTGTTTTTATTTTTATTTTATTTTAATTAAAATTTAATTACACAAATTTACATTTTTCGCTTACTAACAATAACTTTTATATATAAATCTTAAGAAAATGTTTTCTTGTGTTTGATGTATATGCTGCTCTATTTTCATTAGTCTCTTTTAAGCGATCATTGTTAGTTACTCTGGTAGTCCAAGGAATTCAAAGCATTCGTCCCAGGAACTGCGTCTCTGTCACTTTTTTTTTTCACGTTCTTCCTAGGGGTGGTCGAATGTTTTGTTGATGTGGCATATGACAATTACAAATTTTGAAAAATGTCGAAATATAAGAAATGACCTCACTAAACTTGTTGATGGCGATATGAAGGACACGACGTATCGTTAAATTTCTTGTGAAGTATTCGTTTGTAATAGGGCATCTGGTCACTGACCAACTTATGTCCTAGTAGAGTTACGCTATCGCTAGTCGTAATATGAAGAGTGGTATTGGAAAGACAACTGGAAGGATCTGATATAAGTAGAAGCCTAGCTAGAGGGCGATAAATGTCCCAATTATCCTATTATTGGCGTCTTGACATTATCGCGGTTGTGAAATGACAATGGGACATAGAAGTGGACAACGTAAAAATGTGATATTTGTAGGTAGCCATCATTTGTATTGGTGGTATATGTTTCAACTGGAGTTAGTGTAGCACACAATGTGGAATGGGAATATGCAGATAACAACCCTGTGATATAGTCCCGTGACGGATGTACAATCAACTGATATCGGGAATTCTAATATGTAGGACCACTGTGTATTGGTATTCGTGTTGTTGACCGATATGAATGTTTTGTTGAAGGTACAATGGAAGTTTGAAGACAGTGTCATATATTCATTAATTGTAACTTATTGCATAAGATACTTTTCATTTTCTGAAATACAGTTTTTGTTTGCCTTATTCTGTACTTAAGCTCTTTTGTGTACCTACCATCTGATGTTATAAATGACACCACGTATATAAAATTATCCACTTGTTTAAGACTTTTCTCTTCTATTTTGAATTTTCTATTAGTGGTCGTAATGTATATCTGGACTCTCGTGTCCCTTTATCTTCCACACATTCATACTGCTCTTCGCTAAGATTCAACATTTATTGTCTTCCTTATTCCACTCCTTATAATTTTTGAGTAGAATCATAATTTTATAGGCATCTGTAAATAAGATCGTTTGTTATTGATATCCTTCTTAGCAGTGACCATACTGGTCGATGAGCATATTCTTTGTCTAAATAGCGCTTATTAGAATAGGGGACAGACGATTTATCTCCATTAGGTTGGGAACTTTTCCCAGGCAGCAGAAAACCGACGATACACTAATCAAAGAGAATGTTAGTATTAAATGGTATGAAACGTTGAAAGTCGGTTAAAAGATGTGGTGGATGGTATTCAAGTGATCATTAAGGCAGGCGTGTTGTTAAGAAAGGCCGACTTTATAACAAACACTGTTGGTTGGTTGGAGACTTGACGCTATAGCGGATGTGAAATGACAAAGAGAGACAGAGGTGTATAAAGTAAGAAATGTAATTTTAGCTAGACTTCGAGAACATCCTTGTATTGTTGAGAGATGGAACAATGGTAGGTTAGTGTAACAGACACTGTGATATGGAAAGTTGAAGGTGTCAGCCATGGGAAATGGCCCCTTGATGACGAATACTCAGATAATATCGAAACTATCCCAGGTGGAGCTACAGACTGCATTGCCATAAATGTTGTTATGACCGGTTCACTAGAGCTCATGTACAACGAAGGTTTGTAGTTCTTGGTGTTTGGACATGGATAAAGTTGTGAAGCTATCTATTAGGGACGTTCATTTGAAACCAGTTCCAATGACTTTATTTCAAAAGCATGAAAGAAACATTAGCAGGTGTGGTAGATTTAACAAAGCATTTATTTTGAATGAATTATGCACCATGGGTTGGTCAGAAGAAGTCGCCGTAGGCATTCAGGCAAGGATCCCATTGCTTAGATAGGCGGCGAATGCCGTCCGCAAAAATGGATTGTGGTTGCTTACTAAACCAAGTATTTACCACGTTCACTACATCTGCATCTGTTTGAAATCGTTGCCCCTGGAAAGCTTTTTTTTAAGAGGCCCGAACAAATGAAAATCACATGGTGACAATTCAGGACTTTAGGCTGGATGTTGCAGAATTTCCCACTTCTTCCTTGCTAATGCTTCACGCACAATTTTTACGACATGCGGACGAACATTATCGTGCAACAAAATCACACCGCGAGAAAGCATGCCGGGTCATTTATTATTGATGGCTTTTTGCAGCTTGTCTAGTGTGTGCAAGTAGTGGTCAGAGTTGATGTTGACACCAGGTTCTGTAAAGTCGGAAACAATAGCCCTTCATGGTCAAAAAATGCGCTCAGCATATCCTTACCAGCGGAAACCTGTAACTTAAATTGTTTGGCTTTTGGTGATCCAGCATGCTTTCATTGCATGCTCTCTCTCTCTTTTGCTGCTCGGCTCAAAGTGGTGACACCATGATTCATCACCTGTCACTATGCGGAAGATAAATGCATCACCCTGCACTCTGTCACCAGCAAGTCATTCAAACATCATTCCATGCGTTCCTCTTTTTGTGGTCGGTCAACATCCGTGGTACCCACTGTGAACACACCTTCCGATATTGCAGTTTCTTACGAACGACCTTTTGAATTGTCCCAATTGACACATCAAATTCTTTCGCTAGCGAACGTATGCTTCGACTACGGTTCATCTGTACTGCTGCATCAATTTTGGCGATTTTTTTTGTTGTTGTTGCAACAATATGCGCTTGACCCGACCGTAGAAGATCTATCGTGAACTGACGTCCTTTCAGAAACATTTGTGCCTAGTCTGTCACTGTTGTCTTCGACATTTGTTACCGTACGTTGCCTGCATTATTCGATGAATGTCCACTGGTCCACATCCTTCAAATGAAAGAACATGAATCACCGATGTTAGAGCTTCCTTGGACGGATTTTTGATCAACCGGGCCATATTCACAACGGTCAGAAACAGAAGCTATGCATTATGGAACGATAGGCACGTGCTCTTTTGTTCATTGGTCAGTATTTATCACATGACTATGGCATAACAATGTTCAGCGTACGCAATTACGCGTTGTGCGGCAAGAACGGATTTCAAATGAACGCCCCTTATAGAAAGACAGACACTTTGTGGTAAAAGAAAAAAAACCAAGATCGTGGAGAGATGTGTGAGTAGTCTGTATAAGTGTTTCTTTAGCAGATAGTCTAGAATGGTAAGTTAAAGCTTTCGGTAATGTAAACGGGGGAAAGTGCTGACATTGGTAATTATGTAGTGTGAAATGTCTTTTCAAATGAAAGTTCAAGTCATTCTTGACATAACTACAGACGCTACATTTTTTTCCTAATTTGGGTAACACGTTTTTCCTAGTATGGTCGACCTGTTTCTTACTTTGCCATATTACTTCTTAGTCTGGTCGTCATATTTTCCTACTTTTTATAAGTTTGGTTGAAATATTTCTTAATTTGACAAATCTGTTTGTTACTTTCGCTAGTATATTTTCTTATTTTGTGTCAGCTTTTTTGAGATATGTGTAAGTTTGGTTGAAATATTTCTTTACTCGGTCAATATTTTTGTTCCCATTTGGCACACAAATTTTCCTACTTATTATAAGTTTAGAAGCAATATTTCTTCACTTGGCTAATACTTTTCCCATTTGGTTAGCTAATGTTCTTATTTTTTTATAAGTTTGGTGGAGATATTTCTGTATTTGGCCAACATTTTTTCACCTTTGGCTAACAAATTTTCATAATTTTTATAAGTTTAGACGCAATATTTCTAATTAAATTTCCCCATTTTACTATGGGTAAAGCTTCTACCTCACATAATCACTATACGGGCGGATATATCCACAGATATGTATGGATATATCCTTATTTTACTATTGGTAGAGCTCCTACCTTACTACTGTCCCGTAACAGAGACTGCAGTTGGCGAATGCCAGGCTGGGCCTTGATATTCTAGGTCACGACACATGAGATGGGATAGCCTGCTCCCTTCCTCGTCGCCTTTCTTGACCAGACAATTCTGAACATTATTTGGTGTCTATTGTTATTAGGCTGGGTAGACTCCACAGCCGTGCTGGTAGGAACAGTAATCCTGCTTCGGCTAGGGAATCCACTAGGACCACTGTCTGAGCAGGCAGGTTCACCATCGACTATCCCATCGCGGCCCCCAGATGAAAAGGGTTAAGTAAATTTAGAAACCCAGTTCTGTTTTTCACATGAAACACAATAATTGAGAACAAAATTGAAATATGAAGTCCACTGGGGGAAATACTATGAGCATTCCATTATATTTCCTCATGAGACGAAAATATTTTCTGTGCACCTCAGTGAAAGAATGTTATGTGTATGTTTATAAAAGTAATCAAGCTGATCAGATTTGTAGAGTTAATTGGAACATGCATCCAATTATTCCACGCTTCACAACCTGTTTATCGTGAGAAGCATCTGTGAACCAGGTCTAAAAATCAACATTAATATCTAAAACTGTCGTGGACTTTTTGATGGCTGTCATTTGTTATGATGTGCTCATCAGCTGCAACATGATGCATGAGCACGAAAATATAATCGTTTTCCCCGGGAAAGGCAGGGGAATCGTTCATTTGTTTTCCCTAGGACAAGTTAACATCCGTGTGTAAAGTTAATATATCATTTGATATCTCCCCCCGGATGTATTAGCCATTTAGTATTAGGTCCATATTTGTATTGACCAATCTGGGGTGATGTGACCATTATGACGCCAGCCGCGTTTATCTCCAGAGACATTCCTGGTACAAACTTTAGATTGGGTTTTTTAGTTAATCACCCCAGCATGAATTCGAAGCCATAAACACAGGTCTGGTAAGAAGCGCCTAGCCACTGCGCCAGCAGGTTCCTGTTTTATATTCCACTAAACAGAACATGCAGTTGAATTTCTCACTAGGGTACTGACTAGGCTGGTTAGCAAACAACCATCTACTGGCTCGTATGGCTTGATTAGGTCCCGCTGGAGGCTTCGCACTCATCTTTGGTCAGGTATATCAAGAGCACGTATATGTGTGTGTGTGTGTGTGTGTGTGCGCGCGCACGCGCTTATGTGTATGTGTGAGAGAGAGAGAGTGAGAGAGAGAGAGAGAGAGAGAGAGAGAGAGAGAGAGAGAGAGAGAGAGAGAGAGAGAGAGAGAGAGAGAGAGAGAGAGAAACTCTAGCAGCATGACAGAAAAAAAATAGTAAGAATTCTCTGCACCCTGGGTTAGTAATTGTAAACTCCCTGTTTCAGGCCACGAGAGGCACTGTGTGATAGTAAATAGAGTAAGTCAAGTAAGGAAACCTTTAACACATCTTATGGTGAATTGGGCATATGGTGTTAGATAAATAATCTGATAGACTAATGGGCACTTGGTGGCTGATGTGGTTAGCCTTTACTCCCCAAGACACTGCCTAGTGCTAGTTTGAGACTAGGTCGACCTGGGATTCCATGGCAATGAAATAATCCTCGCCTCGAAAAGGATTCGAACACATGACTATCAGACAGCTCGTCAAGGGTGGTGGTCTCTGCCTACCACGGCTGCTACAGTTAGAATAAGGAAATGAAGCCAAGCACTTTGGTTTGTTTTCAAGAAATTTGACAAAAGAAAGATTAGTTTGTTGGTCTACAGATCGATGATCAACTTCTGCTTGTTAGCTGTCGTTATAGTTATGTCAATATCCAATAAACACAGACAACATAGAGACAAGAAACAACGTCACGTGTACACATTTGTGTCGGGTTGGTGTTCAACATCTCAAGAAGATTGGGTTAGAAACATTAGTATGTTAATAGGATATGTAGAAAACTATAGACATTTGAAAACTGTACCTCTGATAGCTCTGAGATTATTAATTAAGGCCAGCGCATCTACCGGCTGCGCATCTCCCACAAACAAACATCTCATTCAGTCATGTATATTGTAGATTAGATGGCACACCCAACTATTGTTTAAGACATACAACTGGTGTAAGCAGACCAGACACGAAGTGTGTAACCTGTTGTATCATCGTTTGTGTACTTAAAGTTTCATTTTTTTTTTCTAAAGCCTATAAATAAATTAAAACCAGAAAGTATGCTCAGGGTTAAGAGCCCGTTCAATGGGTGCAATGGGTGGCGGATGGGGTAGTGGCCTCTAATAATAGATATCTTCGCTAGCAGGTCTGTCATACTTCTAACCTCAAGCCTTTGAATTACGGCCAAGCTTCCTACCCAACCACTTCAATAGCACCTAGATCATTTAGATTTACATTGACCAAGAATCGGTCAAATAAATCATACACACACATCGTACACTTCAACAGTTCCGACCACTGTGGGGTTGCCGACATACGTGTTACGGCGATAAAATCGTGCACATCTCACGAACGCAATCGCAAGACATTGGAAAACCGTCTTATCTTCCAGTTGGGTTCACTTTCCCCTCACGGCCTCAATGTCCAACACAGTTTTATTTAAGTCCCCTACGCCCCTTATCCCCAACCCTCCCCCTCCCCATCTGCGCTATCTTATAGTCCACTTCATAGCCAGTTGCATGTCCTTCGCAGGACATGGTAGTCACCACCAGCATTATCTCTGCTTTCTGTGACTTCTTGGTTGGTTTGCGTGGGGTCGCTTCTCATTGCGTGTCGAACTACCGTCACTTGTGCTACTCTTTGATACAAACGCTTGCTGGCCTGCATCCATATTGCCCACAGCAGTGTTTCGAACTTGGCGGAATTGCGAACTGCATCCGTTACATTGCCCCAGAGTTACATATCCATATTTTTCCATTCGCTCTCCTGGGCGCACCCCGATCCCCCTAGCGCGGGTTCCCTCACCGGTTGACTCAACCAATCACCGAGTTTCTGGCTGTACTGACCTTTAGTCAGTTGACCCCGTTAACACATCCGTTTCATTCCACCCATGGATAGCCGTTTCAAGCTAGGACACAGATAAATATTTGTTAATCTATTTTTGTTTGTTTGTTCTGTGCTGACGGAGGCTTTGGCCGCAACGTCCATTGTTTTTTGTAGTTGTGCTTTGGTAAAGCTCTCAACCTACTTCTCGTTTTTCAGTGATTCATTCATTGCACATTCAAATAGCACGGGAAATAAATTCACAGGTAGAAACCGGCACTTACAGAAATAAAAAAAAAGAAGCAGCGATGAGAGGACACACTAGACAGTATACATTGAATAGCTTCCCAGCAACTGATGTTTCTGTGAATTAAGTCAATGCATGTGCACTGACAGACAAATACCAGTCTGCTGCACAATTTCTAAGGCGGGCTTGAACGTCACAATAGAATGCCGGCTACACTGGGTGACAGTATCATCGTTCTCAAGCTATGCAAATAGTAATCATAGCGTTAAGGAACGGTCGAATCGTATTTACCGCCGAAAATATGAGCAATCGTTTGCATTTTAATACGCCAGATCTTTCCAATTTAACACCAGACTTGTCAGATTTGTTTTTCTTTTATATTATAACTTTCCATATATTTTCACATACAACGAATTGGTGAAATCATTCCCACATGGCGCACGCGCGCGCACACACACACACACACACACTACACACACACACACACACACATACACACACACATCCATCCATCCATGCGATAGACCCTTTCGGAGACTGGTGATCATGTGAGATTGCGACCCATGAACCCCCACAATTATCGGCATGGCTGAAGATGGTGAAACCAGCATTTAATGTTTATTTTTCGCAAGAATACAAGTATTCGAGATGCTTTAATGTTGGCAACAATTTATATCTTGGTGTTCAGTTATGTCTTATGTCTTTCTATACTGGTTTCAGCAAGGATGGTATTTTTGTTAATTAAGCAGTTCTTTCTCATAGCAATGATTTTGTTCCCACAACAATTATGTTACTGACTATAGCTCGTCAAACGTCTTTATTTATCTTTTTCTAATGGGGAATGTGTCTTGTAAACTGACATTCTACATCTCATGTTTTTCATGCCATAGCTTTACGCGTTTAACCCTATGTCATTTATGTATATATACTTCAACGAGCACAATTAATGTCTGTGAATGTATTGTTCCTGTTATTTTAATGACGCCTGTCGTTCACGGGGACACATTTGTCTTTGTGATATTCGGGCCATTCACTAAGATTGTAGTATTTTAGACTTGAATGGCACTTTTTTTTCCTCAGCGGTACTATTGTCGATACTAGTTTCGTCAATGACCATCTTCACTGCACGCCTACATAAGGTGCAAAGTTTTTCTGTTGAAAACTGTCAACGTAGTGCACGAACACGAAGCACTTGCGAAAGATCCAGATGTGTGTATAATAGAATCACACCTGCCATAACTAGTCTGCTGATTTTGTAAGGGTGTTTTCTTTCTGAAATTATTAACTGGACAATTGGCTGTTCGTTGTACTACTTTCGATTTTCAATTTGCCGTGAAATGTTTAACTTAAGCAAATTGTACACAGGTCCTCGGGCTTGTTTTTTGCTCTCATCTGAGAAAACTAACTGCCCATCATGTCTCCAAAAATGGCATCCTTAATTGGCAAAATTCCACAGCGATATTTCATTCAGTATTTTTTTTTTGGTGTGTGGATGATATATTTCATTGTTCCTTCTGTGTATGATATATTTCATTCAGCCTTCTGTGTATAATATATTCCATTCAACCTTCTGTGTGTGATATATTCCATTCAGTCTTCTATGTGTGATATATTTCATTCAGCCTTCTGTGTGTGATATATTCCATTCAGCCTTTTGTGTATAATATATTCCATTCAGCCTTCAATGTATAATATATTCCATTCAGCCTTCTATGTATGATATATTCCATTCAGACTTTTGTGTATAATATATTCCATTCAGCCTTCTGTGTATGATATATTCCATTCAGCCTTTTGTGTATAATATATTCCATTCAGCCTTTTGTGTATAATATATTCCATTTAGCCTTCTATCTATATCTATAAAAGGCAAAGTATGTATGTCCGTTCTTTATGCGTTCGCGAACGGTCCATCCAATTGAGATGAAATTTTCTACACGTTTTCTTTTCATTCCTGTGCAACTTTCTGTCATAGTATTTTAGTTTTTTTTTTTCCGGCTACTTACTTACTAACATTTAATATTTCATTTTTCATTATAATTTCTATATAGCAAGGGGACTTAACTCTAGACAAGTTATTTCAAGGGGCATAACTTTTAATAACATTTGTATATACTTTATAGTCATATTGTTGCATCGTTTTCAAAGATTTATAAACTCTTTGTCTATAGTTATTTACAGGCATATGAGTTATAATAAATAATGATATAATCTTTAAGGCATTTTCAAAGTTTTCATAAAAATAATGCATAATGCATAATATTGTAACTCATCTTTTTATGCTTAAAGAAGTTATCTACAGACATGTAGGTGATTAAAAACAGTTTTCATTAAAAATAATGGATGGTGTGTGGAAGTACATTCTTTTAAGTTACTGTGCGCCAGGAGCTGGGCGAAGCCACGCCGGGTCAGATAGATAGACAGACAGACAGACAGACAGACAGACAGATAGTCGGGAACGGGAGCTTATATGACTACTTATATGAATTAAATGAGATGCTCCCCACCAGGGACTGGGTGAAGCCGAGCCGGCTCAGACAGACAGACAGACAGACAGACAGATAGTCGGGAACGGGAGCTTATATGACTACGTATATGAATTAAATGAGATGCTCCCCACCAGGGACTGGGTGAAGCCGGGCCGGGTCAGACAGACAGACAGATAGACAGACAGACAGATAGACAGACAGACAGACAGACAGACAGACAGACAGACAGACAGACAGACAGACAGACAGATAGTCGGGAACATGAGCTTATATGACTACGTATATGAATTAAATGAGATGCTCCCCACCAGGGACTGGGTGAAGCCGGGCCGGGTCAGACAGACAGACAGATAGACAGACAGACAGATAGACAGACAGACAGACAGACAGATAGACAGACAGACAGATAGACAGACAGACAGACAGACAGACAGACAGACAGACAGACAGACAGACAGACAGATAGTCGGGAACGGGAGCTTATATGACTACTTATATGAATTAAATGAGATGCTCCCCACCAGGGACTGGGTGAAGCCGGGCCGGGTCAGCCAGACAGACAGACAGACAAACAAACAAGCAGACAGAGACAGACTGACTGATAGATAGGTAGATCCCCTTCAGGGACTGGGCGAAGCCGGGCCGGGTCAGCTAGTGTATGATATATTCTATTCATCCTTCTATGTATGATATATTCCATTCAGCCTTTTGTGTATAATATATTCCATTCAGCCTTTTATGTATGATATATTCCATTCAGCCTTTTGTGTATAATATATTCCATTCAGTCTTTTGTGTATAATATATTCCATTCAGCCTTCTATGTATGATATATTCCATTCAGCCTTTTGTGTATAATATATTCCATTCAGTCTTTTGTGTATAATATATTCCATTCAGTCTTTTGTGTATAATATATTCCATTCAGCCTTCTATGTATGATATATTCCATTCAGCCTTCTATGTATGATATATTCCATTCAGCCTTCTATGTATGATATATTCCATTCAGCCTTTTATGTATGATATATTCCATTCAGCTTTCTATGTATGATATATTCCATTCAGCCTTCTATGTGTGATATATTCCATTCAGCCTTCTATGTATGATATATTCCATTCAGCCTGTTGTGTATAATATATTCCATTCAGTCTTTTGTGTATAATATATTCCATTCAGCCTTCTATGTATGATATATTCCATTCAGCCTTCTGTGTATGATATATTCCATTCAGTCTTCTGTGTATGATATACTTCATTCATCCTTCTATGTATGATATATTCCATTCAGCCTTTTGTGTATGATATATTCCATTCACCCTTCAGTGTATGATATATTCCATTCAGCCTTTTGTGTATGATATATTCCATTCTTTGTGATATTCGGGCCTACAAGAAAGAAAATCGAAATAGTTTGGTCACTTGAAACGTTATGAAAGTTTGGAGAGAACAATCATGGAGGGGTATATGCCCGGAAAGAAATGAAGAGGAAGGCTAAAGAGAAGAAGGGTGCAAGATGTGGCAGATGATCTCCAGATGGGTGTATCGGCTACGGGACATCTTGCTTATGAATGAGAAGCTTTTCGGGAGGGTGTTATGGGAGCTTGCTTGTGATCGAGTTTTCCGGAAGGTTGTTATGGGATCGAACTTCTGCACAGGACATGCTACTGAATGAATGAATGAATGAATATTCCATTCACCCTTCTATGTATGATATATTCCATTCAGCCTTCTGTTTATGATATATTTCATTCAACTTCCCTGTATGATATATTCCATTCAGCCTTCTGATTATGATATATTCCATTCAGCCTTCTGTTTATGATATATTTCATTCAACTTCCGTGTATGATATATTTCATTCAACTTCCGTGTATGATATATTCCTTTCAGCCTTCTGTGTGTGATATATTCCATTCAGCCTTCTGATTGTGATATATTCCATTCAACTTCTGTGTGTGATATATTCCATTCAGCCTTCTGTTTATGATATATTTCATTCAACTCCCGTGTATGATATATTTCATTCAACTTCCGTGTATGATATATTCCATTCGGCCTTCTGTTTATGATATATTTCATTCAACTTCCGTGTATGATATATTTCATTCAACTTCTGTGTGTGATATATTCCATTCAGCCTTCTGTTTATGATATATTTCATTCAACTTCCGTGTGTGATATATTTCATTCAACTTCTGTGTCTGATATATTCCATTCAGCCTTCTGTTTATGATATATTTCATTCAACTTCCGTGTATGATATATTCCATTCAACTTCCGAGTATGATATATTCCATTCAGCCTTCTGTGTGTGATATATTCCATTCAGCCTTCTGTTTATAATATATTTCATTCAACTTCCGTGTATGATATATTTCATTCAACTTCCGTGTATGATATATTCCATTCATCCTTCTGTTTATGATATATTTCATTCAACTTCCGTGTATGATATATTTCATTCAACTTCTGTGTGTGATATATTCCATTCAGCCTTCTGTTTATGATATATTTCATTCAACTTCCGTGTATGATATATTTCATTCAACTTCCGTGTATGATATATTCCATTCGGCCTTCTGTTTATGATATATTTCATTCAACTTCCGTGTATGATATATTTCATTCAACTTCTGTGTGTGATATATTCCATTCAGCCTTCTGTTTATGATATATTTCATTCAACTTCCGTGTATGATATATTTCATTCAACTTCTGTGTCTGATATATTCCATTCAGCCTTCTGTTTATGATATATTTCATTCAACTTCCGTGTATGATATATTCCATTCAACTTCCGAGTATGATGTATTCCATTCAGCCTTCTGTGTGTGATATATTCCATTCAGCCTTCTGTTTATGATATATTTCATTCAACTTCCGTGTATGATATATTTCATTCAACTTCCGTGTATGATATATTCCATTCATCCTTCTGTTTATGATATATTTCATTCAACTTCCGTGTATGATATATTTCATTCAACTTCTGTGTGTGATATATTCCATTCAGCCTTCTGTTTATGATATATTTCATTCAACTTCCGTGTATGATATATTCCATTCAGCCTTCTGTGTGTGATATATTCCATTCAGCCTTCTGTGTATGATATATTCTATTCAGCCTTCTGTATATGATATATTTCATTCAACCTTCTGTGTATGATATATTCCTTCACCTTGCTGTGTATGATATATTTCATTCAAACTTCTGTGTGTGATATATTCCATTCAGCCTTCTGTGTATGATATATTCCATTCAGTCTTCTGTGTATGATATATTCCTTCACCTTGCTGTGTATGATATATTTCATTCAAACTTCTGTGTATGATATATTCTATTCAGCCTTCTGTGTATGATATATTCCATTCAGCCTTTTGTGTATTATATATTTCATTCAACCTTCTGTGTATGATATATGTCATTCAAAATTCTGTTTGTGATATATTTCATTCAGCCTTCTGTGTATGATATATTCCATTCAGTATTCTGTGAGTCATATCACCTATTTAGCCTTCCATCCTCACCAATGGTTTGCATAAACAGGCGCACCATAGAAATCAGGCTGCCACGCAATTACGCCGTTAATTATGTCGACAACTGCTATGTCATCAAGCGATGCTACAGGCATTACGGGATAAACTTCTCTCGCACCACACAAAAAGATTTGTCAGTCGTACGAGAGGAATTGATTACACATTTTATTGCCACTGGCTCTTTACATTACATAAATGCACAAAACTGTCTCTAATGAATCACACATGAATACACAGAATTTCCTATCACTAGTCGTCCCTAGCCCTACTGCTAAATCTATCTACTCATCTAAAGAAATACGCATCGACGCTAAGCGATGTGTTCCCTACGAAGTATGTCCCCCGTCTGACGATTCTCCGCGTGCTGATTACACAGTAATCATGTTGGCGTGATTACACCGTGACCAGAGTGCTTACTCTCTGGTTGACACCTCCGTGTCTCATGAGAGAACTGTTTGACAGTTCCCCTTCCTATCTACTCCCTACACCTACCCTGCCCTCATGTAGGGGCACTGGGTTACCTCTAATCTACTTGAGGTAGACCACTCATCCCGGGTGGTCTTCCCTCCTATCTATTTTAGTCTTTGACACACACCCTCCCCTCCTGTGTTGCGTTACAAACTTTGACTCCTGGTTGTGACGCAAGAGGTTTCTAAAAATTTGTGTATCTAATTTTTGTCAAAGACTACTGATAACTTGGTTATGGGTAACTCAATAGACCTCTACTGACTATTGTCACAATGTAGTATTACTTTACTTGGCTACTGGTGATCGCAACAAACTTGTCTGGTTGGCGTGAGCCCTCTTCTCAATCGCAATATTATATTTATTAGAGGTTTGTCTGAACCGGACCATTGTCTTCTAAGACCTGCCCTCAAATAGTAAATTAACTTACTACCCATACAAAGTTGATTTTCTTAGGATCAACACACGAATTGCTTCATGTCCCCCATATAATATTAAACAACCCTTGCACAAGCTGTGTGCGACAGGCTTTACCTATCTCGCTTCCGCGTGTAAAGTATCTTTCACTGTTAAGTTAGTGTTTCGCTGTCTATTGTGTCCCCTGACCCGGAGTTATCTCCCTTTGATCTAAAAAATGTATGTACTTAACATGTTTGTTTTCCTGGTTGTTTGCGTGTTTGGCTGTACCTAATAATATAATTTACCTTCTAACATGTGTGTCTGTCTATCATTTGTATGTAAGTTAGTTTTCAAGTGCCATAATCCGGTTAAATGTGGCTACAAACAAGTGTATAACACTAATTCGTGACTACGTTTCCGTCTTATGAGACTTAAAATACTTTCTCTAAGGTCTACACTAAACTACACACAACACATTTGAGACAGTATATCTCAACTTGAAAGCAGACGCTTGACGTAGACAAATAATAAAAAGTCACGTTGAGCGGCAGAAAAAATCCGCTGGTTGTCCTTACTCTCCATTGTATATTTTCCATTTTCTCTTACTTTCACACTTCTGTCACACATCTTTTATCCTCCCATTTATTTAAAAACCTTGAAGTGACACTGTACAAGTTTGGCTCAGTTTGAAAAGAGTTGAGCTTAATGACTGTGCGTAACTTACTGCACTAGTCATGTATTTACAAAATATTTACATGGATGAAATAGTGTTGATAGTTTGTACCCTGATATTACTAAACACTACATTCTACTGAAATGCTAATACTAGTTCTATCAATATATATATTCTACTTTGTTGCACAAAATCACCCTAATTTAAGGGAAGTAAACTAGCTAATTAAAAAAAATGAAAATGATGTGCGATGAGTTATGTACCTTTCTGAAATAAGTAATGTGAAATGTAACAAAATTATAAATACTGGGTTTAAAAAAAACAAAAGAATGTTTTAATGTTTAAATGAAAAAAATATGATTGATAATTTTACTATATATGGTGTAACTGATGTATGTTAAATGTATTATCCTATAAGGTATAAACTACTTTTAATCCTAAATGCTGAGGTTGTTAAAGTGTTTATCAAGATGGAATGAAATAATGTGAAATGAAATGTACTAACTGGTACTGTTCCTATCTTAACTTTTTATCCTCGTCTTTAATTTATTATTAAGCTATTATTAAATTTAAAGTATTATCCTAAGTAAGTGGGTAAATTAGTGATTTCTCTAGACTACAAACAAAAATCTATTATATTTCCTAAATCTAATCTAAATCTATATTAAAGTAACTAATCTAACTATAATTTATCACTATATTAAAAACATGTTATCATACATATCACAATAAATAAATATATATACATGGTATTTAACTACCTCAGGTTAGTGTTTGCCATAACGTTCAGAAATTGCTTTGGTTGGCACAGTTCATAGATACACAATTGTGCTGGGTATATTAAATACGCTACACAGTCATACTTGTGTCTTATGGGTATTCTTCCACTCGTAGCGTCCGCTGGTGTCGTAGACAAGTATATTCGTGTCTGTTATTTATGCATTGTTCTGACACTGTTCTTCCATGATTAACACAGGTGATTCACCGGAACACAAATGGAGCATATTAAGTAACGAGCTGTCTATGTACACACGGTGATTCACTTGTTCTTGGAGCACAGTTCTTATTCTGCTGTCTATGGACACATGGTGGTTCACTGTTATTAGCACACAGTCCTGATGATGATGTCTATGTATTACATAGGATATTTTATACAGAATATTTTAAGTGTACTAAATTAGATATCTTAGACTCAATCTTCATGTGGAGTATCAGGTATTTCTACCTCAGATGGTCGACTAAGAGTATCAGCAAGAATGTTGTCCCTACCCTTAATATGCTCTATACTGAAAGTATAATTTTGTAATATTAACGACCACCTGTAGATGCGGTCATTGCGATGCACCCCATTTTGTATGACCGTGATTGGGGAGTTGTCGGTCTGTACTACGAAGTGATTACCCGCTAGAAATCGATGTAACTTCCTCACTGAGTAGATGACACTTAGGGCTTCCAACTCTGATATGGAATATCTGGACTCAGCAGGTGTGATCTTATGGCTCACGTAGCAAATTGGATGGAAGATGCCGTCGTAAAACTGGCCTAGTACTGCAGCGATGGAAATCCTGCTGGCATCTGTCCTAAGATAATAAACGAGCCTAGGATTAGGCAAACGCAGGATTGGTACATTACTAAATAGGAGTTTCAATTTTGACAATGCAGAAATTAATAATGCATCTTTGACATCTAATTTTACTGATGCTTTCAAAACATTTGAAAATACACTTGTGATTTCAGCTAAGTTCGGTATGAACTTACTATAATAATTTACTAAACCCAAAAGGCTCCTGACCTGCTTCTTTGTTGTAGGCATGGTCAGGTTCATAATTTTAGTAACAATTCTATTGTCAGTTTTTAGTTGGCCTTGTGAAATGACATGACCCAAAAATTCAATTTCTTGTAGGCCCAGTTCAACTTTGCTAGGTTTGATAGTGAGACCGAAGAGTCGCACCCTATCGAAGACATGTCTTAGTTTCAGGAGTGTGTTGTCCAGTCGTCTGTATGGACACAAATATCATCTATATATGTCACCGTATTCGTCACTCCATGTAGTAAATCTCTAGTTAGGCGTACGAAAGTGGCAGGAGCGTTACAAAGTCCGAAAGCAAGAAACCGCCACTCGTAAAGACCTAAAGGTGTTGAGAATGCAGTAAGATGGATGGATTGAGTCTGCATAGGGACTTGCCAATATCCCTTAGTAAGTTCTAATTTAGAGAAGATTTTGGAGGTGGACATATCAAGGATAAGATCTTCGCAGGAAGGAATTGGTTCTGCGTCGATCTTAGTGACATTGTTGAGTTTTCTATAGTCCACACAGAGACGAATTGTGGAGTCTTTTTTCTTGACCAAGACGATTGGAAAGGAGTACTCAGATGTAGATTTCTGGATGATTCCACTAGCTTCTAAATTAAGAATTTCCTTATTTAGACTTTCTCTGTAGCTAAGTGGGATAGAGTACGGCCTGCATTTAATAGGCTTAGAGTCCGAAAGAAGGATGGAGTGCTCGATCCTGTCCGTCCTACCTGGAATGTCGGAAAATATGTCCTTATATTCCGTCACTAATTATATTGTCTGTCGTCGTTGTTCTTCTGTTAGTCCCGGTTTTAACCGTATACAATCTAATGTGGCAGTCTTCTCTACAATTGGAACAGGTAGTTCCATCCCGTCGTCGTCTACCTGATTCAGTACGGTTGTGGTGCTAAGTGCGTTTTCTGTATGCTCACTAGGTGTATGCATATTGTCGGATTTGCCAGTCTCGCTAACTAGTGTAGTTGCGTTGTGTATGTCCGTCGTCTTATTAATAGGTGTGGGTGCATTGTGTTCGTCTGTCTCTAATTCTGTCTCTTGTCGTGAAAAGTAGGGTTTCAACATGTTGATATGAAATATCTTTAAGTGTCCGTTTATCGATATTTCATAATCGACATCTGAAATTTTGCGTACCACTTTGAATGGCCCTTGCCATGAGGTCAATAATAAATTCCGTTTGTCTGGGAGTAAAAGCAGTATGTCTTGATCTGGTTCAAGATTAATAGTCCTCGCACCTCTATTTGCGTATTGGCTGTAGATTTGACCCTTCCTCTCCAAAGCTGCCTTGGCTATGATACACGATTTCATAATTTTGTCTCGTGTTTCTGTTACCATTTCATAAGGTGTTTTAGGGGTTGGAATTTCGATCGCATTAGTTACTAACTGATGGTAAATTGTTAGGGGTCCACGTGGGTTAGCCCCGTATACTAATTCAAACGGTGAGAATCCCGTGCTTGAATGGGGAATCTCCCGATAGGCGAACAGCACTGTTGGCAACAGTGTATCCCAATCAGCTGGGTTTTCTGCTGTCACCTTAGCCAGCATATGCTTTAGGTCTCCGTTAATTTTCTCTACTATTCCATTGCTGGCTGGATGATAAGCTGTCGTAAAATGCTGTTTAATTCCTAACATTTTCGTAAGGGCTTGCGTTGCAGCCAATATGAATTGGGTTCCACGGTCGGATAAGATGGTACGTGGAAATCTGAATCGTGAGAACAAATGTAGAAATACATTGGCAATATCTTTGGAGGTGATGTATTTCAAAGCTACTGCCTCGACCCACCTTGAACATAGGTCTACTAGCGTTAAGATGAAGCGATTTCCTTTGCTGGACACCTGGTTCAGGGGTCCAACAATATCTACCGCCACACTCTCAAATGGCCTAGAGGCCAGTGTTGAAGGTTGTACTTCAGCTGTAGGATGTTTACCCTTACGTACTAGTTGTTGACAGATATTACATGAGCGACAAAATACTTTTATGTCACTACAAAAACCCGGCCAATAAAAATGAGCCTGAATTCTGGCCCTGGTTTTGTCGTATGCAAGGTGACCAGCAAACGGTGACTCGTGTGCAATCTTTAGCACAGTTTGGCGGTGTTGTACAGGTAACACCGTTTGCTGGATCTCATGGTTGCCAGTTGTATAATAACGAGTAAGAATACCATTCTTAAGTCTAAAGAACCATGATGCGTTTTTTGTTACTTTGGCTTTTTCTTTTAATAGTTTTAGATATGGAGACACACTCGGATCAGCTTTTTGCTGGTCTATGAACTTTTGTCTAGTTGGTGATAGCAACAGTAGTCTTTCCTCCTGTAGTGTGTCTTGATGCTTAATAGTATCTGCTCTGGTTGTTGCATTAGCTGCATTTAATTTTTCCCATGCAGCTATTTCTTCGTTAGTGCATTGCTTCATTTGGGGTAAGCATCCCAAAATTAAATCAGTACAAGGGTTATCTAAAATAGCACATGTAAAGGTACCAGAAAGGAAAGGAGTGTTAATACGGGCTCTTGCCAACGGGTAAATTTCGATATTACCCGAAAAGGTTCGGCATTTGACTGAGTCACCTGTATAATCATTTGGATTCACCAGTTCCTTTCTAAGACCGATAAGAGTGCTCCCACTGTCAAGCAAACATTGGCATGGTATTTCGTTGACCAATGCATTGTGGAACACCACATTGCCTCTGGAGGCTAATGCTGCATTTACACTCTCAGTGGAGAATGGTACTGTATGTCCACATTCTAATTTTCCGTCTGCATGAAATTGGTGACATCGCTCACAACTGTCAAAGCTTAAAATATCGTTTACACAACAAACATCTTCAGATTGATTCAAAGGTAATTCATTTTCAACCTCACACTCAGTCTCACTTCCACTATCAGAGGATGTATCAATCAAAATTGCACTGTTGGCCTTTATTCTTTGGGGGCCTGGCACTTATTGGAATAATGCCCCTAGCTAGAACAGAAGAAACATTTGACTGCACGCCTGTATGCACTTCTCTTGTTTTGTTGTTTCTTAATGACCATCTCAAGATGTGTCGGATAGTTTGGTGATTTATCACGCATAGCGTAAGTATCATGAAAAAGTTGGCAATACACACATTTAGGCAATTTTTGATCTTTCTTATCGACTCTCTGAAATGGTTTTTTATTGCTACGATAGCTTTTAGGTTGGTCCTTAACAAAAGAGACTATTTCATAGTCGATGTTTGATGTTTTAAAAATTTCTCTATTCGAGGAAAAATACGCGGAGCCTTTCTTCTCGAATTGTTCTATTGTTTCGATGTCTGACTGCTGAAGGAACTTGGCGAAAGGAGATGGGATTGTGGATATGACTTTATCCATGGCTATTAAATTTTTTAGTTTTTCAAAGTCCTTTCCTATTTTTCCTGCACTAAGCCATCTATTCAGCACGCTTTGGACATTCGAGACATAATCGATGAAGGTCTCATTTGGTTTTGGTTTTAAGTTAGAAAATTGCACTTGATACCCAGGGGCATCAAGTAAAAAATGTTGCATTATCCTATCGTGAATGTACTGATAGTTAGATCTAAGGTCAGTTGGTATTGATTCAATAATTTTAAGGGGCTCCCCACTGAGGTTTTTCATGTAAATCATGGCCCACATATCGATTGGTACTTGATGGTATTTCAGCTGATATTCGAAATTTTCTGTCCAAGCTGATATGGAATCTTCTTTACAGAATGGCTTAATAATATGTTTGTATTTATTAAGTTTATTCTCTTCTTGCTGACTTTTTAGTTTTGTAGCGGAGATCTCTAAGTGTGAATCTACTTCCATACTTTTCATCTTTAACTGTGTCTCTGATTCAATCTGTATTTGTTTTTTATTTACTCTTGCCATTTCATCTATCTCTCTTTGTTTTAATTCTAATTCTTTTTGTTTTAATTCTAATTCTTTTTGTTTAATCTCCTTATCTTGATCTAACTGTTTCTGTTTAGTTTCTTCAGATATTTGTGCCATCTCTTTTTGGTGTTGTCTTTCTCGTGCACGTTCATCTCTCTCAGCATCTTTTACTTCCCTCAATTTTTGATCAGCATATTGCTCTAATTCCTTTCCTGTGTGTCCTAATTCCTTGCCTGCTTGTATGAAATCAGCTAAAGTTGACATGTTGTTGGATAATTAGCTAGAGTTGATAGGTACTCAAATATTTACTCAGGTATATTCGATATGTTAAGATATTAAATGCCTGTGTACAAAAAAATATTATCAGATTACACCCTGAAAAAGAGATGCATTATTAATCATATTGCATTCAAAAATAATTTGGGTATACTCATCTCAGCATTCCAGAACAATCAGGTACATTCGTTTGGCACCTCAGGTACAATCGTTTGGCACCTCGATATACACCTTGCGTTACTCTTATAAACCGCTCTTGTTATACCTGGTTTACAAGAGCATCAATAATTAACTATTTGTAAACGACATATGACTTTAGACATTTGTTTGACATTCACAAACACATGCCCCCGGACAACACAATGTGGTATAGTTAATAGTAAATGTCACTGTCCTGTCTTCGTTCTAATGTCTTCTGCGTTCCCTAACTATTGCTGTTTACTTTGTGGAAGTGCTGTGCAGACGGAATCTTATTTGCATAACGAAAGTAGTGCCATCGTGACGGTAGACAATAGAAAAAACTCTACAAATAATTAAATAAATGCTTTGAAATTAATATAAAGGTAATAATAATGTTCAAATAAATAAATATATTCAATAAATAACTTGTATAAACAAATAATATTCAATATAAGCCGAAGATTCAGGCGAGCAGCCGCTTGGCGATTTGTAAACAATCTGTCGCTGATTGCAAATGGCGTAGGGCAGCTGTTTGTCAACCGCGATACGTCACAGGCGCAGCGCTATATTTAGATTGGAAAAATCGATATTGTCGCCGGCTCATTTCTTGTGTATTGCTCCGCCGTGAATCATTTTTGATAAATACTCATAAATAAACCAATAATTGTAGAAATAAATGATACAAAACTATAATAATAATACTTACAGATCAGAAGAAAACATATTCATAAAGCACAAAACATTTTAATAAGCATAAATAAATGTTAATCGGTCACGATGGGCACAGCTCGCATCTTGTTCTAGTCTGCACACGCCATTTTACACTAACACAAATTAAACCCTGTGATAAACTGACAGTAATAGTATTCTAGAGCCGTGGGTGAGTGTTTTAGCTTGAACAATTGTCCAAGCTACACTTCTGACACCACTTTTATCCTAGCCTGTCATCAAGCGATGCTACAGGCATTACGGGATAAACTTCTCTCGCACCACACAAAAAGATTTGTCAGTCGTACGAGAGGAATTGATTACACATTTTATTGCCACTGGCTCTTTACATTACATAAATGCACAAAACTGTCTCTAATGAATCACACATGAATACACAGAATTTCCTATCACTAGTCGTCCCTAGCCCTACTGCTAAATCTATCTACTCATCTAAAGAAATACGCATCGACGCTAAGCGATGTGTTCCCTACGAAGTCTGTCCCCCGTCTGACGATTCTCCGCGTGCTGATTACACAGTACGCGGAAGGACCTCGTGCGCACTTCGGCTTTTGCGTGCTACATCATTCAACACGCTTAGAGTAGTGGTCTACTCTTGAGTTCTATTCTAGTGCTTGGTGTCCATCATGTTGGCGTGATTACACCGTGACCAGAGTGCTTACTCTCTGGTTGACACCTCCGTGTCTCATGAGAGAACTGTTTGACAGTTCCCCTTCCTATCTACTCCCTACACCTACCCTGCCCTCATGTAGGGGCACTGGGTTACCTCTAATCTACTTGAGGTAGACCACTCATCCCGGGTGGTCTTTCCTCCTATCTATTTTAGTCTTTGACATGCTACATGTTATGGTGCTCACCCTGCTCTGGACCCCCAGGCAGGAGCAGTGCCAGACCTTATGCCCCGTAAGGGTCTAACCACAACTATTGGATGGACAGACCAGAACAGGTCATTATTCTGCGCTTCAGAACAGTACACAATAGATTACGCAATCCACATGTATACAAAATTCAAGATTGGTGACACAGACATGTGGACATGTGGTTTGGCGTCGCAGACAGCATAGCACATACTCGTACTCATACATATAGCACATATACAGGACTGCCCACACTACAACATATCCAAGCGCACATTCTGGCCTAGAGAGACAACAGTGGAAGATAAACTCTATGGACCGCTGAGTGAACTAACAAAGACTTAGATTCTTACAAGAGACAACATTGTTATAGACATATTTCAAGCGAACGAAAGAAGAAGAAAACTGTTCTTTTTTTTTAAATTTTATTTGTTTAATTCACTCATATTTAGCACCATATTTTAATATTATTGATAATTCGTTTTCCATAATTCCATGTCCAGTACCCCATGTTATCTGTCATGTCTCAGACCCTAGACTGCCACTTAATATATATGTCCGTCAGTGCGCCGTATCACTACCAATCTCGCACGCCCTACTGGTGTCTGAACTTTGGGTGGAGTAGGAGACCTATGACACACGGTTCTCGAGCGGATGGTATTTGGAAATCGGACTCAGGGAAAAGTCTGTCCGCCAATCTGACTTCAACAGATTCAAGCCCTTTTCAGTGCCAAGGAGAGCTCAGTGCCGATGACATAAAATTCAGTCTTCCAGAGGATTCATCAATAAACAAATCAAACAACCAATTTCCATGTAAATTTCTTTCAGTCTTCATACAATCCTCGTGGCTGGTGCTTTTGTTTCTCTGGAAAAGGTCCGAAGGATCATAAATTAAGTTTGTCTGAGCCTGAGAGATAAATCGATACTGGAGCTGATAAAAAATAGTAAAGGTCAGTTGACACGTCTTGAGGCGGACTGCGTATATGATCCTAGCCCCATGTTTTAATAGACCAAATAGCACTCAAAGTGATGAATATATATATGCGTATATGATACTAGCCCCATGTTTTCATAGACCAAATAGCACTCAAAGTGATGAATATATATATGCGTATATGATACTAGCCCCATGTTTTCATAGACCAAATAGCACTCAAAGTGATGAATATATATATGCGTATATGATACTAGCCCCATGTTTTCATAGACCAAATAGCACTCAAAGTGATGAATATACTGCCGGCCATCTTTCCTCCCCCAACACATGTTCCGGTACCCATTTGAGGTTGTGTTGCCTTTGAGGCCCAGGCCAGTTTTTTTTTTAACTTTTTTTTTTTTTAAATCTCCACCTTGAGGGAACTTCGAATACAGGACCGCGAGACCTACAGGAAATCACGCTAGCTACCGGGCTATCGCGGTTCCCACAAGCGAGCTGAAAACCTCGTGTTGAATCAATGATTGCAAATTCAATGGTTAATGTAGGTAATTACGATGGCGGTAATAGGTGATCATACCCTAATGGTGACAAATTCCAATGACTTCACTCACAAGTTCAGAAATCATATTACTTCTGGAATACAGCGTCCGCCTCTAGCAAACCATTTTCAGGACACATATTTACTGTGGAACCCAGTGCTGTCATACTTCGAACAACCTCTGGGTGTTGGATCGGGCATCTAAACTTCTCAGACAAAGAAGAAAAATAGACGGTGACAAGCGCACACGTTTTTCATATCTTTTATAGGACATCGCGGACAATACCAGCATTTCTGCCACTGTTATCTCTTGGCAAGTTTACGTTCAATAGTTTGCCATTGCTTTCTGAACGACCGGCACTGATACCAACGCAACGCGGTCTGCTGCCAAAGCGCGCGTAGCTGTGTTTCAAACTCGGGTATATGGGATTACAAACCTCGTCCGTTATGCCTTCGCCACGGAGACGGCATACGCCCACTAAACACATTAAATATCTCACAGAAGAAATGCGTGGTAAAAAAAAAAATAGACCGTGCCGTCGCTGCCCTAGCACAAATGCAGTGTGAAACACTAACCACAACAGAATATGCATTATTTCAGTGCTTTAATGTCGCACTGGAATTGTCGCAAAAGTGAAGCAATTATGGATGCCTGATTTCAGCATCTCTATTGTCATCTAACGTAGGAGATGAAAGTACTAATAGATCGTTTCACAGTGCGATGCCCTGTCCCTTGACTTCAGTTATTCAGTCAAGTAATAGTTTCATATTCCATGCGAATGCCTTTCTGACAATCACTACCAAATCCAAACTCACAGCAACGAGAGGCACCAAATGTTACACGTAGGTTGCTCAAAGATATCGCACCACATGGTTTACATACTGCCATGACAGTTTCATGTCATGATGTCGAAGGTTGTTCGGCAATTTCTGGGCATCATATCATCTTAACTTTCCAATGAGGGCCATTGTTGGAGTGTCTGGGTAGCAGTAGTAGCATTGTGAATAACAGTGGCGTTCCAACATAGCGGTAGTGGCTCACTTCCCAGCGGTAATTAGAATGTTTCTGAGGGCATATGCCCAGGTGTAGATCTATTATTATTTGGCGTAGCACGTCCTTTGTAGAAAGCCGTTCTCATCACAGTCAGCAGGAGAAACAATCGAGCCTTCACTATTTCTCCTACCCCATACATGTGCATACTCACCTTACTTTCTGGTGACTGCCGATTCCATCGACGATGAACTGTGGTTTTCGTGGAGGACTTTTGTGTTGGCATTCTGGCGGCGGCATTATGCACAGTGTACCTGTGCTGGGTGTTGGTTTGTCGAGACTCCTGTCTGTTCCACTTTTCACATTGCACAGTGAGGAGCATTTTGTGTGATATTCACTGGCACAGGAACGGAGCATAATGGGGGAGACCAGTTGCCGTGAAGTTGGAACCTCGACTAACTAGCTAACTAACTAACTAACTCACCTTACTGCAGTCATGGCTGCCATTACTATTCTTTAAAAAACCAATGTGACCTTTGGTGTGGTCACAGTACTTCAGTTTCCGAGATCTGATAATGTTTATAAGTCAGCTAATTTCGATGTTCTAATATTGTAGAATGTATTTTGTTCTTCTTGATCAACGGTATTTTAAGAATTTTAGTACAACGCTACTGCTTCGATGTTTCTCGTTTGTGAAATGTTCCATGATTCACACAATGCAGATGCGTATTCTTAAAATGTATACGTGTCTCTGCCAGCTGGTGAAGTGGACATTCAAGACACCCTTCGCGTGAAAATGCATGAGACACAGGAATCGGCGGTGTATCGATAGTCTTTACGTGGGCCAGTAATGAGAGCAGCATTCTTCAAACATCTTGTTACATGATGGTAGTGGTAGGCATATAGTCGTCATACGATGTTGATATAGTCTTCAAACGTCTTGTTACATGATGGTAGTGGTAGGCATATAGTCTTCATACGATGTTGATATACTCTTCAAACGTCTTGTTACATGATGGTAGTGGTAGGCATATAGTCTTCATACGATGTTGCTGTAGTCTTCAAACGTCTTGTTACATGATGGTAGTGGTAGGCATATAGTCTTCATACGATGTTGATATAGTATTCAAACGTCTTGTTACATGATGGTAGTGGTAGGCATATAGTCTTCATACGATGTTGCTGTAGTCTTCAAACGTCTTGTTACATGATGGTAGTGGGAGGCATATAGTCTTCATACGATGTTGATATAGTCTTCAAACGTCTTGTTACATGATGGTAGTGGTAGGCATATAGTCTTCATACGATGTTGCTGCAGTGAGTCTGCTTTTAACAATTTTTGAACAGTGCCCTTTGTTGTTAATTCAAACCTTGTGACAGTCGGCAATTTACCAATTGCTGACCAATTTTTGCAACGAAAATTATATGTGGTCTTTGCTAAGGTTTTGCTCTTTACAGTGTCTTGCGACAGACAGAAAAGACTAATCCCTGAGCACTTATCCATTTTAACCATGGTACTGTTTCAGAAGAAAGCTAGACATAAGCCAGGCGTGTGCAGTATAAGGTAATATTTGCTCTAATCCACGGCAGAAGTTCTAATGTCTGCAATGACAACTAAACTCACGTAAGGGTCTATAAGATTAAGAAAGAACCGAGATCATAGCAGTGCCGTGAATCAATTCACTGGCCGAGAATGACACTCACAGAAATGCAGGGGTAGAATTATCTATCAAAAGACATAGCAGACAAAAAGAAAAACTGAAATAATGGAACAATCTTCTTTGCACGTCTAACTGATTGATGGTCGAAGAACACATATCCATTCATGAACACACACTCATTTAACCTGGCCACAGTGTAACATTGAAGTAAAGTTCCATGTCTTTAAAGTATTCATCTCTTGTGTCTCTTTAGCTAAGCATTCTTTCCCGCTACGCAGTGACATTGTTTGACATAATTATTATTCTTGTTTCTCTAGTTAGTTAGTTAGTCGACAGATCATCCTCGTTGCACATCGGACCATTCAGTCCATAAGTGCTCGGATCCCCTCCTCAGCAAATCCCGCAGCGTGTAGCGGCTAACGACGCCAGTTCTGTGTTGGTTCATCAATCTTCTTTGGCTTCCTGCGTAGTGTTCTTGTTTGGCCACCCCTCTTTTAATTTGCTGCTCTCGCAGTCTGGCCATTGTTGTAGATTCACAGTCATCACTTGGTTCTTGCAAAAGTCTCACTTCTCGTAGAGCATTCAGAATGTCAGCCTGGTCCATGGCGCGTCCGCCCTCAACAGTAGCCTCACCTGCGAGCTTGTCAGCCCGCTCATTTCCTTGTACTCCCGCATGCCCTGGCACGAAGATGAAACTAATCTTTGCCAGCCGAGACCGCTTCAGAGGCAGCAACCATTCTCTTCGGATCGACCCCTCCTCTATCCTCTTGATCATGTTCATTGAGTCGCTAAGGAAACAAGCCCTAGTGAATGTCTGTGTCTCGAGCCATGTTATTGCTTTACTTACTGCCATGACTTCCATGGTCAGGCTACTTGTGGTTTCAGTGAAAGCACCAGAGTCCTCCTTCACAATTCTCCCTCCGGCCCGAGCTGTAAAGGCCCATGAGCTTCTCACATGTCGGACGACCGACCCATCTGTGTAGATGACCGCGTCACTGTCTAGCGAATTCTCGAAAATCAACGCTTGTACTTCAGCCTCAACAGCAGCCGGATTTTCTTGTCTGCATTTTCTATCTAGTTGGATGCAAACTGAAAAGGATGTGCAGAAGTCTGTTGGCACTTGCACCCACTCCTCGCCAGGTTCTAAGTCCTCAAGTGAACACACCTGTTGAAGAATGTCCTCGGCTTGACCCATCCACTACCGTCCTCTTTTTAACCTGCTGCCCTTCACCTTCCTGATTTCACTATGCAGTGGATGCTGTGTGTTTGCGTTAATTCTGAGGTAGGCACGTGCCCTGCAAACTTGCATTCTCTCTTCAATGGTTGGAAAATCAAGAAGGTAGCGCATCGCCCTGCATGCTGTATCTCTTGTACATCCAAGAATAATGCGCATAGCTTCATTCTGTATCCTTTCCATCCTTTCTATCTGCTTATGGCTGACAGTCAGGATTGCCATTGCATACTCCAAAACAGACATGACCAGCCCCTCGTACAGAAGACATAGATGGCGCTGCTCACAGTTTGCTGCCGCCATCACCCGCATCGCTGCCAAACCCCGCTTGGCCTTTGTTATCACCTGGTCTATGTGCACATTATAAGCAAGGCTTCGATCAAATCGTATCCCCAGGTAATTCATTGCCTGCGTTCTTACCACCGTCTCTGAACACAGCATTACAGTTGGTGTTGGATTGTTGACAATATGATTATTCAACGAGAACCAAGTCACTGTTGCCTTTGTTGGGTTGACCATTGCCCCAGCTTCATCACACCAAGTACTTATGCGATTGAGTTCGGTTTGTAGTTCCACAGCAACCTCCTCTCTATCCTTACCCTGACGATACACTAAAACATCATCGGCATATGACAATGTCCTTCCAGGTCCAGTGATCTGCTCACTGGTGATTCTCACTGTGTAGGCGTTGAACAGTACCGGAGATAATGGTGATCCCTGTGGTAGGCCAGGATATATTGTTGTTGGTTCCGAAGTCCAACTGCCACATCTAAAAACTATTTTCCGTTGGAAGAGAGCTGCAGCGATCCAACTAAGGAGGAATGGACTTACGTTTAGTTCAAGAAGCTGAAACATTAAAAAATCCAGTGGTACTCTGTTGTATGCGTCCTCAAGATCAATCGCTGCAGCAACGGTTTCAGTGCCTGAGTGGAAACCTTCATAGACATCGTGGGCAAAGACTGCTGCATTGGTCCAGGTTTCTCTTTTTGGACGGTACCCACCCAGGGTAGGTGGGAAAACACCTTGCCTCTCTAGTTGGCTTGATATTTTCCTGGCAATTACCTTCTCCAGCAGCTTGCCTATTGTATTCTGCATGGTTATAATTCGATATCCCTGAATTTTCTTGTGGTCTTTGTCAGGCTTCGGCAAGGGAATCAGATAGCTGTGTAACCATTCCTCCTTGATGCTAGCACTCCCTATACTGTTGTTGTACATGTCTGCTAGTTTCTCTAGCTCATTGTCGGTACACCTATTTATGTCGTCGTATCTTATGCCATCAGGACCTGGAGCACTGTTTTTTGATCGTCGAAGCACAGCCTTGATTTCTTTCACTGTCACTGTGTCTTCATCCGAAGTGTTCTGGGCCTTGCATCTGTCTGAGGTGACCTCCTTGGCCAGATTCCGGCCTCCCATGTCTGTCTGGTTGCTCTGCTCAAGGTAGCGTTCAAAGAGGGCTTTGCCCTTGTCCTCGTCAGTCCTCTGCCAGATGAGGTCAGCACCTTGGAAGTCAGAAATGCTCTTATTCTTGACTACACCACTCATGCTTTTATGTAGTCGCCAGAACAATTTCAGTGACTTGTCTGTGCTTACTCTTTGACACACCTCTGCCCATTTTTCGCTTTTAACCACCGTGACCAGTTTTTTGAAATAGCTTACTTTTGTGTACATCTCTCTTTCTAAGTGCAAGCAGGGACTAGGATGACCAGCTCTGTTCTTCTTGGCATTTTGCCATCTCCTTACAGCACTACGCTTATCCACCCAAGCCTTCTCCACCTCGAAACTCCACCACGGTGGCTGCTCCCAGCTTTTTTTCCTTTTCTTCCTGCCCTGAAACGTTCTGCGCTTGTCACGTCTTATTTTACTCACCACATCTTGCCCTGTACTGTCATACTGGAACGTCTTTACCTTTAGCTTGTGCTGCCTGGTTCTGCCTTTCTCCACCAATATGCTGCATGGGTGGTGGTCGCTGCCATGGTGTCCTAGGACACCCCATCTACACACTGTAGTGAGTGAAGGTGAAACTAGCGCCAGATCAATAGCACTGTCCTCATCGCCTGGACGGCTTGCTGTCCTGGTGACACAGCCACTGTTGATACAAACCAGGTCGATGGTTTCCAGTGCAGTCTCGAGCTCCTCCCCTTGTGTATTGGAGGAAGTGTTTCCCCATGATCTGCCTTTAGCGTTGAAGTCACCACAGAAAATAACATTTCTCTCGTGGCCTAATATGCCACTTAAGCACTGCCACTTCTGGGCGTCCACACTCGCATTGCGGGCATAAACATTAACCAACACGAATGGTATACTGGAATGAACTCTCAACGCCTGTATTTGTATATCGTCACTGTTCCAACTGGACATGTCTAGCTCTGACGCCACCATGCTGTCGCGAACGAGAATCGCCGTTCCCAGATGTCGTCTGTTATAGAAACATTTGAAGCCGGCAATTCGGAGTAGCTGATCGCCCAGTCTCGTCTCCTGGAGTGCTACAATGTCGTTCCTGTAAACTAGGGTTTCTAAAATAGAGCCCCGTTGTTTTACACTGGCACAGTTCCAATATAGAATACGGATGTTCCTGAGTCCTAGACGGTGACACTTGAGTCTAAAACGTCTCAAGCCCCCGCGCTTACCTGGCTTCTTTTTCCCTGCGCGGCTACCACGCCGCTTCGGTATGTTGACTGCTGATCGTTCGGAAAACACACGTTGTTCCGCCATGTTGAAAAAACGTAAACACAGACTTTTGATTGAGAACCACACACGCTGCTGAAAATTCACTCAAGGATGGCTTCGCTCGATGCACGAACTCGGTAGCACCCGCGCAGATCTTGAGTAGAAACTCCTGGTTTTACATCCTGGCACACCAATTACACGCAAGAAATGAATAAATCCATCCCTTACACGAAAAAGTTAACGAACACGAAACAACACGACCGTCCGTCGCCATCTTGAAACCGGAAATCGCTCTTGTTTCTCTGATCACCTCAAATATCCTAAATGACCTCATATGTCCAATTTATTGCCGCCCATGTGATGTCTACATCGTCTCCTGTCTGGAGACTTGGCCTCCTTTTGTTTGCGTTAGCACTGCCAAAAGAATAATGAAACAGCATGTGGTGTTTATACTGACACACCATCTATGTGACCATGCAATTAAGCATCTACAGCTCTTTGTAGCGATCTGTTGGCCTCTGGTGAAAGTTCGTTTGTACTCCATAGGACCAGGTCATCAGAGTACATTGCCATTCCATGTGGTAGTTCGGAAACAGAATCATTGATGTAGATTAGGAAAAGTGGGGATGTGTGTGTGTGTGTGTGTGTGTGTGTGTGTGTGCGTGCGTGCGTGCGTGTGTGCGTGCGTGCGTGCGTGCGTGTGTGTGTGTGTGTGTGTGTGTGTGTGTGTGAAGGACTCCACTCTGGCGACAACCATGACGAAGTAGCATATGTGTGCTCTTTAGTCCGTCTATCTGTACTCGGGATCTTCTGTTGTGCAAGTATGCTTCCAAAATATGTACATTTTTTCTTTACCTCTACAGCTTCTCAATGTCTTCGTGAGACATTTTTACCGACTTTGTCAAAAGATTTCTTTAGATCTATCCATGCCGCAAGCACCAGTTTCTTATCTTGGAATGCACCCTCAATTTAAACATACAACTCGGAGAAAAGTCTTGTAAACTTACAATCACGCCCAAACACAGACAACAACAGGAAAATTCAATCAGTGTAAGATGATATTCAGGTAATGCATTATAAAGGTCAAAGGAAAGCGAGAGCAATGGGGCGTAAGAAATTTTTTCACTTTCAATATACTACTGCAGTATGTGATTGATGGTGCAATTCATTGCTTTGCAAAGACAGCTAGTGGCGCTCATTGGTCGGCAGCTGGAGGCATTGGAACTGTCTTTCATAAGGTATCATAATTGCGTCTAAGTTTATGGAACGCTGGATAAGGTCCAGCAGTTATTGAAGATCTTCCGCAGCTTTAATTTGCTCATTGTTCCTAGGCTCTTGATCATTTCGTTGGATATACGTCGACTCCTTGTGACGTTCTTATTTTCAGTTTTGATATTGCTAGCTCCACCAGTTCGCTGAGTGTGATAGGTGCCCCAAGTGCCTCGTGTGCTTGTTATTACATCCTGTATTTTGTCATTTCTGTCGAATGTCTGGTTATTTCTCTGGACTAATCATCTGCAAACTGTGTTCCTGTTGATGATAGAACAGAAACGTTAGAGGCATGTGTGGTAAAGGCCCTATGGGATCGAGTGGAAAGTGCAGTCAAACACAACAGCTACATCTGGAGAGGCTGACTCAGCCGGACTGGGAGTAGTGAGTAGAGCAGTGGTTCTCAACCTTTTTTGGCCCGTGCCCCCCTTCACCATATATTCAGAACGTCATTCCCCCCCCCCTTCCTATCAAAAATTTGGCCAGTGCCCCCCTCCCTTTTCACCGTATTTTCAGAACGTCACCCCCCCCCCCCCATTTCATATTTCCTATCTAAATATCCCCCCACCCCTATACAGTATACGTAAAAATGTAAGGTAAATTTAATAGCACATACTAAAACAAGTCTAGACATCCACATAAAACATGATTTGTGGGTCTACTGACTTTATCAAATGAATTTTAGAAGGATGAGACGTACTTAACTGTAAAGTATGAAGGGAAAAACAATATCAAGTAATCGGTTCTTGCATTAACGCGATCTTGAAATGGTCTTCATCCCCCCCCCCCCTGGAAATCCTAAAATTCCCCCCTGGGGGGGGGGGGGAATTCCCCACCGGTTGAGAACCACTGGAGCAGAGTGTCTAGGCGGAGCTTATCGCTTAGAGGAAAACGCAGGCGGACGTTCAATCAGGCTGCCGGTGGTACCATCAGAATGGGAACCATGTGTTGGCTACCGAAGATTGGAACGGACACGTGTTGGTCGGCAAGTGGCCCAAGTGACATGATGTGAATTCTTGATTTAATTGTTTTTTTTTTTTGGGTGTAATCCGTCAACACGAGAATCGTCGCGTTGATAACTTACAGGGTATGCGAGCCGGTCTCTCAGAAAGCAATGGCAAACTACTGAGCGTAATCTTGCTTATTACATCAACAGCAGGTGAAAAAATGCTGATGTTGATTACAACGTCCTGTAAGGGATATGCAAAAAACAAGAAACAGAAACAAACAAAAAAATCAGTCATCAAGCTATCCCAAATTCTGAAATCTTCTTAGTTGACAATCGTACCATGTTACCTCTTTTTCAGCTTGTAACAATAATACATACTAATATGGATCTCCATGAAAGAACTATATTCATCGATCGAGACTTTTCACACGCACAAACTATTACATAATAAATATTTCATGTATTGTCGACCAACGTCTTGTACTGTCAGAGCAAGTGAAAGAAAAAAAAACGTTTGAAATACAATGCTTTTACAATGAAGAATCCTTTGCTGCAGCGATTGATCTTGAGGACACGTACAACAGAGTACCATTGGATCTTCTAATGCTTGGGCTTCTTGAACTCAAGATAAGTCATTTCATCCTTAGTTGGATCGTAGTTAACGGAAAGTAGTTAATTCCATATATGCATTACCGCACGTTATGTTATATGTGATATTCAGTACGTTATAATGGCAGACCTGGCTTTTTAAATTATTCTTGGACGAAAATGTCTTCATTGGTAACCCTAAACAACAAATGTTTTAAAGGAGAACAACATCTGCAAAAAAAAAAAAAACACCAACTCACCTCCACATAAGGAATCACCAACTGGAATTCAGTTTCTAAATCTACCAAGCCGTATTTACAAGTGAAATATGCTTGCAGCGTAGTGATGGGCGAAACTTCCAAACGGGTGGATAATGGAAGAGAAATATCTATGAACAAATTCAAAGCCAGAGAAAAACGCCTATAAACAAGACAAGACAGGAGGAGTGTGACACGCTGCGACATAATTCGAGGACATTTAGCTGCAAAGCTATTCCAGTATTCCCCTCAGTTCACGATATATACTTACAATCACGCCCAAAAAATGAAGATACCTTTGTAGCATGCATTCGTCCTTGGGGAATTCTCTCAATGAACAAAGATAACGGGAACATATGTTAACTACAGGACTGGACTTTGACAGACGCAGGAAATATCAGTTTACTTCGGCTCGTTATTTCTGGTGCGTCATCGAATCATCTGAGATTGTGAAACCCTGCTTGGTTTAAAATCTTAGCATGTTGTCTGTTTGTTTACCTCGTAACGATGACACCATAGACGACAACGTTGGTGGGAGTGTTTCAGAATCACAAACACAGTCAGACCAAAACGTATGAAGCATCAAGTAGTGCTTAATAATTCAATACAGAGGACAGATGTCAAGTTAGCTCTCAAGAAGGACCTATTTCCGGCATAGAAGAACAAACGAGTTTGGGGCGAGAATTCAACAGACGTGTATGAAAGAACAACATCCATCTTTTGTTTCAATAGCGTCGTGTCACATGCACCAACGAGGATAGAGATGTAATATATCGTTGTTTTGTTTCCTGTGATGCAATTCCAGGAGGATTGATATACAGACGTCCCACGGGTATGGGTCGTGGAATGCAAAAAAGTAGTCCCAACATTTGGTGACGCTCAATAGTAACCAGCTACAGATAACCAACCTGACTGCTGTATGAAAGTTGATTATCTTCAAGAGGAGACCATTAAAAGTTAAAGGTTCACAACAATATCCAAAAGAACCAGTGCAAGAATGTAAAAACTGACCATCTCTTCTAACGCAAGATGGAAAGATTATAGGAGATTGTGCACGTTGTCAAATTATCTCCGTAAGTTATGGTTAGAAAAAGCTGAATATAATTAACGATCGCTGCTTCATGACGCACATGCCATCATCATCTCCGCGTGTGTGTGTGTGTGTGTGTGGGGGGGGGGAGGGGGGTGAGTGGTGTGTGTATGGGGGTGAGTGAGTGAGTGGTGTGTGTGTGTGGGTGTGGGGGGGGGGTGAGTGAGAGAGTGGTGTGTGTGGGTGGGGGGGGGGGTGAGTGAGTGAGTGAGTGGTGTTTGTGTGTGGGGGGGGGGGGGGGGGTGAGTGAGTGAGTGGTGTGTGTGTATGTGTTTTGCACGACCTTTGCACGACCTTTGCAGAACATTGCGATCAACCCCATACCAAGGTTGATTTAAGAGTCAATTTGACGCTCGATAGTTTTCCATTTCTTTCTGAGCGTGCTAGTTACGTAAATTGCTAAATATTATAAAGGAAAGAGGAGAGGGAGCTGTGATGTAGACCTGGTGCTTTGTTCTACGCCCATTCTCTGGCTTCAGCTATCAGCAGAGTGATGCGAGCCGGATCTGCTTACCCTTTCCTTGAGATGTTCTTAACTAGAAAAACCAGAAGCCATCATCTATAATAAACCATGCTACGACTCATCCTAGTGGAGGAATTATTATATCCCACCTCCCCCAGACCTTCCTGCTGTTATCAGATCTGCATATGTCAACATGTAACCACAAGTACTCATACTCACACTAAGAACCTAAAGTCACCAGGTTCGTCACATAATAATCAACAGACCAATCTTAAATTAAATTCCAATTCTAATATAGAAGCTGTCAATGACGACACGAGAGATTTGTAAGCCGATCTCTTGTTGTACTTTAGCTCTAACATTATACGGTCACATGTTGTATTTATAGCGGCTTTGTCATCTCTGTCGCATTTACCACTAAATGTTAATGTTTTGTATTTCAATGCGACCTTTTGATGTACTTTTAACACTTATCCAGACTGTATGTATTGTGTATAGTGCCAACGTTCACCCTGATCACCATGTCAGCACTACATGTTAGCATTTTAACACCGCTATCTCATGTTGTACATTGTCGTGTTTACAATTTGAATGTACTATCACTTCGTGATCTCTTGTTGTGCTTCAAGCAGTATATGTTCATATTCTGTAGTCACTGTAACTTGGTGATCTTTTATACTTTTATCAGTAAACATTTATACCCATGGTTACCATATGGTTTTGCTGCGCTTTTAGTACAGCGTCATCTTAGATTATGCTGCAATGTATTTGGCCACAAGTTAATACATTGCACTGACAATGACCTTGTAATGTGTGGCTGCAAGTGTATCTGACACGATGACACTGTGTACGGGGTCAAGCTGCCATCATCACGCTACTAAAGTCGTGGATTTGTTTTCTGACTTTGTCATTCCATTCATGAGTGATTCTTTGAAGAAGCCATGGGGTCATCGCTGTAGTTATGGAGTTCGTGCTCTGTGTGACACTTTCGACAGGCCGCTCTGCGCTAAGAAGATTTGTCCATATGTGATAGAATCCGGTGCAGCGACGTCGAATATTTTGTTTTCAATTCTTTACATTAAAAAAGTCGTTTAAAAGTCAACAGGGTCGAATTCATTGCACCGGGTTTTATCCCATATGGCTCAGTCTCTTTCTGCAGCGCGGAAAGCATCGTACAAAGCACGAACTCCGTAGATCCAGTGACGACCCTCGAGAGTCTCCGAAAAAATGCACTTGTGAACCGAAGGCCCGGAATCGAACCCTTAACCTTCGGAGCCCGAGTCAGACGGCTTGACCACTTCGTCACGGAGACTCCCAATCCTTTATATTGTGTATGCCTAATTAACTTCATTGATTACACTTGGTACTAACGATTCATCATCATCAAGTGCCCTGTCAACTGGCGTTGGCGTTTATGTCTCACTACAAATCTCGGTCTTTGGTGTTCTGGATCAACTCTGCTGAGGATATTCCTCCGTGCAGCTGTCTCCGTCTGACGATTAACTTCTAATATCTGACTGCAAGTTTATCTGATATTATTACACTTTGTATTCATAATTTAAGTTGCAATGTTTGAATGCTAGTCGACGTAATAAGACTATACATTACATTCGTAATTAACCTCTAACGCCTTTCTGCAATGTTATTATATCCGATGTTACTGTACATTGTCTTCATAACCACTGGCCATGTTTGGACACAAGCTGCTATCAGAATTCATAACCATGTAGGTCAATATCAGCCTATTTAAAGTGGTGTGAGACAGGGATGTGTAATGTCTCCAGATCTTTTTTCTTGTACAGTGAAATTATTTTCATAAATACAGAAGATATGAAAGGAATCAACATTGGGGGAAGATACACCAATAACATTAGATATGCGGATGATACAGTCTTAATTGCAGACAATGAACAGGACCTGCAAAATTTGTTGCACACAGTGAACAACTGGGGTTAGAACTGAATATTAAGAAGACACAGATTATGGTCGTCACTGAGAAGAAGGAAATACCACAATGTGATATACGAGTAAATGGACATATTTTTAAACAAGTGAATCGGTACAGTTATCTCGGAACAGTCATAACATCTGATGGGAGATGCCTTGATGAGATTAAAACAAGAATTGCCATTGCGAAGGTAGTCTTTTGCAAGATGAAAAACATACTGACCAACAAAAAGATATCAATTGAAACGAAAAAAAGAGTGTTGAGGTGCTACATAGAACCTATACTTTTGTATGGATGTGAAGCGTGGACAATAAGCAGTCAAGCTGAAAAACAGCTGATGGCTATGGAAATGTGGTTTCTGAGGAAAATGCAAAGCATACCAAGGACAGACAGAAAAACCAGTGACCAAGTACTACAGGAGACAAATGAAAATCGTAAACTGATTAGAGTCATTAGACATAGACAGTCAAAATTTGTCGGCGTTGTGAGAAGAAATGACTTGGAGAACTTAATGACTTCTGGCAAGATCGAAGGGAAGAGACCAAGGGGAAGACCGAGAAGTAAATACCTGGATGGCTTTGCCACATGGCATGGCCGAGACAGGAACACGGAGCTGATCCACGACTCTGGTGATAGGGTGAGATGGCAAAACATAACCGCCCACGCTTATCGGCATGGCACATGATGAATGGATTGATGTTTGCTAGCGACACTGTGCTATATGTGAATTCTGTCTGTCCAAATTGCCATACTGCATTCACCTCCAGTACCACACGCTCAAAGATCTTACCCACTGTGCTTTATGGTGAAATATGTTAATTCCAAAGTCGCGGCACTGAACTGTTAGTCTCGTGCGTGTTCTGCTGGTGTTTGTTCTGAAAACAATTGCAATGACGCAGAACTAGTCTGTGGCCATCAGCGCGGCCTGTGTTTTTCTGTCCACGTGTTTAGATTCAGGCAATAACAATTTGTTATCCTCTGCCAGGAGTCGTCCCTGCAGCTATTTGTCAACACAACCATAAAAATCCCACGAGGATTAAACATACCTCGAGAGGAATAAACAATAGCAGGCATAAACTCACACTACTGGTTATACAAATGTTAGTTGCAATGATCTTGTTTAATTCGTCTTTCTTTAGTTTTCCTTTCATCATCCAACAAAGGTTTAAACAGCCAACCATCCATGATTAACGTGTTGACTATAGAACAGTCTCCTCGTAACCAGCTGTTACAGAAATCACGTAGGCAATTGTCGTCAGATTTACAACCCATTAAAAATAGATCAACAAACAATTCAAGATGAGCGAGGAAGAAACGGACAGAACAAACGTGGTGGAAGTGATAACTCCGTGTGCTCACTGGCACCAACATCCGTGTATCGTGTGGTCCTTCTAAACACATTATCATTGTGTTTGTTACTGCCTTCTTTGTTCAATACACACAGGTAAATTTGTATGGAAAAATACAGAATATTTAAGCTTATACTACATATACATCACAATATTATTATTTTTTTATTATTTACATGTTGACAGCGATAACCTGTAAAGGATATTAATAATCAATCATGTGTCATGCCTGAAAGCGTGGGTAAGTCATGACTCGCCATTTCACTCAATCACCAGAGTCATGGATCAGCTCAGTGTTCTTGTCTCGACCATGCCATGTGGCCAAGACATCCATATATTTACTTCTCGGTCTTCCCCGTGGTCTGTTCCCTTCAATTTTGCCAGTTGTCACCAAGTTCTCCTATTCATTTCTTCTCATAACATGTCCAAATAATTTCCCTAATCAGTTTACGATTTTAATTTGTCTCCTGTAGTACTTGGACATTGGTTTTTCTGTCTGTCCTTGGTATTCTTTGCATTCTCTTCAGAAACCACATTTCTGCAGCCATCAGATGTTTTTCAGCTTGACTGCTCATTGTCCAAGTTTTACATCCATACAAAAGAACAGGCTCTATGTATCCCCTCAACACTCTTTTTCTCGTTTCAACTGACATCTTTTAATTGGTCAGAATGTTTTTCATCTTGCTAAAGGCTACTTTCGCCATGGCGATTCTTGTTCTAATCTCTGTAAGGCATCTCCCATCAGAAGTTATGACTGTTCCCAGATAATTGTACCGATTCACTTGTTCAAGTTAAAGTTAAAGGATATGTGAACAAGCAAAAACAAATAATATAACATATAGCTCCGTAGTGAATGGTGAGCGCATACCCGTGTTCTAAACACAGCTGCGAGCGATTTCGCAGCAGACCGCGTTGCGTTGGTTTTTTACAAAATGGTATGGGTGCCGGCTGTTCAGAAATCAATGGCAAACTACTGAACGTAAACTTGTCAAGAGATCACAACAAACAGTGCTGGTGTTGACTGCAATATCCTGTAAATGATATGCAACTAAATAACTACATAACATATTAGTCTAGAACAGTGGTTCTCAACCGGTGGGGAATTCCCCCCCAGGGGGGAATTTTAGGATTTCCAGGGGGGGGGGGATGAAGATTATTTCAAATCGGGTTAATACAAGAACTGATTACTTGATATTGTTTTTTCCCTTCACACTTTACGGTTCTGTACGTCTCACCCCTTCTAAAATTCATTTTATAAAGTATACCAGCAAATCACGTTCTATGTGGACGTCTAGACTTGTTTTGGTAAGTGCTTCCATTATTACGTATACTGTGTAGGGGCCGGAGGGGTGTGACGAAGTCTCCAGTTTCTCCATCCTCTTTTGCTTAAATTGGGGAATAATCTCTTTAAAACCCTTAAGTAATTTTATAAGAATTTATATTCGTAATTATACCGAGATATCGATGTATAGATAGCCCATGTCTATAGTATAAAGCAATGGCTATGTAATGTTATTATTTTAATATGAAGAAATACGGTACATTAGTATAGGGGGAGAGCCAGTATGTACAAATTAGTGTACAAATCTACACATTTGGCTACGACAGTTTCACACTTTGGTCGGCGATTGTCACGGCAACGAACTCCCTGGCACGGCCACTTCCGGTCAGGGGAAAGATAGCGAGACTCGGCCTTTTGCAATCAAGACGTCGGTGTAGAAACATATGCTAGTCACTAGGCTCTTATAGAATACTTACAAAGTGTTAGAGTTGTCCTAGAGCATCTTTCTAACCCGACAAGTGTGGTCAGAAAATAGGAAGGTGAAAGTATAGCTATTTGTATCGATATAATTTGCGTGTGGTGCCGATCTTTCTTTATGTAGTTAAAGTAGTGGAATCCGCCGACAATAGGTTATTTTAACGGCTAAACTCGATCGCGTATATTATACTTCGTACTGGTAGTTTACTAAACACGCAGGAAAAAGGGTAAACGTAACTGCGTCGGGAATTACCTTTACATGAGATTTAGAGCGATGTAGACGAGTTGGGATCGTCGCATAACGTTGTGAAGTCGGGTAGAATGCATTTTCGATTAGTCCGTATAGCAGTAGAATAGGCCATACTAATCGAGCCGTTAGTTTAGGAAATAACATGAAGCATTACAGTAGTGGTGATCTTTCAAGGAGGTGGTGGAGATTGCGAATAATTATA
>JACEFZ010025059.1:0-30000 GCA_014155875.1 Cepaea nemoralis
GCCGAAGACATTCTTCAACAGGTGTGTTCACTTGAGGACTTAGAACCTGGCGAGGAGTGGGTGCAAATGCCAACAGACTTCTGCACATCCTTTTCAGTTTGCATCCAACTAGATAGAAAATGCAGACAAAAAAATCCGGCTGCTGTTGAGGCTGAAGTACAAGCGTTGATTTTCGAGAATTCGCTAGACGGTGACGCGGTCATCTACACAGATGGGTCGGTCGTCCGACATGTGAGAAGCTCATGGGCCTTTACAGCTCGGGCCGGAGGGAGAATTGTGAAGGCAGGACTCTGGTGCTTTCACTGAAACCACAAGTAGCCTGACCATGGAAGTCATGGCAGTAAGTAAAGCAATAACATGGCTCGAGACACAGACATTCACTAGGGCTTGTTTCCTTAGCGACTCAATGAACATGATCAAGAGGATAGAGGAGGGGTCGATCCGAAGAGAATGGTTGCTGCCTCTGAAGCGGTCTCGGCTGGCAAAGATTAGTTTCATCTTCGTGCCAGGGCATGCGGGAGTACAAGGAAATGAGCGGGCTGACAAGCTCGCAGGTGAGGCTACTGTGGAGGGCGGACGCGCCATGGACCAGGATGACATTCTGAATGCTCTACGAGAAGTGAGACTTTTGCGAGAACCAATGATGACTGTGAATCTACAACAATGGCCAGACTGCGAGAGCAGCAAATTAAAAGAGGGGTGGCCAAACAAGAACACTACGCAGGAAGCCAAAGAAGATTGATAAACCAACACAGAACTGGCGTCATTAGCCGCTACACGCTGCGGGATTTGCTGAGGAGGGGATCCGAGCACTTATGGACTGAATGGTTCGATGTGCAACGAGGATGATCTGTCGACTAACTAACTAACTAGCTAGGCGTGTTTTATATAGTCTATCCTAGGTTTTAGGGCATGAAATATATTTAGTCGTTCGCTATGTCTTGCGTTCTATTTAAACAATTTCCAAAGGTAGCTTGAAGCATTTTGAGATATGATTTTGTGAATTAGTCTAGCCTTATTAAAACGTAGGCGTTTGTGGAGTGGCAGCAACTGAGGACTTTCATGGAGATTACAATTGTCGGAAGCATTTCACCGTTAATTAAACGCTCTGCCCATTTCTGGAGTGAATGAACCAGTTTTTAAATAAGGATACACTTTAGCGATTTCAAAATCTGATGGGAAGTGACCTTTGGTGAGACATTGATTATATATAAAAGTTAGTGACTCGCAGATCGCCGGTGCAGCGTAGCGAAGAAACTGATGAGTTATTGTTTTTGTATTATGTTACTGAGATGATTAAATACTTCAGTGGTCGTCATTAGTGGTATGTTGGAGGGAATGTCTCTATAGCATTTATTCTCACAAAATGATGTCAATTCAGATATGTCATGAAGAGAATCTTTATTGCAGCCTTTAAATTGTTTATGTCGGATTGAAAGAAACTACTAAATTGATCACATGTAACCTGATTTGATGATAATGATACTGATTGCGATGACATGTGTTTGTTTGTCAAGGCATCAATTGCTTTTCATATACCTTTGGTGTTGGTTTTATCTATTATTAAGTTCTTAAAATAGTGTTTCTTTTCTTTTCAAAGAGAATATAGAACTGTGTTTCTCAGTCTACGGCACGTGGTTAGATTTCTATTTTTATGTGCCCTGTTCCGGTCTCTGGTAAATTCAACTACCTCATGTGTAATCCACGGGGGCATAGTGTAATGTGTAACTCGAATTTCCTTAAATATCAAATACACATAGAAAGGACTTCTGCCAGTGGTCCAGAGCATCATCTGTGTCAGGAAGCTGGTAAATATAGTCCAGAGATGAGTTGAGCACGTCTTGTAAAATGACATCTTGATTGAAATGTTTATAATGTCTATATTTTATACTTATGTGTTTGTGTTTCGGGGTTTTGGTACCGCTTTTCAACCACGTGCAACATACTGTGTAGTGATCGCTTATTGCATTAATAGATACAGTACATTCTGTGATGTTGTCAGCACATGTAGTTTAAATGTGATCTATAAGTGATGCAGATGATTTTGTAATTCTAGGGGCTTGTTTGACTAACTGATGGAAGTTATATGACTCTATTATGTTTCTCCATGTTTTGCTTCTAAGGCATTTGGTAAAGTAAAACATGATGAACTGATTAAAATGTTGGAAAATATCAGCATTGATGGGAAACATTTAAGAATAATAAGGAATATTAACTGGAACCAAGTAGCAGCAATTAAAATGGGAAAATAATGAGGGTAGTTACGAACAGATAAAGCTAGGAGTACGGCAGGGGTGTGTCTTGTCACCAGATCTCTTCTCCCTAAATAGCGACATAATAATGAGAGAGATCAAAGAGATGCCAGGAATACTAGTTGGAGGTTATAATATAAATAATATACGCTATATGCAGATGACATAGTATTGGTGGCGTATAAATCATCAGACCTACAACAATTGTTGGACATTGTAGTAACAGAGAGTGCAAGGAAAGGACTCTCCTTGTATATCAATAAAGCAGTAACAAAGGTGATATCAAAGAAAATGGTGACACCAAATGTGACATAGAAATAGAAGGAACAATTGTTAACCAAGTGGACAATTTGAGATACCTAGGGACATTTATAACATCAGATTGAAGATGTACAACAGAGATTAGGAGCAGAATAAGGCAAATAAAAGCCGCATTTCAGAAAATGAAGAGTAACTTGTGCAATAAGTCACAATCACTGAATGTAAGAAAGAGATGGCTCAAATGCAATGCAGAACCAGTTTAGCTGTATGACAGTGAATCTTGGAATGTAAATGAACAAATTAAGAAAATATTAGAAGCAACAGAGATGTGGTTCCTTAGACGAATGTTGCGAATTCCTTGGACTGGCAGAGTAACTAACAACGCTGCCTGAAACAGACTAATGAAACTAGAACATTATATACACCAATAAGAAAGAGACAAACATCTTTCGTCTGTCACATGATGAGAAGAGAGGCATTGGAGAACATCGTGACAACTGGAAAAATCGAGGGGGAAGAGAGGCAGAGTCAGATCAGAAGAACTGATGCTGGATGGATTAAAACGGTGGCATGGAGGAATATCAGTTCAGCAGCAGAGTTGATCCAGAACACCAAAGACCGAGATCTGTTGAGAGGTATGAACGCCTACGCCAGCTGGACGTGAACTTGATGATGATGATGTTTTGCTTGATTTGTTACTGTCTATGTTGAAGTCTCCTAGCAGTATGATACCTCTCGCATTATTAAAGACAACATCCATCATAGTGGTGCAATTTTCATACCAGATATGTTCTCCACTGGGGTTTCGAGATAGATCGGCAACTACTAGAGGTATGCGATTTTGAAGTTTAACCTCAAGCCATACACACTCAATCTCACAGGTTTCAACATCTAGCCTGCGGTAGACGTTAAGCTAATTAGAAATATAAACTGCAAAAATGTTTATGATAAGGATCTCTCTTCTAATAACTGTAACACCTTTGATAGCGATGTCATCATCGGAGATGTTACCATCTAATCGACTTTCACTAACGCCTAACATGTGAAAATTTTGATTAAGTGTAAGTGACAGTTCTGGCAGCTTCCCTAATAGTTGACAGATATTTAAATTCCCATCTCTGAACCCATCTTTACTGAGCCAGTGTTCACTCTTATTAGGCATTTCAACAATGCGTAATCGCAAATTTTAAAATCACAAAATGAATACAACTTACGTCCCTTATTACAATACACACTATAAAGTACAGAGAACCAGTAATATCTCTGTCAATATGTACGAATACGTATGCAGATCAGTAAGGAAGAGCAGTGAAGACCCCCTCACACAAAGTAAAACAACAACAAAAATTATTGTAAAAGACGTACAACTAAATAATTATCAATTAATGTAAAGTCAATACAGGTCATTGTTTATAGTAACATATAACCTATTACCGCACTAGATAAAACAATAAACAAATATGTAGATAAACGTTTCAGGTTTGGCTCTTTCTTGCACCGAAATCCATTATATCTTTGTGCCGAATTGCTAGAAAATATCAGGTTGTGTTGGTCCTTGGTAATGTGACATCATAAGTGCTTGACGAAGTGAAGGTGAGCTAAAACGTGTGAGATGTAGCCATTCTGGGTCACAAAGAAATGGATACAGTTGATGTCGCATGAGTATGTAACGACTACCAACTACAGGCTCTGATTCGTGAATAACAGGGGGCTGTAGTGGCACGTTGTTGCTGCTGATAGATGGTTCGTTGCTTGGTAGAAAAGGGAACATATTTTCATAATTATGACCCTTCTGTGAGTAAGAGGGCGTATTGTACGGACTGGTGTGGTGGAAGTGTTCCATCTAGCTTGAATTTCAGGTGCAGTTGTTATGCGTGGTCTGTGAACTGCTGGCCTATTGGTACTTGATATGACGGGAGTATGTCGTCTGGCTTGAGTTTCAGGTTGGGTATATAAGAGTGTCCTACGCGGTTCTGTATTGTATGAATGTTGTTTCCGTTCTGGGTATTTGATATGTTTGGCTAGCAAGCTAGTGCCCAATGGATAATGTATATTTGTTCCAAAAAAGACGCTACTTTCGGACACCAACGTGTGGAGATAAGAACGGTGTGTTATTAATGAACTGCATGTTGTTGTGAGAACATTGCTTCTGCAATATGTTGTTATTTACGTCAGTTTGACAACGCTGGAATCCATAACTCGGTAATATGATGGAGGAGGAAAAAAATAGTCGAGTTAGCAAAGGTGTGTCGTAACCCTTTCAAGGATGGCAGCAGTTGAGATACTGTGATTTGTTTCTTGATCATGGTGTCGTTAATACCAATGTATACGCTTGCAATTCGAACGTTAAGATTTACTGCCAACATACCTGTCACAATGCTTCTGACAGATAGAAGTGGTTGTGGTTATGTCTATGGTATTTCAGTGTAAATATTATGCAGGACTACTTATCCACAAGCTATGAGTCACTGTAGAACACCGGTTTGCGCACACACAAAATGTTTTTAAGTATAAATATAAATGTTGAACATGCACCACCCCAGGAACAATCATAAACCAGATAGATACATTAGTTCCAAGCGACATCTAAAACTGCCTTCAACAGGCCTTTGTACATTAACTTGCCGCGCTGGACTCTTCCCCTGTGTCCGAATATACCAACTCAACTCCACGATTCCTCTAAATTGTCCACACCGATTGGCCCGGGCGAAGTTTTCCTAACTTCCCCAAAACTCATATTTCTTCTCTTTTCATCCGCTTCTTCAAGACCCCCCCCCCCCTCCCCCCAAGAGACTCCATTTTACCCCTGATCCTAATTACGACTTCCCATGATCATTAATTTTCTGGGTATTTTTATTGTCTATCTGTCTGCTAGCACGTTTTCCGCCTCTCACTGGTGATTTAATCTAGACAGGTACGTGCTATCCTAAGCACTTGTTTTGGAGCTCACCCATTTGGTGGAGATTCTAATTAATCTCCTTGGTCACACATTTGTCATTGTAACACTGCTCATCTTGTCTGTTCGTCGGTCACCACCAGCCCCAGACAGAGCGATTATGGAAACAATGTCTTTGTGTGAAGTGGGCATCTGGTCGCTGTATAGGCCTTTCATTAAAGAATCATCTATTATAATGTGTGCACAGTCGGTTCATGCTGCCTATAAATGTTGGTTGTCAGCACGCCTCAGCCGTTATCTCTTCCACTGACGATTGTCAGCAGTCTGTATGTCTCCATGTGGTTCTCCCGTTGTTTCTTGTAAGCATGTGTTGTCTTTTGGCAGTATGTTATAGTACAGTAGGTTTTCTCGTGATTTGTCTTGAAGCACCTCCAAGCCAATGTTTATTTTGACAACAATGGTATAGATTTCTTGTTGTTGTTTAACTTCCACTGCTCTTTGGGGTATTTTCATAGTAGTTATCTGGTTGCGTGGGATTTAGCTTCAAGATACCCCAAGGATAAAACAGTTGCTTGGGAATTACACGCTTGTTCGGTTGGGTCGGTGGAGGACACATTCTGTAAGGTTTGAACTGTTTTTCTCAGCAGGAAATTTCTTCTTACAGTAGCGCGACTTCTGCCTTGAGAGCATTGTAATCACTAATGGTCTTGCTGTTTGCTTCGATATAACGTGAAACAGTGACAGTGAGCGCCTTTAGTGATTGTTCTATTTCTTCAGTGCGCCATTGACAGTCGCATGAATGTCCATTAATAAATAGTTAAGATGCTATTGTTATCTAAGTCAGGCAATTCTTAAACCACCTCCACGTTAGGTTCTATGTTGTTTTTGAAGTTCTGCATAGGAAAAAAATATTGCCAAAAGCACTGGTGGGTTGGCGTGCCTCGTGTTGATGTTGTCCTTTACACTCGTCGTATGAATTTATTGAAGAACATTGTTAGCTGGTGTGCTATATACAGTTGTAGTTGCGGGCTGTGTAAATATGTTGCCTCACTAGAATTGAACATGCTGAAGACATCTTGTGTTTTTGATACATCTTTACTCTTGGATCGAGCTTTCAAGCTCGACAAAATCTAGTTTTAGCCAAGAGTTAATGTTTTCGACACTTTCTTGTGCCATCAGTTTATTTTTGGTGTGATATAAGTGGATCGTATGCACTTGTGTCGAAATTAGGTCTTCCACGTGGGCCCCGCGCTTATCTTGTCTGGGTTCAATTATTTCAAGCGTGTATTAGTTAAGTATGGAAGTTCGGTATGCCTCATAATGGAGTGTGTTGTTGAAGGAAACCGTAACACACTGGCCTGAGTTGGAGCGTGTGACAACTAGGCCAGCGGTATTCTTACACCTGGATAGCTTGTTCTTAACCGACCTCGCTTTGTTTAGTATGTAAGTGTTATTGACAGCCGATCGTAAACCGGAACGGATTCTTTCACCCTCTCCTTCCCCTGACAGTATTGCATAATGTTATGAAAATCTAAGCTTTAAGAATGCAGAAATCGCATTGCAACTCTAGACACCCCGCCGGCAATTTGATGTCATGTCTAGTTGTTGGTTGGTTCTGAGTCACCTCATGCACTTGATTGGTCTAAATTTCTTAGTGTTCAACTATCACTTGAAATGAACATTATATATAACACGGATTAATCTAAATACTATGTAACCGCATCTACATAATCACAACGAGCACATTGATATAACAAACCCGTCAGTGGAAAGGAAAGTCTTCAATGAAAATCGCAGTAAACTGGGAGATACTACAACACGTAAAAAGTTTCTCTTATTTTGGACATATTATAACAGGCTATAGCAGAAATGAAATAGAAATCTAAAAGATAATAGGAATGACCAAAAATGCTTTCATCAGCATGAAATCAGTATTAACATCTGGAGAAATTAACAGCGCATTAAAAAATAGAATTGTCAAATGCTACGTATATTCAACGCTACTGTATGGCGCGGAAGCCTAGACATTGAACAAGCAACTAGAATGTTGAATAGAGGCCCTGAAGATGTGGATATACAGACGAATATTTCGTATTTCATGGAAACAAACACAATCAAATGTAGCGGTTCTAGAAAAACTGGGAATGAAGAGAGAGTTAATGAAAGAAATAAACAGAAGGCAAGTGAAATATATCTGCCACGGTAAAAAAATAAATAAATAAATAAACAACTCCTCACTCTAGAAACATCAGATGCTCTGCATTTCTCTCCAGACTATGACGACCTAACATTTCATCCTTGCAATGGTGACCCTATCTGCTCATACACGCTATGGTGACCTATCTTCACATCCACGCTATAGTGACCTATCTTCACATCCACGCTATGATGACCCATCCTCACATCCACGCTATGATGACATATCTGTTCATCCACGCTATGGTGACCTATCTTCACATCCACGCTATGATGACATATCTGTTCATCCACGCTATGGTGACTGCCATGAGTCGGGTTAAGTCAAGTCTGGTTGAGTAAATTACTGTGAAACGATAGGATAAATTGTCATGGGCGATCAGAGGAAAAGAATACACAGGGGGAGCGGGTATTCGTAAGGGCCAATAGAATTGCAAAGATTAGGCCACGTGATAAGTAGGGTCGAGAAGGGCCACGGACAAAGGGGGTCAGTCGGAGTTGGGACGCCATCCCGGACAGATCACGAAAGCATGAATTGTGTCGGCTGAGAACTGAATATCCCCTGTGGTGATGAAACGCAGAGAATCGTCGACGGCAAGTAACTGAGTGTACGCTAGATATTTCAAGGGTGTACTGATGGCTGAGAACAGCATTGCCGCGACCAGACGGGTGGACATGTTACAGCACGGAGTCGAGTGGTGTGCCGTGTGCAGAGGTTGCCGGCCTGTGAATGTAGGCGCCATGCGACCATGTGTAACAGGACTGTAAGTAGGGTAGAAGAGTGTATGTGTAGACCATTGTAGTTGGTTAGATAGCCTGGATAGCAGGACGTACTACAATCGGTGTGTAAACAAATGTCGTGGGTTTACTTGTAACTTTGAATATCCCAGTGATTGTGTCGCATAGAAACAATACATGATGCCATTCTATCACTCGGTGGTGACGAGTTATGTTCACGGTGTATCAGTGTGTAATTCCTAAAGAGTGTCAACGTAGCCGCATCTCAATACCCCTAGTTACGTCAGAAAGGGCTCGTTGGCAACTTGGGGGCTCGTCCGGGATGGCGTCCCAACTCCGACTGACCCCCTGTTTGTCCGTGGCCCTTCTCGACACTTCTTATCACGTGGCCTAATATTTTCAATTCTATTGGCCCTTACGAATACCCTCTCCCCCAGTGTATTCTTTTCCTCTGATCGCCCATGACAATTCACAGTAATTTACTCAACCAGACTTGACTTAACCCGACTCATGGCAGTGACCTATCTTCACATCCACACTATGATGACCTATCTGTTCATCCACGCTATGGTGACCTATCTTCACATCCACGCTATGGTGACCTATCTTCACATCCACGCTATAGTGACCTATCTTCACATCCACGCTATGGTGACCTATCTTCACATCCACGCTATGGTGACCTATCTTCACATCCACGCTATGATGACATATATGTTCATCCACGCTATGGTGACCTATCTTCACATCCACGCTATGATGACCTATCTGTTCATCCAAGCTATGGTGCCTATCTTCTCATCCACGCTATGATGACCCATATTCACATCCACGTTATGATGACCTATCTTCACATCCACGCTATAATGACCTATCTTCACATCCACACTATAATGACCTATCTTCACATCCACGCTATGATGTCCTATCTTCACATCCACGATATGGTGACCTATCTTCACATCCACGCTATGATGACCTATCTGTTCATCCACGCTATGATGACCTATCTTCTCATCCACACTATGATGATCTATCTTCACATCCACGCTATGATGACCTATCTGCTCTTCCATGCTATGATGACCTATCTTCACATCCACGCTATGATGACCTATCTGCTCATTTAAGCTATGACGACCTATCTGCTATTATGTGCTATGATGACCTATCTTCACATCCACGCTATGGTGACCTATCTGCTATTCCATGCTATGATGACCTATCTGCTCTTCCGTGCTATGATGACCTATCTTCACATCCACGCTATGATGACCTATCTGCTTATTTAAGCTGTGATGACCTATCTGCTCATCCACGGTATGATGACATATCTGCTCATTTAAGCTATGATGACATATGTTCACATCCACGCTATGATGACCTATCTGCTCTTCCATGCTATGATGACCTATCTTCACATCCACGCTATGATGACCTATCTGCTCATTTAAGCTATGATGACCTATCTGCTATTCCATGTTATGATGAGTTATCTTCACATCCACGCTTGGTGACCTATCTGCTCTTCTGTGTGTGTATGGTTTGGGGATGTGTGAGTGGATGTGCGATGTGTGGGGTGGTGGGGGATTGTGTGCGTGGGGAGGGGAATATGTGCTCGATGAAGATGTGGCTGGGGGATGGGTGGTTTAAGGTGTGGGTGGGGAGATGATGTGTGGGTTAGGATGTGGATGGGCGTGAGATGTGTGGGTTAGTGGGGGAATGTTTATGGGTGGCGAGTGTGTTTTGGTTGGGGGATCAGATGAGGGTAGTGTGTGTGGGTGGGGGATGTGCGCGTGGGCGATGGGTCGGTTGGTGGGGTATGTATGTGTCCCTGGTGTGCATGTGTGTGGGTAGGTGGGGGTGTGTGTGTGGGTGGGGTTATGTATGGATAAGTGGGAGATGGGCCTTATGACATGTTAATAAGCCTTGTTTATGATTACAACATTCATTTCACAATGTTTATTTTTTCTTTCTATGTAAATGTATAATGCTCTTGATGAATGAAAGACGAGTGATTGAAAGGGCCGAATGTAAGACGGGCCTGCGCGCCCAATTGGTGACCCTAATAAAGTTGATTTGATTTGATTTGATTTGATTTGCTATGATGACCTATCTGCTCTCTCATGCTATGATTACCTATCTTCACATCCACGCTATGATGACCTATCTGCTCTTCCATGCTATGATGACCTATCTTCGAATCCACGCTATAATGACCTACCTTCACATCCACGCTATGGTGACCTATCTTCACATCCACGCTATGGTGACCTATCTTCACATCCAAGCTATGATGACATATCTATTCATCCACGCTATGGTGACCTATTTTCACATAACTCTATGATGACCTATCTGTTCATCCACGCTATGGTGACCTATATTCTCATCCACGCTATGATGACCCATCTTCACATCCACGTTATGATTACCTATCTTCCACATCCACGCTATGATGACCTATCTTCACATCCACGCAATGGTGACCTATCTTCACATCCACGCAATGGTCACCTATCTTCTCATCCACGCTATGATGACCTATCTGTTTATCCACGCTATGGTGACATATCTTCACATCCAAGCTATGATGACCTATCTGTTCATCCACGCTATGGTGACCTATCTTCTATTCCACGCTATGGTGACCTATCTTCACATCCACGCTATGGTCACCTATATTCTAATCCACGCTATGATGACCTATCTTCTCTTCCATGCTATGGTGTCCTAACTTCACATCCATGCTATGATGACCTATCTTCACATCCACGCTATGGTGAATTATCTTCACATCCGTGCTATGAATGACCTATCTGCTCTTCCATGCTATGGTGACCTAATTTCACATTTATGCTATGGTGACCTATCTTCACATCCACGCTATGGTGACCTATCTTCACATCCACGCTATGGTGACATATCTTCACATCCACGCTATGGTGACCTATCTTCACATCCACGCTATGATGACCTATCTGTTCATCCACGCTATGGTGACATATCTTCTCATCCACGCTATGATGACCCATCTTCACATCCACGTTATGATGACATATATTCACATCCATGCTATGATGACCTATTTTCACATCCACGCTATGATGACCTATTTTCACATCCACGCTATGGTGACCTATCTTCAAATCCACGCTATGATGACCTATCTGATCATCCACAGTATGCTGACCTATCTTCTCATCCACGCTATGATGACCTATCTTCACATCCACGCTATGATGACCTATCTTCACATCCACGCTATGATGACCTATCTTCACATTCACGCTATAATGACCTAGCTTTACATCCACACTATGATGGCCTATCTTCACATACACGCTATGATGACCTATTTTCACATCCATGTTATGATGACCTATCTTCACATCCACGCTATGATGACCTATCTTCACATCCACGCTATGATGACCTATCTTCACATCCACGCTTTGGTGACCTATCTGCTCTTTTGTGTGTGTATGGTTTGTGGATGTGTTAGTGGATGTGCGATGTGTGGGTTGGTGGGGGATTGTGTGCGTGGGGAGGGGAATATGTGCTCGATGGAGATGTGGCTGGGGGATGGGTGGTTTAATGTGTGGGTGGGGAGATGATGTGTGGGTTAGGATGTGGATGGGCGTGAGATGTGTGGGTTAGTGGGGGAATGTTTGTGGGTGGCGAGTGTGTTTTGGTTGGGGGATCAGATGAAGGTAGTGTGTGTGGGTGGGGGATGTGCGCGAGGGCGATGGGTCGTTTGGTGGGGTATGTATGTGTCCCTGGTGTGCGTGTGTGTGGGTAGGTGGGGGTGTGTGTGTGCGTGGGGTGATGTATAGATAAGTGGGAGATGGGCCTCATGACATGTTAATAAGCCTTGTTTATGATTACAACATTCATTTCACAATGTTTATTTTTTCTTCCTATGTAAATGTATAGTGCTCTTGATGAATGAAAGACGAGTGATTGGAAGGGCCGAATGTAAGACGGGCCTGCGCGCCCAATTTGTGACCCTAATAAAGTTGATTTGATTTGATTTGCTATGATGAACTATCTGCACTTCCATGCTATGATGACCTATCTTCACATCCACGCTATGATGAACTATCTGCTCATTTAAGCTGTGATGACCTATCTGCTCATCCAAGCTATGATGACCTATTTGCTATTCCATGCTATGATGACCTATCTTCACATCCACGCTATGATGACCTATCTTCACATCCACGCTATTTTGACCTATCTGCTCTTCCATGCTATGATGACCTATCTTCACATCCACGCTATGGTGACCTATCTGCTCTTCCATGCTATGATGACCTATCTTCACATCCACGCTATGATGACCTATCTTCACATCCACGCTATGATGACCTATCTGCTATTCCATGCTATGGTGACCTATTTTCACATCCACGCTATGATGACCTACCTTCACATCCACGCTATGATGACCTATCTTCAAATCCACGCTATGATGACCTATCTGATCATCGACGCTATGCTGACCTATCTTCTCATCAACGCTATGATGACCTATTTCACATCCACGCTATGATGAACTATCTTCACATCCACGCTATAATGACCTATCTTCACATCCACGCTATAATGGCCTATCTTCATATCCACATTATGATGACCTATCTTCACATCCACGCTATGATTACCTATTTTCACATCCACGCTATAATGACCTATCTTCACATCCACGCTATGATGACCTGTCTTCACATCCACGCTATGATGACCTATCTTTACATCCACTCTATGATCACCTATCTTCACATAAACGCTATGATGACCTATCTTCATATCCACGCTATGGTGACCTATCTTCACATTTACGCTATGTTGACCTATCTGCTCTTCTATGCTATGATAACCTATCTTCACATCCAAGCTATGGTGACCTATCTGCTCTTCCATGCTATGATGACCCATCATCACATCTACGCTATGATGAACTATTTTCATATCCACGCTATGATGACCTATCTTTACATCCACGCTATGATGACCTATCTGTAATTCCATGCTATGATGACCTATTTCATATCCACGCTATGATGACCTATCTTCTCATTTATACTATGATGTCCTATCTGCACATTTAAGCTATGATGACATATCTTCAAATCCACGCTATGATGACCTATTTGCTCTTCCAAGCTATGATGACCTATCTTCACATCCACGCTATGATGACCTATCTGCTCATTTAAGCTATGATGACCTATCTGCTATTATGTGATATGATGACCTATCTTCTCATCCACGCTATGATGACCTATTTTCACATCCACGCTATAATGACCTATCTTCACATCCACGCTATGATGACCTATCTTCACATCCACGCTATGATGACCTATCTTCACATCAACGCTATGATGACCTATCTTCACATCCACGCTATGGTGACCTATCTTCTTATCCACGCTATGATGACATATCTGTTTATCCACGCTATGGTGACATATCTTCACATCCAAGCTATGATGACCTATCTGGTCATCCACACTATGGTGACCTATCTTCTAATCCACGCTATGATCACCTATCTTCCCATCCACGCTATGATGACCTATCTTCACATCCACGCTATGATGACCTATCTTCACATCCACGCAATGATGACCTATCTTCACATCCACGCTATGGTGACCTATCTTCACATCCACGCTATGTTGACCTATCTGCTCTTCCATGCTATGATGACCTATCTTCACATCCACGCTATGGTGACCTATCTGTTCTTCCATGCTATGATGACCTATCTTCGAATCCACGCTCTGATGACCTATCTGCTATTCCATGCTATGATGACCCATCTGCCCATCCTCTCTATGATGACCTATCTGCTGCTCCATGCAATAATGACCTATCTGCTCTTCTATGCTATGATTACCTATCTTCACATCCACGCTATAATGACCTACCTTCACATCCACGCTATGGTGACCTATCTTCACATCCACGCTATGGTGACCTATCTGCTATTCCATGCTATGATGACCCATCTGCACATCCTCTCTATGATGACCTATCTGCTGCTCCATGCAATAATGACCTATCTGCTCTTCCATGCTATGATGACCTATCTTCGAATCCACGCTATAATGACCTACCTTCACATCCACGCTATGGTGACCTATCTTCACATCCACGCTATGGTGACCTATCTTCACATCCAAGCTATGATGACATATCTATTCATCCACGCTATGGTGACCTATTTTCACATATACTCTATGATAACCTATCTGTTCATCCACGCTATGGTGACCTATATTCTCATCCACGCTATGATGACCCATCTTCACATCCACGTTATGATTACCTATCTTCCACATCCACGCTATGATGACCTATCTTCACATCCACGCAATGGTGACCTATCTTCACATCCACGCAATAGGTCACCTATCTTCTCATCCACGCTATGATGACCTATCTGTTTATCCACGCTATGGTGACATATCTTCACATCCAAGCTATGATGACCTATCTGTTCATCCACGCTATGGTGACCTATCTTCTATTCCACGCTATGGTGACCTATCTTCACATCCACGCTATGGTCACCTATATTCTAATCCACGCTATGATGACCTATCTGCTCTTCCATGCTATGGTGTCCTAACTTCACATCCATGCTATGATGACCTATCTTAACATCCACGCTATGGTGAATTATCTTCACATCCGGTAGCTATGAATTGCACCTATCTGCTATTCCCCATGCTATGGTGACCTAATTTCACATTTATGCTATGGTGACCTATCTTCACATCCACGCTATGGTGACCTATCTTCACCATCCACGCTATGATGACATATCGTCACATCCACGCTATGGTGACCTATCTTCACATCCACGCTATGATGACCTATCTGTTCATCCACGCTATGGTGACCTATCTTCTCATCCACGCTATGATGACCCATCTTCACATCCACGTTATGATGACCTATATCACATTCCATGCTATGATGACCTATTTCACATCCACGCTATGATGACCTATTTTCACATCCACGCTATGGTGAACTATCTTCACATCTACGCTATGATGACATATCTGTTCACCCACGCTATGGTGACCTATCATCACATCCACGCTATGATGACATATCTGTTCATCCACGCTATGGTGACCTATATTGTCATCCACGCTATGATGACCTATCTTCACATCCAGGCTATGATGACCTATCTTCTCATCAACGCTATGATGACCTATCTTCCCATAAACGCTATGATGACCTATCTTCACATCCACGCTATGATGACCTATCTTTACATCCACGATATTATGACCTATCTTCACATCCACACTATGATGACCTATCTTCACATGCACGCTATGGTGACCTATCTTCTTATCCACGCTATGATGACCTATCTGTTCATCCACGCTATGGTGACATATCTTCACATCCACGCTATGATGACCTATCTGTTCATCCACGCTATGGTGAACTATCTTCTCATCCACGCTATGGTGACCTATCTTCTCATCTACGCTATGGTGACCTATCTTCCCATCCACGCTATGATGACCTAATTTCACATCCACGCTATGATGATCTATCTTCACATCCACGCTATGATGACCTATCTTCACATCCACGATATGATGACCTATCTTCACATCCACGCTATGATGACCTATCGTCACATCCACGCTATGATAGCCTATCTTCTCATCCACGCTATGGTGACCTATCTGCTCATCCACGCTATGGTGTCCTAAATTATATTCTATGCTATGATGACGTATCTGCTATTCCATGCTATGATGACCTATTTTCACATCCACGCAATGATGACCTATCTACTCATTTAAGCTATGATGACCTATCTGCTCATTTAAGCTATGATGACCTATCTGCTCATTTTAGCTATGATGACACATCTTCACATCAGCGCTATGATGACCTATCTGCTCTTTCGTGCTATGATAACCTATCTTCACATCCACGCTATGATGACATATCTGCTCATTTAAGCTATGATGACCTATCTGCTATTCGATGTTACGATGACCTATCTTCACATCCACGCTATGGTGACCTATATGCTCTTCCATGCTATGATGACCTATATGCTCTTCCATGCTATGATGACCTATCTTCACATCCTTGCTATGATGACGTATCTGCTCATTTAAGCTATGATGACCTATCTGCTCATCCACTCAATGATGACCTATCTGCTCATTTAATCTATGATGACCTATCTGCTCATACACGCTATGATGACCTATCTGCTATTCCATGCTATGATGCACTATCTACTCCTCCATGCTATGCTACCTATCTGTTCATCTACGCTATGATGACATATCTGTTCATCCACACTATGATGACCATCTGCTCTTCCATGCTATGATGACCTATCTTCACATCCATGCTATGATGACCTATCTTCACATCCATGCTTTGGTGACCTATCTTCACATCCATGCAATGATGGCCTATCTGCTCTTCCATGTTATGATGACCTATCTTCACATCCACGCTATGATGACCTATCTTCACACCCATGCTATGATGACGTATCTTCACATCCACGCTATGATGACCTATCTTCACATCCACGCTATGATGACCTATCTTCACATCCACGCTATGATTACCTGTCTTCACATACACACTATGGTGACTTCTCTTCACATCCACGCTATGGTGACCTATCTGCTCTTCCCTGCTGTGATGACCTATCTTCACTTCCGTGCGATGATGACCTATCTGCTCTTCCATGCTATGGTGACATTCCTTCACATCCATGCTATGATGACCTATCTTTACATCCATGCTATGGTGACCTATCTTCACATCCATGCTATGATGGCCTATCTTCACATCCACGCTAAGGTGACTTATCTTCACATCCATGCTATGATGACCTTTCTTCACATCCACGCTATGCTGACTTATATTCACATACATGCTATGATGACCTATCTTCACATCCATGCTATGGTGACCTATCTTCACATCCACGCTATGATGACAAATCTGTTCATCCACGCTATGGTGAACTATCTTCACATCTACGCTATGATGACCTATATTCACATCCACGCTATGGTGACCTATCTTCACATCCACGCTATGGTGACCTATCTTCACATCCACGCTATGGTGACCTATCTTCACATCCACGCTATGGTGACCTATCTTCACATCCACGCTATGGTGACCTATCTTCACATCCACGCTATGATGACATATCTGTTCATCCACGCTATGATGACCTATCTTCACATCCACGTTATGATGACCTATCTTCACATCCACGCTATGATGACCTATATTCACATCCACGCTATGATTACCTGTCTTCACATACACACTATGGTGACCTCTCTTCACATCCACGCTATGGTGACCTATCTGCTCTTCCCTGCTGTGATGACCTATCTTCACTTCCGTGCGATGATGACCTATCTGCTCTTCCATGCTATGGTGACATTCCTTCACATCCATGCTATGATGACCTATCTTTACATCCATGCTATGGTGACCTTTCTTCACATCCATGCTATGATGGCCTATCTTCACATCCACGCTAAGGTGACTTATCTTCACATCCATGCTATGATGACCTTTCTTCACATCCACGCTATGCTGACTTATATTCACATACATGCTATGATGACCTATCTTCACATCCATGCTATGGTGACCTATCTTCACATCCACGCTATGATGACAAATCTGTTCATCCACGCTATGGTGAACTATCTTCACATCTACGCTATGATGACCTATATTCACATCCACGCTATGGTGACCTATCTTCACATCCACGCTATGGTGACCTATCTTCACATCCACGCTATGGTGACCTATCTTCACATCCACGCTATGGTGACCTATCTTCACATCCACGCTATGATGACATATCTGTTCATCCACGCTATGGTGAACTATCTTCACATCCACGCTATGATGACCTATATTCACATAACGCTATGGTGACCTATCATCACATCCACGCTATGGTGACCTATCTTCACATCCACGCTATGGTGACCTATCTTCCCATCCACGCTATGGTGAACTATCTTCACATCTACGCTATGATGACATATCTGTTCACCCACGCTATGGTGACCTATATTGTCATCCACGCTATGATGACCTATCTTCACATCCAGGCTATGATGACCTATCTTCGCATCCACGCTATGATGACCTATCTTCCCATAAACGCTATGATGACCTATCTTCACATCCACGCTAATATGACCTATCTTCACATCCACGATATTATGACCTATCTTCACATCCACACTATGATGACCTATCTTCACATGCACGCTATGGTGACCTATCTTCTCATCCACGCTATGATGACCTATCTGTTCATCCACGCTATGGTGACATATCTTCACATCCACGCTATGATGACCTATCTGTTCATCCACGATATGGTGAACTATCTTTTCATCCACGCTATGGTGACCTATCTTCTCATCCACGCTATGGTGACCTATCTTCCCATCCACGCTATGATGACCTAATTTCACATCCACGCTATGATGATCTATCTTCACATCCACGCTATGATGACCTATCTTCACATCCACGCTATGATGACCTATCTTCACATCCACGCTATGATGACCTATCTTCACATCCACGCTATGATAGCCTATCTTCTCATCCACGCTATGGTGACCTATCTGCTCATCCACGCTATGGTGTCCTAAATTATATTCTATGCTATGATGACGTATCTGCTATTCCATGCTATGATGACCTATTTTCACATCCACGCAATGATGACCTATCTACTCATTTAAGCTATGATGACCTATCTGCTCATTTAAGCTATGATGACCTATCTGCTCATTTAAGCTATGATGACACATCTTCACATCAGCGCTATGATGACCTATCTGCTCTTTCGTGCTATGATAACCTATCTTCACATCCACGCTATGATGACATATCTGCTCATTTAAGCTATGATGACCTATCTGCTATTCGATGTTACGATGACCTATCTTCACATCCACGCTATGGTGACCTATATGCTCTTCCATGCTATGATGACCTATATGCTCTTCCATGCTATGATGACCTATCTTCAAATCCTCGATATGATGACGTATCTGCTCATTTAAGCTATGATGACCTATCTTCGAATCCACGCTCTGATGACCTATCTGCTCATCCACGCTATGATGACCTATCTGCTCATTTAAGCTATGGTGACATATCTGCTAATGAATGCTATATCCATGATCCTACAGGGGTCTAATCACATCTGCCTTCTCAAACATCTTTTGGTATCCATTCCGTGGGATCCCAGATTAGTTTTAAAACATCCTTCCACCCCGACGCGGATCGAACCCTAGACCACAAGTTCGGTAGGCAGCAGTCTTTTCGTCTCTACACTGGAGGGGCCCCAGGCTGTAGATATAAAGACTAGCTTGGGATTTGAACACTTCAACCAACAAAATGCGGATATCTGTAACAATGTGCAGATTAACCACAGTATCCAAGTCTGTCATTGACGCCGTTCGTAACGCCCAAGTGAAAGCTACTTTCAAATTAACACAAGAAGAAGTATACACATCCATCCATCCATCATGTACCATGCCGATAAGCATGGGCGGTCATGTTTTGCCATCTCACTCGATCACCAGGGTCGTGGATCAGCTCCGTGTTTCTGTCTCGACAAGCCAGGTGGCCAAGCCATCCAGGTATTTACTTCTCGGTCTTCCCCTTGATCTCTTCCCTTCGATCTTGCCACTATACAAATATAAGAATACAATCACCCGAAACAGGTGGCATACACAATTAAATATCGGCAAATTAAAACCGTTGAGTAGGTAAACACCATTTTACCCTTGCATCTAAGCTGACTGTATCGATGTAACCAACCCACTTATCTCCATGAACCAGGTAAGCACTCTTCTGAACATTGTCAAAATATCTCTGGGATGAATCCATTAAAGCACACACCTGAAAATAGCATTAACGAGAGGTACTTTCTCACAAGTGAATTAACGCATATCACACACACACACACACACACACACACATACACACACCACACGCACAGGCACATACACACGCACATACACATGCACACACTCACACACACACAAACATTCGTCTTTTTATAATTTCTATTTAAGTCATGTTAATTGTATTGCCCCCTAACAGATGAAACATTATGAGCTGGTTAGTGTTAAATGTGTGCGGCTCCACGAACCTACATATACACGACAGTACAAGGGGAATAACAGAAGATTCATCTATGACAATACTAGTGGCATATTGCCAACGATGCCCATCGCTATTCTGTGTGGGGCTATAGGCCTATCACACATGGCCAGCAGTATACTAATATTTGAGTACCAGAAACGTCAATCACTAAACCAATGGCACAGTATCAGAATAGTACATCAGTATACTACTGGCACATTAACAGGGAACAATACTAACAATTACACAAATATAATAGTGGAACAGTACAATAAAACACACGACTATAATAGTGGAATAGAACCACATATCATCGTCTATAATAGTGGAACAGTACTACATATTACACGACTATAAATATGGAACAGTATTACATATTACACGACTATAATAAATGGAGCAGTAACACAAACTGCATGACTATAATAGTGGAACAGTACCACATACCACACAACTATGATAGTGGAATAGTAACACATATTACACGCCTATAATAGTGAAGCAGTACCACAAATTGCATGACATTAATAGTCGAACAATACCATATGTCACACGATTGTAATAGTGGAACAGTACAAGTCACACGAGTATAATAGTGAAACAGTACCACAAATCTCACGACTTTAATAGAGAACCAGTATCACAGATGACATGACTGGAACAGTAAAACAGTACCATAAATCACACGACTATAATAGTGGAACTATACCACACATTACACGACTATGACAGTGGGAAAGCACAACACATCACATGACTATAATTGTGGAACAGTACCACAAACCACACGATTATAATAGTGGAACAGTACAACAAGTCACTCGAGTATAATAGTGAAACAGTACCACAAATCTCACGACTTTAATAGAGAACCAGTATCACAGATGACATGACTGGAACAGTAAAACAGTACCATAAATCACACGACTATAATAGTGGAACTATACCACACATTACACGACTATGACAGTGGAAAAGCACAACACATCACATGACTATAATTGTGGAACAGTACCACAAACCACACGATTATAATAGTGGAACAGTACAACAAGTCACTCGAGTATAATAGTGGAACAGTATCACAAATCTCACGACTATAATAGTGGTACAGTACAACAAACCACACGACTATAATAGGTGTACAGTACCACAAATTACACGATTATAATAGTGGAACAGTAAAAAAAGACACATGACTATAATAGTGGAACAGTACTAAAAATCAAACTACTATAATAGTGGAACAATACCACAAATCTCATGCCTATAATAGTGGAACTTTATCAGCAATCACATGACTATAATAGTGGAACAGTACAAAAAGTATCACATGACTATAATAGTGGAACAGTACCACAAATCATATAATTATAATAGTGGAACAGTACCACAAATAACACGACTATAATAGTGGAACAGTACAACAAGTCATGACTATAATAGTCGAACAGTAACATAAATCGCATGCTTATAATAGTGGAACAGTACAACGAGTCACATGACTATAATAGTGAAATAGTACTACGGCAAACTACCTCTTTGAAAGTGCCTAGTACATTATGATTCGCTTAAAGACTGATCATCGCAAGACAAGGACAGAGGAATGTTAGGACGTTAAAAGACGACGGAAAATTAGAGAACATAAAACAAGAAATACAAAGAGAAAAAAAAATAATATTTTAGGGATGTGCGAAAGAGATGGATAGGAGAGGGCATCAAGATAGATGAAGATTTTAAGTTTATTTATTCTGGAGGTGAAGATCGACACATGGGAGTGGCAATAATTTTGGACTGGAAAACGTCAAAATCTGTTCAAGGATATTGGGCCGTGTCGGACAGTTCTACTAGTTAAATTGAGTGGCAGACCTTTTAGCATAAATGTTATTCAAGTATATGCCCCAACAAGAGAGTCCAGTGAAGATAGTGTAGAGGAATGCAATAATAACATAGTCTGCATTAAAGAAATGTAAACATTCAGAAATAAACATCGTAATAGGAGACTTCAATGCAAAAGTAGGAAATCAAGGTGATAGATACACAGTAGGAAACTATGGTTTAGGAGAGAGAAATGAAAGAGGATACAGATTCGTAGAGTGGGCTAAAGAAAAGGAAATGATTGTAGGGAACACCTGGTTTACGCAACACCCTAGAAGATTATGGACATGGAGGAATCCTGATAGCAGGATCAGAAATCAGATTGACTACATTCTGACTAGCACTAACAGTAGTAAAAACAGTTCCCAGTGCTGATTGTTATAGTGACCACAGACTACTTACAGGAACATTGAGGAAAGAGCTGAAGAAAGTCAAGTGTATAACAGGAAACACTAAATATGATTTGTGTACATTAAGTAATGACAAGGAATTACAAAACAAATTCAACATAGAAGTACAGAACAGATTTGATATATTGTCTGATCTAGAGATATTATTCCAGGATTGAATGATCAATGGGAAATGTTAAAGAATTCAATCAGTTGGGCTGCAGAAATACTGCTCGTAGAAAAACTAAGAAGTATAAACGGACTGATCAATAACTACTAAGAAAGCACTTTACAACACAATCTTCCTACCAACTCTGTGCTACCAATGCCAAACCTGGACAATGACAGAAAAAGAGAAAAGAAAAATCACAACAACAGAAATGAGGTTCCTGAGAAGAATACTCAACGTATCAAGAAGAGATAAGATCAGAAATGAAGAAATCAGGACTAAAGTGGGGGTTAAAGCTGCTCTAGATTTTAATAGAAAGCAGCAAGTCAAATGGTTTGGCCATACAAGTAGGCTACCAGTCAACAGCATGCCACAACAAGCAATGATGTACAGACCAGATGGAAACAGAGGAAGAGGCCGACCACGTAAACGTTGGACGGAGGGAATAACAGAATCCATGGGAATGTCGATATACGAAGCCCATAACCGGGCACTCTTACGAAGTTTATACTTCACCTCGACACCGCAAGGTACAAGAGGAACATGATGAGAGGGATGATGAGAGGGGGGAGGGCTGCAGAAACAACTATTCCAATAATAATAATAATAATAATAAGTCTTTATTTTCAAAGGGTTAAGAATTGGGCACGCAGGCCCGTCTGACATTCTGCCCTTCTTCTCTATTTCCTCTCATACATTCTTTCATTCAACATCACTTATGAAGCAACTTTTGACAAGAAGGTGGGTCGTAAGAAATGGATGACTGAAGAAATTTTACACCTAACTGAAACAAGAAGACTCAACAAAAATAATCCTGCCAAATATGAAGAAATTCACAGACAAATCAGAATATTATGTAGGAAGGCAAAAGAATCATGGCTTGTGGAAAAGTGGTTAGAAATTGAAAAACAACACAACAGTCAAAATACCAAATTAGTGCACAAAAGAATTCAGGAACTTACTAATAAAAGAATAATTACATCAACAGGCTGTCTAAAAACTAAAGATGGCAAAATCATAATAGAAAAAGATTAGATTCTACATGTATGGAAAGATTGTGTGAAAAACCTTTATAATGATAACAGAGAGGAACAGTATGATATTCGATTTAATAATGAATGACAACCAATTTTAATGATGGAGGTTCATAATGTTCTTAAGCATATGAAAGCTGGCAATGTCCCCGGTGCAGATAAAATCACAACAGAAATTATTAAAGCTTTAGAAGAATTTGGACTAGAGCAAGTCACCAGACTGCTGAACACATTATATGATACTGGAGATATACCTTCTGAGTTATGTAATTCTGTATTTATTGCAATCCCAAAGAAATCAGGAACCTTGGAATGTGATCAACATAGAACAATTAGTATAATGAGTCACATCACAAAGAGCTTGTTACGAGTTATCATGCAAAGAGTGAGGAAGAAATTACAACCTGAAATAGGGGAAGAACAATGTGGGTTTGTAGAAGGAAAAGGTACAGTAAATGCTGTGTATATGCTGCGAACAGTTACTGAACGTGCTATAGAAGTAAACAAGGATATACATCTTTGCTTTATTGACTATACAAAGGCTTTTGATAGAGTTAGACATGTCAACATGGTGGATATGCTTGCAGATCTACAAATTGAATGGAAAGACATTTACTTATAAAAAACATATATTGGAAACAACAGGCTGCCATAAGGATTGTTAATGAAGTAGGACAATATCAACCTATTAAGAGAGGTGTTAGGCAGTGATGTGTAATGTCTCCAAATCTGTTTTCCCTATACAGTGAAAATATTTTCAGAAATGAGAAGACATAAATGGAATCAGCATTGGAGGACGAAACATAAATAACATTAGATATGCAGATGATACAGTAATGGTTGCAGACAATGCACAGGATCTGCAACAATTAGTAGGCGAGGTTGTTGTCCACAGTGAACAGCTGGGGTTGGACTTACATTGTAAGAAGTCACAGGTTATGGTCGTCACTAGGAAGAACAAAGTACCACAATGCAATATACAAGTAAATGGGAATATTCTTCAACAAGTGAATCGGTACAATTATTTCGGAACAGTCATAACATCTGATGGGAGATGCCTTGAAGAGACTAGAACAAGAATCGCCATGGCGAAAGTAGCCTTTAGCAAGATGAAAAAACATTCTGACAAATAAACAGATAGAAAAACCAATGACCAAGTACTACAGGAGACAAATGAAAATCGTAGATTGATTAGAGAAATTAGACGTAGACAGTCAAAATATTTTGGACATGTTATGAGAAGAAATGGGAGGAGAACTTAGTGACAACTGGCAAGATCGAAGGGAACAGACCAAGAGGAAGACCGAGAGGAAAATATGGATGGCTTGGCCACATGGCATGGACGAGACAAATCAAATCAAATCAAATCAAATCAACTTTATTAGGGTCACAAATTGGGCGCGCAGGCCCGTCTTACAGTCGGCCCTTCCAATCACTCGTCTTTCGTTCATCAAGAGCATTATACATTTACATAGGAAGAAAAATAAACATTGTGAAATGAATGTTGTAAACATAAACAAGGCTAATTACAATGTTATGAAGCCCATCTCCCACCTACCCATACATCACCCCACCCACCCACACACCCCCACCTACCCATACATCACCCCACCCACCCACACAACACCCCCACCTACCCACACACACGCGCACCAAAGGACACATACACACCCCCACCTACCGACACACACGCACACCAAGGGACACATACATACCCCACCAACCGACCCATCCCCCTCCCGCACATCCCCACCAACACACACTGCCCTCACCTGATCCCCCAACCAAAACACACTCGCCACCCACAAACATTCCCCCACCAACCCACACATCCCCACCAACACACACTGCCCTCACCTGATCCCCCAACCAAAACACACTCGCCACCCACAAACATTCCCCCACCAACCCACACATCCCACGCCCATCCACATCCTACCCCACACATCTTCTCCCCACCCACACCTCAAACCACCCATCCCCCAGCCACATCTCCATCGACAACATATTCCCCACCCACACACACACAATCCCCCACCAACCCACATATCGCACATCCACTCACACATCCCCAAACCATACACACACATCCCCACCAACTGGCATGTCCCTACCCCCCCCCCACACACACACATCTCCCTAACCACCCATACATCCCCAATCCACTCTCACACACCCCACCACCCACACATACAACTTCCACCCACCCACACATGCCTTAACCTAATCCCTCAACACACAATCCCCCACCCACACATCACATACACCCCCTACCACGCACTATTCCCAACCCACGCACCACACACACACATATCCCTCACCAACACATCCCCACTTACACACCACACACATATCCCCTACCCTGATACCACACAATAACCCCACCCACACCCACACAGATACCCTTACCCATCCACCCCACATACCCCCACTCACACACCACAAAAATCCCCCCCACACACACACATACCTCACCCACACAATATCACCAATCAACACACCACACACCTTTCCCCACCCACACACGCATTCCCTACCCGTCCACCAACACACACTCACTCACGCATACATCCTCCACTACGCACCCACACACCCCCACCCACCCCAACATCTCTCGATCACAATACCCCTACCCCCACACACATCCTCCACCCACTCACACATCCCACCCCGACACATACAACTCCCTCACCCACCTACACATCCCTAAGCCACTCACACATTCCCCACCTACACACACATCTCCCACCCACACTCCCCCACATACTTCCCCCAACCACCACAATCCCCTGCTCACCCACACATATACTCCACCCATACGCACATTCCCCGCACTCATCACACACATCCCCCACACCACACACTATCCTCCACCCATACCACCAAAAACATACCCTCCACCCACACATCATTCACACATCCCCCACCAACACACCGCACACATATCTCAAACCCACACACCATACACTTCTCCCCACCCGCCATTCCATCCCAAATCCACCCAACACAATCCCCTACCACACAACCCCGCCTCCCACACATACTTCCTCAAACCATCCACACATCTCCACCCACATAAACACACATCCTCTGCATCCGTCCCATACACATATCCTCCACCCATACACACATCCCCCACACCCATTCCAACACCCCTACTTTCCCCCCCACACAGCCATCCACACATCCCACCAACACCCACAAATACCACTACCCACCAAAACCCACACACCCCAACCCATCCAAATGCATACCCCCACCCACACACACCCCACCTACACATATCCCCACACTCACACACATTCTCCACATACACTCACACTTCCTCACATCTAGGCACATACAAAATGTCTCACGTTAGTATTGAAATTAGTATGAACAAACTCCCACACTTTACTCACACACATACACTGACACTTGTCATGAGCAGTCTCATAAAAATGTTAAACATGGAGAAAAATGTGTACATAAAATGTATGTGACGTAAAAATAGTGATGCTCTCTCTCTCTCTCTCTCTCTCTCTCTCTCTCTCTCTCTCTCTCTCTCTCTCTCTCTCTCTCTCTCTCTCTCTCTCTCTCTCTCACACACACACACACACACGCATTCACTCTCACGCTCACACATTCACTCTTCCGCTCATTCATTCAATCTCACGCATTCACTCTCACGCTCACTCATTCACTCTCCCGCTCACTCATTCACTTTCCCATTCACTCATTCACTCTCCCGCTCACTCATTCACTCTCCCGCTCACTCATTCACTCTCACGCTCACTCGTTCTGTCTCTCATTCACACTCACTGACTCACTCACTCAAACTACAGTAATGAACATGAGTTTATATTATGCATGATAAAATCAAATGGTATTTAACTGATAATATGACAGATGAGAATACACAAACATGTGGATTCGCGTGTTACATAACATGCGTGTTACATGACATGCATCTGCTCAGCTCTCTCTCTCTCTCTCTCTCTCTCTCTCTCTCTCTCTCTCTCTCTCTCTCTCTCTCTCTCTCTCTGTATTCTTTCATATACACACACTCACACGCATGCGCGCGCTCACACACACACACACACACACACTAACACATCAACTCTCCCACTGTCTCACTCTCTAACACACAATCCTTCACACACACACACTCACTCTCTCAATCACACTCTCTCACACATACACATGAACGCATGCACATGAACGCATGCACGCAGGCATACACTCCCTCACTCACTCTCACACATACACGTACGAATGCATGCACTGACACATTCCCCCACCATTTCTCGCTCAATCACTCTCTCCACACACACGCATGCATGTGCGCACACACGCATTCACTCTCTCCCTCTCACTGACACCCACTTTCTCGAAACACTGAGCCGATCCGCGACTCTTGTGATCGAGTGAAATGGCGAGTCATGACCGCCCACGCTTTCCGGCATGGCACATAATTGACTGATTGAAGTTCTTTACTTGTTTCAAGGGAAGTTTGTTTAGAAGAATTGCTGTTGTATCTTCTTCTGTGGAGGATGTGTGAAAGTGGGGGATGTGTGGGTGGATGCTAGTCTTGTGTGTGGGTAGGTGCGTGATGTGTGGGTTGGCGGGGATATGTGTGTAAGTGGGGGATGTGTGGTTGGGGATGTGTGTTTGACCGGGTGGTTGGGGGTCTGTGCGTGTGTGATGGAGGATATGTGGGTGGGTGAGTGTTGATGGGTTATGGGATGAGTGAAGGATATGTGTGAGGGTGGGTAGATGTGTGTAGGTGGGGGATGTGTGGGTTGGTGATGGGTGAGCGGGTGCATGTATGTGTGTCTGGGGGTTGTGGAGGATGTGTGGTGAGTGGGAGATGTGTGTAGGTGGGGGGTGTAGGATGCGTGGGTGGGGATGGGTGGATGTGTAGGCGAATGTATGTGTGCCTGGAGTGTGTGTGTGTGTGTGTGTGTGTGTGTGTGTGTGTGTATGGTTGGGTGAGGTATGTGTGTGTGGATGGGTGGCTGGTTGGGGGTATGTGTCTCATAACATGGTAATATGCATGGTTTATGTTTACAACATTTATGTGACAATGTTTTTTTGTTCCTAAGTAAATGTATTATGCATTATTGATGAACGAAAGATGAACGATTGGAAGGGCCGAATGTAAGACGTGCGTGCGTGCCCAATTTGTTACAATATGAAAATAAAGTCCGTTCGTTCGTTCGTTCGTTCCATCGTGTCTGTACATCATTGCGTTTTGTCGTATACTGTTTGTTGGCAACCTACTTGCATGGTCAAACCATTTGACTTGCTGCCTTCTAATAAAATCTAGAGCAGCTATAACCCCAACTTTAGTCCTGATTTCTTCATTTCTGATCGTATCTATCCTTGATACATTGAGTCTCTTCTCAGGAATCTCACTTCTGTTGTTGTGATTTTTCTTTTCTCTTTTTCTGTCATTATCCAGGTGTGGCATTGGTAACATAGAGTTGTTAGGAAGATTGTGTTGTAAAGTGCTTTCTTAGAAGTTATTGATACATATGTGTTCTTTAGTATTGGTGCCATTTGTCCAGTGAGGTGGTTTCCCTTATTGCATCGATCTCGTATTCTGATTTGCCATTTGATGATATTATATTTACTAGGTACTTGAAGTTCTTTACTTGTTTCAAGGGATGTTCGTTCAGGAGAATTGCTGTTGTATCTTCTTCTTTAGTTATAGTCATTACCTCTGTTTTACATGTTTGTTTGTTTTTTCATATTATTTTCCCTACACATTTCGTTTAGACTGTTCATGTGGTCTTGCAATTCAGTTTCTGATTTTGTTATTAGTGTTTGGTCGTCCGCAAACAGGAGTTCTCTAATGGTTAGATTTGCAAATGGTTCCTCTTCTGTGTTCTCGTCATGCGTTGTTCTTGTCCTGTCTGTTTGGCTGGTTTATGTACATTACAATACCAGCGGAACAGTATGAATAATCACATGA
>JACEFZ010025059.1:37500-242500 GCA_014155875.1 Cepaea nemoralis
GGTGTCACTGATCAGCTACCGCCCGCCTCAAGCTAAATTTGGCGAAATTCCAACTCACATACTTTGGTCTGTCAGGTGCCACTTACTAGAGGGCAGGCAGAAAAAAGGGCAATCTACACAGCTAAACATAAATCTAGCCCCAGGATTAATATTATTAACACTCACGATCCTGAAAAGTGCTTTCAGTTTCAACAGCAACTTGAAGACGCGTTCACTGATACTTCAGAAAATTGTACAGTAAGTGAAAAGTGGGGTAAACTTAAGGAAACTCTTATAAAACTGCGGTAGGGATTTACGGCACTATGGATCATAAGAGGTAGGACTGGTTTTCTGCAAACAGCCAGACACTGCAGGCATTCATTGATAAAAAGAAGATAGCTCTCTTAAGAAACAAGGAAAGAACAACGCGAAACACTCTCAGTGAACGAACGAACGAACGGACTTTATTTTCAAAGGGTAACAAATTGGGCACGCAGGCCCGTCTTACGTTCGGTCTATCCAATCACTCATCCTTCGTTCATAAATAATGCATAGATAGATTCACAATAGATTCACATACGAAAAAAAACATTGTCAAATGAATGTTGTAAACATAAACAATGCATATTACCATGTTATGAGACACATACCCCAACCACCCACACATCCCGCATCCACCCACACATTCCCCACCCAACCACACACACACCCCAGGCACACATATATTCATCACTCATCCACCCATCCCACACATCCCACACCCACACATATCCCCCACCTACACACATCTCTCCAAACACACACAATCTCCCACCCACCACACTTCTTCACAAAACACATCCCCCACCATCCCACACACACACACCCCCAGGCACACATACATGCACTCGCCCACCCATCACCCACCCACACATCCCCCACCTACACGCATCTCCCCACCCACACACACATCCTTCACCCATCCCATAACACATCAACACTCACCCACCCAAATATCATCCACCACACACGCACAGACCCCAACTGTCCAGTCAAACGCACATCCCCCAACCACACATCTCATAACCACACATCCACCACCTCACACACACACATATCACCGTAAACCCACACATCACGCACTTACCCACACACAAAACTAGCACCCACACACACATCCCTAACTTTCACACATCCCCCACTACACAAACTCCCCCCACTCACCCACACATTCCGCGGCCATACACACACATCCCCCATTCCCAAACCTACACACACTCACACACCCTCAAATCCTCCAAGCAATCACCTATCCCCACATCACGCATCCCTTAACCACACATCCCCCACCCACACACCCCCACCCATACACTCGCACACATACACACACATCTCCCCACTAATACACACAACCCTCATCCACAAACACACACCTCCTACCCACACACACCCCAACCACCCACACACATCTCCCATCCACACAATCTTTTCACCCCCCCCCCCACACACATAAATACACTCATCTCCACCCACATCCACTCAAACCCACAATCTCCAAGTCACACATCAACACATACATCTCCCGTCTACCCACCACACTCACATCCCGATCCACCCGACAAAACACACATCCACCACTGTCAAATACATTCTTTACCCCCCCCCCCCCGCACATTCCACACCCAATCACACTTACCCCACCCACTCACACACACATCACTCACCCACTCAATCTCACCTACACACAACGCCGCCCCCCACCCATATAACATCTCCACCCTCACACACACATCACCCACACGCATCCCACATATAAATCCCCACGAAGAAATTCTCACACACACATCTCTCTACAAAGCCTCACATCACCCATCTACAAACTCTCACACTACCCACACATATATCCTCCAACCACCCACAATTACCTCACCCACACACCCCCACCCACACGGACATATCCCCCACCCACACACATATCCCCACACCCATCCGCAACACCCTTCACACACCCATCCCCAACCCAGACACATCTCCCACACACCCATTCACCCAAACGTCCCTTAACCATCCACCCACATATAGATACCCCACCCACACATCCACCCACACACCAACACACACATATTTCCAACCATCACAAAAACATATCTCATCCACACACACACACATCACCCACCCACCACACATCTCTTCACCCATCCACACGTCACCAATCCACCCACACACAACCCCCCCCCCCCCACACACACACACACACACATACATCCCCACTCAGACACACACACATGCCTCATACACACCCTCACACACATCCTCACATCTAGACACATACACGATGCCTCACATAATCACTGAAACTAGTAGGAATAAACTTCCACACTTTACACACACATACACTGATGATTGTCGTGAACATTATCGCAAAAATTGTACAAAATGAAGAAAAATTGTACATATACATTTAGTAACGTAAATATTAGTGTTGCAATTATACTCTCTCTCTCTCTCTCTCTCTCTCTCTCTCTCTCTCTCTCTCTCTCTCTCTCTCTCTCTCTCTCTCTCTCTCTAATATATGTGTGGAGGGGTTGTGTATGGGTTGATGGGTGATGTGTTGAATGGGTGATGGGATGTGTAGTCGGTAGGGATGTATGTGTGTTTGAGGAATGTGAGTGTGTGTGTGTGGGGGGGGGGGTATATTTGGGAGGATTATTGGAAGTATGTGGGTGTTGGTGGGTTTCGGGTGTGGGTAGGGAATGTGAATTTGGGTGGGTGAATCGGTGTGAAGGAGATTGTGTGGGTTGGGGATGGGTGTGTAATGGGTGTCGGGGTGTCTGTGAATGGTATATGTCTGTGTGGGTGGGAGTGTGTGAGTGTGGATGGGGTAAATGTGAGTGGGTGGATAATGTATGTGTGGGTGGTGAGGATGTTTGTAGGTGGGGGATGTGTGGGTGGGTGGGGAGATGTGTGTGTGGGTGAGCGATGTGTGGGCGGGAATGTGTATGAGGAATGCATGTGAGGGATGTGAGTTTGTGTGGGTGGAATGTGTTTATGGGTGGAGTTTTGTGTGGGAGGCGAGATGTGTGAGCGGTGTGGGGAGGTTGGGATGTCCAGGTGGATGAAGGATATATGTGAGGATAGGGGATGTGTGTTTGGCTGGGTGGCTGGGGTGTGTATGGGTGGGAGGGTAGATGAGAGATGCATGTGTTGATGAGCGGGTGGGCGATGTGTGGGTATGAGTGGTTTATGGATGAGTACGTAATTGGATTGATGTGTGTGAGAGATGAGTGTATGGGTGGGAGATGTGTGTGCTTGTGGGAAGATGTGTGTGAGCGGCAGATGTGTGTGGGTGGGGTATATGTGTGTGGTGGTGTGTGTGTGGGTGGGAGGTTTGTGTTTTTGGTGTTTATGGGTGGGGGATATGTGTGGGCAGGTGGGGAGATGTGTTTGTTGGTGGGGATGTGTGTATAGGTGGGGGATGTGTAGTTGAGAGGTGGCGGATATTGGGTGGGTGAGTTGGTGTAGGTTGTCTGATGTGTGTGTGGGTGGGTGGTTGGGTGGGGAAAATTGTGAGGGTGCGGGATGTCTGTGTGGATAGGTGCGGGATGTGTGGGTTGGCGGGGGTATGTGTGTGTGGTTTTGTGATGTGTGTTTTGTTGGGTGGTTGCGGGTGTATGGGTGGGTGGTGGAAAATATTGGGTGGGTGTGTGCGTGTCGGTTATGGGATGGGTGGGGGATGTATGTGTGGGTGGGGAAATGTGTGTGGGTGGAGGATCAGTGGCTGGGTGGCGGCATGTATGTTTGCCTGGGTCTGTTTGAGTGAGTGGAGGTATGTGTGGGTTGTGGGGGAGGTGTGGTGGGTGAGGTATGCGTAGGTGGCTGCTGGATGTGTGGGTGGGTGGGGGATGTGTCTCACAAAATTGCAATATGCACTGTTTATGTTTACAATGTTTTTTTTCCCATGTGAAAGATGCATTGTTTATGCTTACAAAATCATTTTGACAATGTTTTTCCCCCTATGAAAATGTAACATGCACATTTGATGAATGAAAGATGAGTGATTGAAAGGGCCAAATGTAAGACGGGCATGCGTGTCCAATTTGTTACCCTTTAAAAATAAAGTTTGTTCGTTCGTTCGTTGTTCGTTCGTTCTCTCTCTCTCTCTCTCTCTCTCTCTCTCTCTCTCTCTCTCTCTCTCTCTCTCTCTCTCTCTCTCTCTCTCTCTCTCTCTCTCTTCCTTACACACGCACACACACACACACATACATTCTCTCTCACACTCACTCACACTCTCTCTCACTCACTCACTAACTCTCACTCACTCTGCAGTAATGTACGTGTGTTCATATTATACATGATACCATCGAGTGGCATACACAATGATAATATGAAAGATGAGAATACATAAAATAATATGGAATGGCATGTTACACGTCATGCATGAGCTCAGCTCTCTCTCTCTCTCTCTCTCTCTCTCTCTCTCTCTCTCTCTCTCTCTCTCTCTCTCTCTCTCTCTCTCTCTCTCTCTCTCTCTCTCTCTCTCTCTCTCTCTCTTTCTCTCTTTCTCTCTTTTTCTCTTTTTCTTACACAGACACACACACTCTCACACTCATTCTCTCTATCTCTCACTTACACTCACTAACTCTCTCAGACCATAATCCTAGAAGCCGAAAGCTCAGAGAACCGAGGAGACAACAGATGGAAGGATGTTATAGAAGATTAATAGCGCCACATATTCAGAAACGGCGGGCAGGAACCTAGACGGAATCTATGATCTATGCAGCAGCGAAGCCAGCCTGTGTGAATGAAAGAAGGATATGTACAGAGGCATAACAACAATGGCGAACACTTTTTAACAGGTTTGATTGTATTTAAAAATATGTATTCGTGTACCTACAACTTAAATGCCCGCCTGGCAATAACAGACACTTTAAGTGTACAAGAGGATATTTGTTACAACCACCAGTGTCAGCTGTCAGATTAAAACAGCGTACGTATTGTTCGACCCAGAAGTTACTTCGTCTTTTGAGTTCACAGTTGAGGTTCCAGTTGTTGTCACCTTGACTAGTTGTCGTTGAGCCGAATCTATTGATACCTGCTGTTGAGTTCATAAATTTATAGATAACGCATCATAATGAAGAGGAACCTACAGCTTGGCAGTAACATATAATGGCAGGAAATCAGACCCCTTCCAAATAACATCTGGCTTGAAACAGGGTGATGCACTATCGCCGCTACTCTTCAATCTGGCTCTAGAGAAAGTTGTAGGGAAGGTAAAGGAGGAATGTGATATTGGAGGAACATCCAAGCTGCTTGGTTATGCAGATGATATAGATATTATAGGGGAAAATGAACAAAAGACATTGGAAATATTGACTCACAGATGGGGCTGGTTATCAACCAAGGTAAGACATAATATATGGTAATTTCAAGAGGAGGAATGGCTAAAAACAAATAGATAATATCACCATTAAAAGAACGGAAACATACATATACCTGGGTAAAATCTTCAACTGCTCCAACATCATAAGGGAAGAAATACAAACTGGAATCAATTCTGGAAATAAGATGTACTATGCACTGCAACATCTACTAAAATCAAATGCACTATCTCGTAACACCAAAATCACAATATACAAAACGCTGATCAGACCAGTTGTGCTGTATGGCTCTGAAACCTGGAGTACAACGAAAGGAGACGAAGCCTTGTTACAAACCTTTGAGAACAAAGTTTTAAGACGCATCTTTGGACCCATCAGGGATACACAAAGTGGAGAGTGGAAAAGAAGAAGAAACAAAGACACTTATGATCTGTTTAAGTCCCAGCTAATCACTGGTATCATGAAGGCTAATAGATTACAATGGCTGGGGCATATAGAAAGAATGAAAGATAATAGGGAAACAAAACTCGCTTACACTCAGGAAATAAATGACCGGAGACACCGAGGTAGACCAAGAAGACGGTTGAGAGATTAATATATATATATATATATATATATATATATATATATATATATATATATATATATATATATATATATATATATATATATATATATATATTATATATATATATATATATATATATATATATATATATATATATATATATATATATATATATATATATATATATATATATATATATATATACAGAACTACAAGCAAATGGAATCAACGACTGGCAAGAGAAGGTCCACCAGAGAGACGAATGGAGACGGATTGTATCTATAGCAAAGAACCTCAATGGCTCGGAACGCTGAAGAAGAAGATCAGTGAAAGCGTCTACAAGTTGATGTTGAAACTTAAAGCACTTTTCAAGATCGTGAGTGTTAATAATAATAATCTTGAGGCTAGATTTATGTTTAGCTGGTAGATTCTCTTTGGTCTCAGTCTAACCCTTGCAACAACCAAATAATGATCTGTATCACAGTCAGCACTGTGGTAACTCCGAGTTAAGGATGTATGGTTCAGATGTTGTCTCTGTGTAGTGATGAAGACCAGCTGGTGCCAATGGCCGGATCTTGGGTGTTTCCATGTGACCTTATGCAGCTCTTTTGTTATGAAAAAAAGGAGTTTGTAATACATAGGTCATTTCTGGCGCAATGCACCAGCAGCCTTTGCCCATTTTCATTAATATAACCGATGTTGTATTTTCCAAGACACACTGGCCATGAACTCGAGTCCTTGCCCACACGAGCATTGAAATCACCGAGCATATAAATGTAGTCAGATTTTGGAACTGCCCTGATCACAGAGTCTAGCTCCTCATAGAATGAATCGTTCACATCATCAGAGGAAGCGAGTGTCGGTGCACATGCAGTAATATTAGTGGCAAAACCAAAAGATGTTGCCAAGCGCAGGAATAATAGTCTTTATTTACCTCCAGCTGGAATTTCAATCAATGGTTCCGTCGCCCTGCTACTGAGTGAGTGAGTGGCGCGACTCTGTGAGATGTGATATTCACGTCGAATGCTTTTACATTTCCGCTTTTGTTTGAACAGTGACCTATATGTTCGGAACAGTGGCTACTTGCTCTTGCTGTATTGACTGAATTCCCTTTTCGGTTCAGGAATGCATTTTTTTCAGGAGACTCCTGAGAGTTGGCGCTGGAGATACGGAGTTCGTGCTTTATGCGACGCTTTCAGCGGGTCGCCCTGCGGAAAGAGACCGAGCCATGTGAGAAAACCCGGGTCAATTAATTTTGCTGGTGACTGCCGATTCCATCGACGATGAACTGTGGTTTTCGTGGATGACTCTTGTGTTGGCATTCTCGAGGCGGCATTATGCACAGTGTACCTGTGCGGGCTGTTGGATTGCCCGCGACTCATGTCTATGCCACTTTTCAAATCCGAAAGTGGGGAGCATATTGTGTGATTTTCACTGCCACAGGAACGGACCATAATGGGGATGACCCGTTGCCGTGAAGTTTGAACCTCAACTAACAAACTAACTAACTATCTCAATCATCCCCAGTAGCGAATTCTTCACTGCATAACCCCCCCCCCCCCCCCCACCCCCAACACCTCTTTTTTTACCCTTCCAAAAGAAGGTGTAATTGTTTTCGCTGAGTTATCGTTCCCCATCGAGGCGAGTCTCCTGCAGGCCAGCAATATCAATGTTAAGACGATTGAGTTCGGCATCAATCACAACCGTTTTTCTCACATCGTCAATATTCGTCAAGTCAGTGGACTATCTTGGACACATGATTCTTACGTTCCAGGCTGCAAGCCGTTGCTTGAGGTTTCTAGTTTTCAATTTAGTAGTACATAGGGCATTGGTTTTACAGCCTGCGATTCGGATTTTGTCCAAGCCCCAAAAACCCATTGAAGCCGGCAGGCTGTGGCGGATCAGCACCCAATTGGCCGGGTGCTGCCCAGCTTGAGGCGCCCGTGGCGCCCCATGTCTTCGCCAATTGACAAAGACTTATAACCCGTAAATGTTATCTTCGCATTGATTCCGAGATTCGTTAACACCAGGGATGGAGTTATTGCCTCTCCATAGCACAAAACGTAGGCTAAAATATAGAGACCATGTGTTGCCCATGCAGCATGATCCCTCTCTCGGCCTGCCTAGTTCACTCCAGAGGAAAGGTAACACCTATACATCTGGCACAAGACAAGCTGCAGAAGCTGCCGGATCTGCAAAGCAATACTCTAACTGTCCGTCTGTCTGAGCTTAGATACTAGACCAGCTGCCAACCAAGGCTTAGGGCCTGGTCTGCCCTGCCACGATATTTTGTTTTTAGGTTGAATTTCCTTACACCAGGATAAGGCTTGTACCTTCCCAATTACGCTCTTCCGCCCGAAGCCGTTGGCACAATGTGGGTTGTCGGGTTTGGTAAGCTCCCCCCAACATTCGGAGCTTACAGAAATCAGGCAGTATCGTCTACTGTCCTACGGTAGCTCAGTCATATGTGACTAAGACTTGACACCAATCAGCAAACCCACCAATCAATCAACCAACCAACCATCCAACCAATCTGCCGTCCAACCAACCAATCAGACACCCACCAATCAACCAATCAGCAAACCAACTAATCACCCAACCAGCCAGCATACCAACGAGTCATGCTACCAACCAGCCAACCAACCAATCAGCAAAACAACCAATCAGCCAACCAAACAATCAGTTAACCAACTATTCAACCAAAAAGCCAACCAACTAATCAACCAACCAGTCAATCAACCAGTCAGCCAACCAACCAATCTACCAACAAATCAATCAGCCAACTAACTAATAAAACCAACCAGCCAACCAGACAACCAGCCAATCAGCGAACAACCAACTAACCAACCAGACAACCAGCCGACCAATCAACGAACTAACCAACCAACCAAACAAACAGCCAACTAGCCAACCAACCAACCAACCAACCAGCCAACCAACCAATAGGCCAATCAATCAATCAGCCAACAGACTATCCAACCAACCAACCAACCAACAAGCAAACAAACCATTCTTCCACCCAACCAACCAACCAATCATCCACCAACCAATCAGTAAACCAACCAGTCAACCAGACAAGAAATCAAAAAAACAAAAAAAAGTCAACTTAACTAACCTACCAGTCAACCAACCAACCAATTAGCCAACCAATCATTCAGCCACCCAACCAATCAACAAACCAGCCAATCAGCCAATTAGCCAACCAGCCAACAAGCTAAGCAATCATTAAGCCAACAAACCTACCCATCTGTTAACAAACCACTCAGCCAACCAATTACTCAGGTAACCAGCCAACAAATCAATAATTCAACCAGCCAAACGTTTTTTTTCCGTTTTTTTTCCCCGCATATTACAGGACATCGCTTTCAACACCAGCATTTTACCGCTGTTGTTGATTTCTTGGAGAGATTACGCTCAGTAGTTTGCCATTGCTCTAACATATTCCGTAAGTAACGGGCACGGCGAGAACCGCTACCGATTCTCGCTCAGCAGTCAAACAATGCATGCAGTTAATATGTTGATGGTGTTCTGTTATCGATAAAAGGAGATTGCTGTCGTCAAGCTACAGCTGAAATAATACTCTCACTTACCAAATTATTAATGGCGCCGGGGATACCCGCTTTGAAATAGACTGGAGCGATAAACGATGCGGTATTCTTTGATAGCAGATATTTGCTGTTTACAAACACATAATCTACGAATCTGGAAAATATTGAGACATGACATAAGTAAGGTAGGCTGATCTTGTCACATTCTACAAAACTGAGACCTGATATGAGTACTGTACGGCAGTCTGATATTGTCACATTCTGCAATATTTACTCATGACATGAGTACGGCAGTCTGACCTTGTCATATACTAGTTCTACAGTTTTGAGACATGACATGTATATGGTAGTCTGATCTTAACACATGCTATAATATTGAGACATGACATGAGTACACAGTCTGAGCTTGCCACATTCGACAATATTGAGAAGTGACATACGACGCCTACAGTTAATCAGTCTGTTGAGTTGAGTTGAGCAAGGAACCTACATCACCATAACTGCACTCGGGACATTCTCACACGCTCTTTGCCCCTTCGTTCAACAGCCAGAAAAGAGCAATACTGTTAATCGTTCCAACTGCCATCTGATTAAAAGTCCTCATCGTCCATCCTCTCAGTTTTAAGATTTGTCCAGAATCTCTGCCGATCCCCCATCATATAATTATCTCCACATACGGGTTCTCAGTCTGGTCCACCGCTTTCTGCACCTGGACACACGGTGCCTGGCCACCTCTGCCTTGTCCATAGGTTATCTACCACCGAGAGGTGTATTACGTGTTTTCACAAGCTCTCCCAGTTTTTATAGAATTTATCAAAGTTTTGCCTATTTCAATCGAGATGATGTGTATATCATAGTGTTAGTTCTAAAACTGGATCTAATACGAATTAATATCTTAAGTTTATGTGACTGTGGTTTAGTGAAATGAGGATTTCTTTGATAAATGGACGGTAAGGTCATTCAATTTTGAAACCTACCAATTATCGAGTAACGACAACGTGTAATTAAAGCATGCTTGACTAGCGCGTGGTGAGTCGCCAGCACACAATATCGCAAGTTCCTGATCAGCTCTGTGTTATTGCCTCAATTATCAAAACAACCGAACCGCAACACATGACTTCAAATAGCCCGCGCCGCGTCTAGACTACAATGAGTTCGCTGCATTCTTCAAACGGGTTTGATAACATGATGCAGTAATGTCATCTATAGGAGAGGCCTCTCTGGAGGTGACTGGTGTTAAAACAAGATCCGGTTTACGATCGGCCGTGAATAAACCATACACACTAAACAAAGAGAAGGCGGTGAAGACCAAGCTAGCCAGGTGTGCGAATCCAGTCGGCCGAGTCGTCCAACACACCAATCCTAGCCAATGTGTTACAGTATCCTTTAACAATACACTCCATTATGAGACATTTCGAACGTGCCTCATCAATTATTACAAGCCTGAACGAATCCAATACAGACAAGATAGAAGCGGGGCCTACGTGGAAGACCTGATTACGACGCCAGTCCTTACAATACATTTATATCATTCGAAGAACAAGTTACTAGCTCAGGGCAGCGTTGAAAACATTAACTCTTGGCTAAATTTAGACTTTGTCGAGCTGGAGAACTCAATACTTACATTCACGAGTAGAGACATATCAAAGACACAAGATATCATCAACATGCTCGACTCGAGTGAGGACTCAGAATCTACACAGCCCACAACTACAGCTGTGGACATCACAGCAGACAATGTTTCTCAACTAACACATACAATGAATGAATAGGACAATACCATCAACACGAGGTCAGCTACCCCATCAGTACTCTTGGCCATTGAATATCCAATGGAGCACCTCCAAAACAACGTTGAGACCAACGTAAGAGTAGCAGAAGAAATACCAGCCTTAGATAACACGCCAACTATCAATGGACAATCGTGCGATTGCCATAGGCGCATTGAGGTAATAGAGCAATCCTTAAAGGCGCTCACTGCTACTGTTACAGCGAACATTGAAGCTAATAGCAAGACCAGCAGTGACTACACTGCTCTCAAAGCAGAAATCACGCTCCTGAGAGAGGAAAATCTATTGCTAAGAAATACAATAGAAACTTTACAGCACGAGTCTACCCAACTGAACAAGCGTGTAATTCCCAAGCAGCTGTATCAACTTCGGAGAATCTTGAAGCCCAGTTTCACCAAAAACAAATAACAAAACAAGACGCGGAAAAACCTCAACGTGCAGAGGAAGATAAAACGCTGCAAGCAGTCTATCCCATTGGTGTAAAAATAAGCAACAGATTCGAAGTGCTTCAAGAAAATTTGTCAGAAAACGTACAGTGCTATAGTGCACTGCCAACAGACAACACACGCCTCCAGTAAACACAGGGAGAGTCACATGGAGACGTACAGACTGCTGCTAAATGGGAGAAACAACGCGCAAGGCGTACTGACAACCAACATGTGCAGACAGCACGACCCGACTGTACACACATTATAATAGGCGACTCTCTAATGAAAGGTCTATACAGCGACCGGATGGCTACTACAGACAAAGACATTGTTTCCATAATTCCATTGCCTGGGGCTGGTGTTGACCGGCTAACAGACAAGATTAGGAGGTTGGCTGTAAATCCTAATGTAAAAAGGGCAATCGTTCATATTGGTATCGATGACACCATGAACAACCAGCAAATCACAACATCTCAACTGCTGGCGTTCTTGAACGGATTACGACACATTTTTCCTAACGCGCCCATTTTCTTCTCCTCCATCATATCACCGAGTTATGGATTCCAGCGTCGTCTAGCTGACATAAATAACAACATATTACAGAAGTTTTGTTCTCACAACAACATACAGTTCGTCAACAACACACCGGTGTTTACTTCACAGTCAGGAGCACTTAAAAAGCGACTTTATAAGTATCAAGTACATTTGTCTACATTAGGCACCAGCTTGCTCGCCAAAAATATTAAATACCCTGAACGTACACAACCTACATTCTATATTGGATCGCGTAGGACACTTTTAGCTACACCACCTCAACCTCAAGCCAGACGACATACTGAAACCACATCAAGTACCAATAGGCCAGAAGAGAGCAGACCACTCATAACCACGGCACCTGATATCCAAGCCAGACGGAACATTTCCACCACACCAAATCCGTACAATACGCCCTCTTTCACACAGGAGGGTGATAATTATAAAGATACGTTCCCTCTTCTCCACAGCAAGGATCAATCCAGTAGTAACAACAACGTGCCACCACAGCCTCCTGTTAGCCACGAATCAGAGCCTGTAGTTGGAAGTCGTTACACACCCGTGAGAAATCAACAGTATCCATTCCATTGTAACCCAGAGTTGTTATACCTCACACGGTTTAGCCCAGTTTCACTTCGGCAGGCATTTATGATGTCGCTGTACCAAGGACCAACACAGCCTGGTATTTACTAGCAATTCAGCACAAAGCAACACCGGATCGCGGTACAAGAAAGAGCCTCTCCCAGAATGTTTATGCGCATACTTGGTTATTGATTTATATAGCAACTTATTAGATTGTACGTGGCTGTAAACATTGAATCGTATTGAAGTCACAGAGATTGACACTTAGTTAGATATCTTAGTAGGTTACTTAGCTTGTGAAGTAGTTTTTTCAGGTTAATTACTTGTTGTATGTTCTTTGATTCGTTTTGTTCCTTGTTTGCATTATATTCGTTTTTCTAATTAGTTATATCGTTATAATATTGTCATTTACTTATCGATTTGTATTACTGATATTTTATAAGTTAATGTAATTGTGATTTTTTTATGATCTTGTATTTTTGCTTAACTTTGATAATTTACAATTTCTTCATGGATGAAATGTCTGAGAAGTGGCAACACTGGCTCAATAAGTCAGGAATACGCCTTGGACACTTAAACATTTGCATCTTATTTAACAAGCTACCAAAGTTATCTTCTATTCTTAATCAACATTTTCATTTATTCGGCCTTAGTGAAAGTAGGCTTAATGATAACATTTCAGATGAGGACATCACTATTAAAGGGTACAAAGTTTTTAGAAGGGATCCCTGTAGGAAACAAGAGACAGGCATAGTAACCTATGTTTCTAATTCACTAAATGCTCACTGTAGGCTAGACTTTGAAACTTGCGAAATAGAATGTATTTGGTTAGAGCTAAAACTTCAAAACCGCACACCCCTGATATTTGGCTACCTCTATCGAAATCCCAGTGCTGGACACGTCTGGTACGAAAACTTTACAACCATGATAGATGTGGTTTTCGCTTCTGTGAAGGAAATTATACTACTCGGAGACTTTAACATTGACACCAACAAATCCAACATAATATGGGGAAATATAATTGCACCATACAATTTCCAACAAATAGTACAACAAGCTACTAGAGTAACAAAGTCATCTTCAACAGTCATAGATCACATTTATGTAACTTGCTCAGACAACATCATAGAATGCACCGTACCCAATTGTGCAATGAGCGATCACTACCCAATATGCTGCACGTGGTCTAAAAAAGGAATTAAAACTCCTAAACATATACACATAAGTGTAAAATATAGAAATTACAAAAATTTCAACCAAAACGCATTTTTACAGGACTTGTTCAGTTCACCTCTAGACAATGTTTATCAGCTTCCTGACCCGGATGATGCTCTGGAATTCTGGATGAAAACCTTTATTGATGTTTTTGATAGATATGTGACAGTCAAGGAAGTTCGACAAAACACCACGTCAAGCCACCTTGAATCACCCATGAAAAACTTGAAATTATGAGAGACAGAGATAAAGCACACAAAAAGCGAGATCTCAGTGTATACCATACTCTTAGAAACAAAGTTCAATATAACATACGACAGGAAAAGAAAACATCACTTTAAGAACTTAGTAATGGATAAAACACATAGTAAGGATATATGGAAAGCAATTAACACCTTGACAAACAAGTATAACCTCCGAAATTCGTTACCATCAAATCATATTACATGCGACCAATTCAGTAATTTTTTTCAAACTGACGTAGACCAGTTGAAGGTTTCAATACCTAATTCTCCTTGCAACTTATCTTTATTGTCATCGTTTTGCGAGAATAGATGCTCCCGCGATATTCTTTCCGACATACCGCTAATGACAATCACTGACGTATTCACTTACCTCAGTAACCTAAAAGACACAACCTCATCTGGGTTAGATGGAATCAGCAACCGGATTCTCCTATGTGCTGCGCCAGTGATCTGTACATGACTAACCTATGTATATAATCAGTGTCTCACCAAAGGCCACTTTCCATCAGCTCTCAAAATCGCTAAAGTATACCCTCTTCTTAAATCTGGTTCATTGGACAATGGTCTCCCGAACAATTACAGACCTATTTCCTTACTATCATCACTATCTAAGTCATTAGAAAAACACATCCATGAAGTAACATTACAGTATTTAGTTCGCAACAAGTTTATTGTTGACAGCCAATCAGGAGTTCGACCAAAATATTCTTGCCATACGGCCCTAACAAACATGATAGAAAATTGGCACCAGAATATAAACAACAACAGTCTATGTGGAACTGTGTTTATTGATTTCAAGAAAGCATTTGATATGATAGACCATGTTATTTTAATTAAAAAACTTGAGGCAATGAAAATTGGCCCTAATGTAGTCACTCTAATATCATCTTTTCTATCAAACAGAAAGCAAGTAGTATCACATAATAAATCTCTGTCTCAAACCACTACCTTCAATATTGGAGTACCGCAAGGCTCTATTCTTGGTCCTCTATTATTTGCCATATATATTAACGATCTACCTTTGCATCTTTCGCCGTCCTGCGATCTATTTGCAGATGACTGTACAGTGTACACAAACGCTGAAAACTGTATTTTACTGGAGTCGTCTTTACAACAAGAATTAAATAATGTAGTTAGGTGGAGCTATTCAAACCGTATGCAAATTAACATCACTAAAACAAAAGCAATGTTATTAACAACCAGACAAAGACTTCAAACTCTAAGCTCACACACATCACTTCAACTTCACATCGATAACATGCCAGTAGAAAGTGTAATTGAGCACAAAACATTAGGCCTAATCATTGATATAAACCTAACCTTTAATTCCCACGTTCAAGCGCTCATTAAACAAAAAGTAAAAAAGTCTACCAACTCGCCAAAATTAAAAACTTCCTTTATGAGGACACAAGGAAACTATTCTATACTTCTCATATACAGACACACTTTGACTACTGCTCCACAATCTGGGATGGTTGTTCTAATTCAAACACCAAGCTACTTTACTCACTCCAGAAACGGGCCATGAGTCTAATTTATAGCAAACATTTATCTGACAATCCTAGCCTGTATAAACGCCTTCAGTTACTACCATTCCGCAAACGCCTGCTTTTCAATAAAGCTAAACTAATTCACAAAATCCTGCATCGGAATGCCCCAAATTACCTTTGGCCATTGTTTAAATATAATGCTAGACACAGTAAACTTTTAAATATACTACACATTCCGAAGCCTATGATTGACTTATACAAAACAAGCTTAACGTACTCTGCAGCTCAGCTGTGGAACTATCTTCCACAAGAAATCAAGGACATCACCAATCCCTATTCATATAATCGCAAATTATTCGAACACTATCTCAATACGGATTACCTTCCCCCTTAATAATAGAGATAATAATAATAATAATAACAAAACCCTAGTATAACAGCCAGTCCCCTTTTTGTAGGCCATTATATTCCACATGGCTAATAACAAATGTCAGACCATTATCTAATATTACTGTGTCGTGTAGTTTTGATGTTCGCATTTTGCCCATGCCTTTATAATGCATATCTTTTATATTGTTGCTGTTCTTTGTTAGCCTTGAATGATGTGTGAATGAAATAATGTATGAAAGAGAGTGATAGAAGGGCAGAATGTTACACGGGCCTGCGTGCCCAATTCCTAACTCTTTGAAAATAAAGTTTGTTCGTTCGTTCGTTCCTTGCTATCCTATCAATATGTTCATTCCCCCGCACTCCCATAGGATTTTCACAATTTGTGACCTGTGAAGCGAGGATTAGATATGCGAAGAGAGGCATTGGAGAACGTCATGACGACTGGAAAGATCGAGGGGAAGAGAGGCAGATAATGACCAAGAGAAATGATGCTGGATGGACTGAGACGGTAGCATGGATGAGTATCAGCAGTAGAGTTGTTCCTGAACACCAGAGACGGAGATATGTGGAGAGAACATAATGCTTACGCCAGCTGGCATAGTACTTGATCATGATGTACCGAGACAAGCCATTCTACACAAAATATTCATTTTTCCACCGCAATTCCGTAATGGATACAATGGTGCATTGCAGCAGTCTTCTCCAGCCATCGGAATGCTGTTCTTAATGCTTCCACATCTTTCTCATGCTAGCGGTCGTAGTCTCATATTCCAGACTCTCCTTTTTCAAGCATCGTCCACTAGCTTTTGGCTTCTCAAAACTAAACCATCGGTGTAGATCACTATGTCACTTTGATGTGTGTTGCCCTGTATCAGTTGTTGCACCTCAAACTCTGTCCATTGTCGACTCTCTGCACACACCGCCCAGTATTACTATTACTTTGTGCCATTCGGACTTTTACCCACTCATTTTCACGATTGATGTTCTTTACGTTAAGCACTTGGCTGATAGATATTTATGCCTTTACCATCTCAGTATATGAGCCTTGACAATATCCATATCTTTATGCAGGAGATAATCCCTGTCTGTAGCGAATCTCATGTGCATTATTTTTAAAGGACCCTGAGCCTGTCCGCAATAGTTGGTAGTGCACAAATATACCTCATGCATATAATTGGTGTGTCCTCTGTGCACCCCAGGTTCACCTGCCTGTATGCACTCCAAAATTTCAAGCTGGCTTTTTAATACTGTCAGCAGCCCCAAACCATACACATTAAGTGACATTATTAACTGCCGAAAGAGTATGTAAAGCACCGTCTGCTCTATCCCGGTTGCTGCCATCGCCAACAATGCACTAAGTCCTTTACCACTAAAGCCTCCGCATGATTCTTAAAAGACATACATTTGTCGAAGGTGATTCCCAAGTACTTCATTTTACTCTCTCTACTGAGAGGACGTACCTATATTTTTGTTTTAGTTTCCTCACTTTGAACTAAAACGTAATTCATAAACGTGCTACTATTTCTAGTGCAGTGCACTGATTTTTTTCGTGTGGATTAGCTTTCCCTGTTTCCAGTGCCCCTCGCCATCAGACGATCCCACTCTGACTTCTGAGGTACTTGTATTTTACGTAGACAAGTCAAGGACATGACGTTAGTATTTTAGTGCAGCTGATCAGTGTAGAGATTGAACCCTCTACTTCAGTATCAGTACACCGGAAGTTAAAGAGCCACAGCCCTTATCCATTCAGCCAATCTCCCCACTAATCAGTCTATGATTTACTGTTGTAGATAAGCTGGGTGTCTACTGTTGTCGTGGTTTGATCGAAGTAGCTCGACAGATGAAAAAACAGTTGTAGATACAGGCCAACGTCACCATCCTACTATTCATCAGCGGAAAAACAACTACAAATATATCACAAACCAACAACAGAAAGGGGCATTCTCTTAACGTTGGTCACATCGCGAGAATGGCCACTGAAAACGGAAAAAACAAACGGGAAATAAAAGAAACCAAATGAACGATAGAAACGAAAAATTGATGCGTGGTGCGATAATGTTTGCGTCAGTTTGTGTGTAGATACAATATTATGAACCAACAAAAACAATGACATATAGGGACACATACAAATGTGATAACATATAACCCACATACACGCAACCAACCAACACACACACACACACACACACACACACACACACACACACACACACACACACATAATAATAATAATAATAATAATAATAATAATAATAATAATAATAATAATAAATTTTCCGGCGTCGCTTCACTTCCGAACATTCCATGTTGCTAATTTCACTGCCTCTGACCGTTTTTTATGATGATCCGTAATTAGGCGAATCATGATAGACTAGGCAACTTTAACGAAGGTAGTTTCCCGTTGCTTTCCTTCCTGTCAGTGACCATACTGGCTGGTGACGGTAGCAATTGTCTCGATAAAGAGATCTTACTAATACTACAGTCGCGAAATTTGAGACCATAACCAACGACAATCTGACGGCTGCTCTCCAAAATACATCCACCACCTGCCTTCCATGTATTCTTGTGAACAACTTCCAAAAAGGAATACGAAAAAAATAACAACAAACACGTAATCCACAGAAAAACACTAAAAACAGCGTCTCGAGAAGTATGTGCGTTACGTCGCCGCCATTTTACCGGAAGTCAAAATACCAAATCAATGCACAAAAGAATTCATTAATTTACTAATAAAAGAGCACGTACACCATCAAGCTGTCTTTATATATATATATACCTGAAGAATTTGAAATCAAGAGTGGAGTTAAGCAAGGTTGTGTACTAGCTCCCACCCTCTTTGGAATATACTTTTCACTTCTACTGACATATGCATTTCGTGATCAGGATGGTGGTATATACATTCACTCACGCTCAGATGGCGGCCTCTACAATGCTCAGAGATTGAAGGCTAAGACCAAAATTAGGAGGGTACTGATCAGAGAGTTGCTTTTTGCAGATGATGCTGCAGTTACGACCCACTCTGAGGAAGAATTGCAATGTCTACTATCTGCATTCTCCAATGCTTGTTCTGAGTTTGGTTTAACAATTAGCAAAAAGAAGACACAGATTATGTCACAAAGTGCACATGGGGTACCATCAATCTTTATTGACGACGCCGAACTAGAGATAGTAGACCATTTTACATATCTAGGATCAGTGGTAAATAGCAAATTATCCCTAGATCAGGAAATCAACATCCGGATTGGTAAGGCAGCAACAACAATGAACAGGTTAAGAAAAAGAGTCTGGGAGAACAGGAAGCTTACTGCCAAAACAAAAGTCCTTGTCTATCAAGCCTGTGTCCTTAGTACTCTTCTCTATGGCAGTGAAACCTGGACAACTTACTCACACCAAGAGAACAATTTAAACAGCTTTCATATGCGGTGTCTGCGAAGAATTCTTGGTATTAAGTGGCAAGACAAAATCACAAATACTGAAGTATTGGAAAGATCAGGTTGTGTGACAGTTTATTCCATGCTCAGTCTTCGTAGACTTAGATGGATAGGACATCTTAGGAGGATGGATGATGGTAGAATACCAAAGGATATCTTTTTTGGTGAATTACAGATGGGTAAGAGATCTCAGGGTCGGCCTCTACTACGATACAAAGATGTGTGTAAGCGGGACATGATTGATACAGGCATTGATAATGCACATTGGGAGCAAGTCGCCGCTGAACGTGTTGCATGGAGAGCAAATATCAGAAATGGAATAAAGTCAAAGGAGAAAATTATTGCAGAAAAGTCATACACCAAGCGTTTGAGACGTAAGATGGTGCATGATGGTGGAAATGACCACGTGTTCACATGCACCCACTGTGAACGGACATTTACAGCGCAAATTGGCCTTATCAGTCACACTCGCTACCGCCATAGTTAAAAGTTATTATGCCTTTTTAGAGCACACACTATCGTCTGTCAAGACGGCAAGGTGCCAATGTATATATATATATATATATATATATATATATATATATATATATATATATATATATATATATATAGCAACATTATAATGGAACAAGATCAAATTCTACATATATGGTCAGATTATGTGAAAAACCTTCACGATGATAACAGAGATGAACAGTATGATATTCGAATTAATAATGAAGGACAGCCAATCTTGAAGAATGAGGTTCGGAATGTTCTTAAACATAAGAAAACTGGCAAGACCCCCTGTTCACATATCATCACATCACAATTTATTAATTTAGAAGAATATGTAATAGGTCAAGTCACCAGACTGCTGAAAACAATATTTGATAGTGGAGATATACCTACTGAATTATGTAATTCTGTATTTATTGCAATTCCCAAAAAAAAATCAGGAGCATTAGAATGTGAACAAGTGCTGAACAAATTATATGATACTGGAGATATACCTTCTGAAGTAATTCTGTATTTATTGCAATCCCAATGAAATCAGGAGCATTGAAACGTGACTGACTCGAACAATTAGTATAATGAGTCACATCACGAAGATTTTGCTACGAATTATGGTGCAAAGAGTGAGGAAGAAAATACAACCTGAAATAGGAGAACAATGTGGCTTTATAGAAGGCAAGGGTACAGTAAATGCTGTGTATATGCTGCGATCAGTAATTGAACGGGCTATAGAAATAAACAAAGATATACATATTTGCTTTATTGATTACACAAAGACTTTCGATAGCGTAAGACATGGCAGCATGGTATAGATGCTTGCAGATCCACAATTTGATGCTAAAGACATTAGACTTATAAAACACATATATTTTGGAAACAACATGCTGTCATACATGATTGATAATGAAGTGGGGCAATATCAGTCTATTATGAGAGGTGAGAGAAAGGGATGTGTAATGTCTCCAGATCATTTCATGTTTCCCTATACAGTGAACATATTTTCAGAAATGTAGAAGTTATGAATAGAATTATCATCGGAGGACGAAACATCAATAACATTAGATATGCAGTTGATACAGTATTGCTTGCAGACAGTGAACAGGATATGTAACAATTAGTAGATGCGGTTGTTGCACACAGTGAACAACTAGGGTTAGAATTAAATTTATTAAAAGACAGATTATGGTTGTCACTAGGATGAACGAAATACCACAATATAATATGCACGTAAATGGAAATTCTTCAACAAGTGAATAGGTACAATTATCTCGGAACAGTCATAACATCTGATAGTAGGTGCCTTGAAAAGATTAGAACAAGTAGCCTTTAGTAAGATGAAAAACATACTGACCAATAAACAGATGTCAATTGAAACGAGAAAAAGAGTGTTGAGGTGGCACATAGAGCCTGTACTTTTATATGGATGTGAAGCTGAGCACACAATGACAATGAACAGTCAACCTGATAAACATCTGATGGCTATAGAAATGTGGTCTCTGAGGAGAATGCAAAGAATACCATGGACAGACAAGAAACACCAATGAACAAGTCCTTCAAGAAACAAATGAAGATCGTAAACTGATTAGAGACATTAGACGTAGACAGTCAATATTTTTTGGATATGTTATGAGAAGAAATAAATTGGAGAACTTGGTGACGACTGGCAAGATCGAAGGGAAGAGACCAGGGGGAAGACCGAAAAGTAAATTCCTGGATGGCTTGGCCACGTGGCATGGTCGAGACAGGAACATTAAGCTGATCCACGCCTCTGGTGATCGAGTGAGATGGCAAAACATGACCGCCCACACTTACCGGCATTGCACATGATGGATAGATTGATAGAGGCAGAAGGGATCAAGTGACAAAACAGAGCCCTGTCGTACGTCCAACCTTATTTGTACATAATTGCCCTCTTTATTTCCCATTTGAATTGCTGCTACTTGGTTCCAGTAACTATTCTTTATTATTATGAGATATTTCCCTTCAATGTTAATATCGTCCAACATTTTAATCAGTTGACCATGTTTACTATATCAAATGCCTTAATACAATCTATGAAGCACAAATATATGTCTCTCTGTGTCTCTATTGATCTTTGTATTAGTTCCCGTAATGTATATATTACATTGTTTGTATTGTTTGTACCCTTTTCTTCCTCAATTCCATATTGTTCTTCACAAATTTCCAGTTTCATTTTCTTTCTTATTCTTCTCAATATAATTCTGACTAGAAGCCTAGTGACATGATTTATGAAGTTAATTGTACGAATGTCTTCACATTCAATTGCTCCTGGCAAGAATCCCAGTACTAATGGTAATAACAGCAGTCTATCTGTCAGTCTGGCCCTTCCTTAGAGCACCGACCGGCCCTTCTTCAGAGTACCACATTTACAACATTCATTTGACAATGTTTTTTTCCTACGTGAATGTATCATGCACTGTTGATGAACGAAAGATGAGACGGGCCTACGTGCCCAATTTGTAACCCTTTTAAAATAAAGTTCAATTCATTTAAATTCAATTCAATTCAATTTATTATAGCTATAAATACAGATTACAGCATATCGGTCGGTAGATATCCGCAGCTATAAATATCATTCAAAATTGTGCTTAATATATCTACTCCAAATTCTCCTAGAGCTTCTAATTCTTCTACTGTGATTATGAGGAAGAAGAAGAAGAAGAAGAAGAAGAAGAAGAAGAAGAAGAAGAAGAAGAAGAAGAAGAAGAAGAAGAAGAAGAAGAAGAAGAAGAAGAAGAAGAAGAAGAAGAAGAAGAAGAAGAAGAAGAAGTAGAAGAAGAAGAAGAAGAAGAAGAAGTAAGAAGAAGAAGAAGAAGAAGAAGAAGAAGAAGAAGAAGAAGAAGAAGAAGAAGAAGAAGAAGAACAAGAACAAGAAGAAGAAGAACAAGAAGAACAAGAACAAGAACAAGAACACGACAATGATGATGGCGATCAAAATGCTTATAATGATGATGACCACGACGACAATAACGACAAGGATGATGTTGTCACGGGACACTCACTTATTCAGCTCTGGGATATCATATTTAACTTGAAGGTACACCGGGATAGCACATCCGGTCATCGTTAGAAGCAACCTCGTGGAATCGTCCTGATCAATCACTTTCCTTAGGGCCTGGCAATATTAAATGAAGGATGTCCATCAGATTGTAACGTAATAGTTTCACAATGTTTTATGTGGGTGATCTTTGCCAATAATAAATATATCATTTGCGATGAGAACAAGATGTGAAATGTAGACAATGAACAGACTCGCAATGTCGCAGACAGACATCTTATAACAGCGAAAATATGATTTCTGAGTAAAGTACAAAGCATTCAATGGATAGGTAGAAACACGAATTAGTAAGTCATAGAAGAAACAAATGAAAACCGTAAAGTGATTAGAGAGCTTAGATGTAGACAGTCAATATTTGTTGGGTACATTATGATAAAAAATAAATTGTAGAACTTGTTGATTGGCAAGTTTGAGGGGAACAGAACACGGATCTCATCGTCCAGATAGAGTTACTATGGCGGGAAAAGGAGGCATTAAGAGTAAACAACTGTTAAACAATAGTTCAAATGAAAATAGACTGTAGCGAGACAGAAATACGTGACATGCCTATACAGTCAGTTATGTGATTAAGCCCGTGAGCTCTATTGACCAAATCTACTAATATGTCAGGCTTAGTCAAGCACCACATTTCAGTCAAGCTTAGCGACAAAACATAGTTTCACAAGTTTGATTATTATTATTGAATCTAATTTTCCGCAAAACATGTCTGTAGACGTCTCTCTCAAGGACTATTTATCTATCTCAACTTGTTCTTCTTGTATACTGTTCAAAAAAGACACGCAACATTTTTGTTGTTATTTTTATAAAACGATATTCGATGATTAAAAATCAGTCAACTTATCGACTGTGTCCATCTGGTCATTAACTTCTGGCGGTTACCTGAATTGTACTCATCTCATGATTCGCGAGGTCATGAAAGAGTTCAAGGACAAAACAATAGTTTTGGACAATAACTAGTGCTAGGTTGATGATGATTCCGTGAAAATTACTGAACTCAAAACTCTCTAACCATATTATTGAATGTCTGTTAAAGATTGACGCTCCTCGAATAAATGCAGCTGAAAATTAAGTGCACAAGTATGGCTAACCTCCCTAAAGAACAACGACTCGTCATCATTGGACGTTTACAGACTGGACAGTCACAAAGTGTAGTAGCCAGATATTTTAATGTGGTTAGAAGCACCATTAGTCGCACTTGGAGGCGATTTAAAGAAACTGGCTCAATGGCAGACTGGCCGCACAGTGGAAGACCCAGAATTACAACTGCTGCCGAAGAGCGCTTCATACGGCTGCTTCACCTTAGGAATCGATTTGCATCTGCGTCCTCCATAGTCCAATCAATGCCAGGAGCTCGTCGAATTTCAAATCAAACGGTCAGGAACCGGCTGCACTACGCTGGTCTTTGGGCTAGAAGACCCTACAGAGGTCCTGTTCTTACGGACCAGCATCGCCAGAACTGACTCGCAGTGGGCGAATCAGCGTCGTCAATGGACCGTTTGGGAATGACTGGAGACGGGTGTGGTTTAGTAATTAATAATTTTTATGTGGTCCAGCAAACCGACAGACGGGGAAGAGTTTACCGCTGAGTACGTGAGCGTTACGACCATAACAGCGTTAACTAGGCTCCTCCACATTGTGGTGGAGGTGTATTAATGTGGAGGAGGGGGGGGGGGGAGAAAGGGAAGAAGTGACATGGTGCAAATTGAAGGGCGCCTGAATGCCCAACTATACATCGCTGAAATTCTTCATCCTCACTTTTTTCCACTTTTGGCTGCACGAGGGTCGATTTTTGAGCAGGATAACGCTCGACCTCATGTGGAACACCTCACCACCCATTTCCTCGCTGACAACAACATCCAGACCATTCCGTGGCCAGCCATGTCATCAGACATGAACCCATAGAACACTTATGGGATGAACTCGACAGACGACTCCGCCAGCGAGACGTGGGTCCAGCCAATCTCCTACAGTTGTCTCTTGCTTTGCGGGAAGAGTGGGCAGCCATCCCACAACAACAGATCCAACGGCTAATCGGATCCATGTCAAGGAGATGTCGTTCTCTGATAGAGGCCATAGGAGGCCATACACTTTATTGACACGGATACCTCAGTCGCAAAGACTAATAGTCCAAACCAAATGCAATTAACATCATTTCATTGTTAAAAGTCGGAAAGCTTCTTCATGCCAGGATTGAAACATTAATTCCGCAAAGTAAAATGTTGGTACAAGTTTGCAATTGAAACTGCAACAATGTTGGGTTTCTTTCATTTCTTTAAACAGTATATGTACCTTCGGTGTCGATGTGAAGTATAAACAGCGGGAGAGTGCCCGCTTATGAGTTTCGTGTATCGATATTTCCATGGACTGCTATTCCCTCCATCTGTTTACGTGGTCGGTCTCTTCCTCTGATAAATCTGGTGGGTACATCAGTGCTTGTGGTATACTCTTAGTTGGTAACTTAGTTGCATGGCCAACCTTTTGACTTGCTGTCTTCTAATAAAATATAGCACTGCCGCAATCCCCACTTTAGTCCTGATTTCTTAATTTCTGATCTTATCTCTTCTTAAAACATTGAGCATTATTCTCAGGAATCTCATTTCTGTTATTGTGACTTTCCTCCTCGTTTTCTGACTTTGTCCAAGTTTGGCATTGGTAGCATAGAATTGGTAGGGAGATTGTGTTGTAAAGTGCTTTCTTAGTAGTTATTGATACATGTTTGTTCTTTATATTGGTGCTACTTGTCCAATGAGTTGGTTTGCCTTATTACATCTATTTGTTTTTAAAATCGTGTCTTCTGATTTTCCATTTGATGATATACTTCCTAGGTACTTGAAACTCTTTACTTGTTTCAAGGGGTGCTCGTTTAGGTGAATTGTTGTTGTTTTTCTTCCTTGGTTATAGTCTTTACCTCTGTTTTATTTGTGCTAATTTTTATTTTATGCTCCATGCACTTTTAGATTAGACTATGCATGTGGTCTTCTAATCCAGATTCTGATGTTGCTATCAGTGCTTGATCGTCCGCAAATAGTTCTTTAATGGTGTGATTTGTCGATGGATCTTCATCTGTGTTCTCGTCATACGCTGTTCTTGTGGTCTCTGTTTGGCTGGTTTCTTTACATATGTTGTCTATATAGGCTATGAACAAGAGAGGGGACAGGACACAACCTTGTGAAACTCCGAATCTTATGGTGAAGGGTTCTGGGTGTCCTCCGTTTGTTCTTACTATACATTCACTGTTGCTGTATACGCTTCGATATGCTAATGATACAGTATTATTATCATGAACCCAATACCCTGAAAGACAGTGACAAACAGGAGACAGGCGAACAGGTCAGATGGCCTGACATCCTGTAGCAGGATCGCCGAGTGCGAGTTAACGCACACCGAGGCTAAGGCCCGGGATTACCGCACCACACCACACCGCACGGGTTTCACGAACTGTCAGCAGTCGTGAACTGGCCAAACGTATCTGTGTTGGGCAGACGGGTTCAGGAGAGCGAGAGGGACAGAAATAGAGCGGTGAGAGTGTTCCGTGAGCGTTGAGAAGAGCGAGAGGGACAGAAATAGAGCGGTGAGCGTGTTCCGTGAGCGTTGAGAAGAGCGAGAGGGACAGAAATAGAGCGGTGATAGTGTTCCGTGAGCGTTGAGAAGAGCGAGAGGGACAGAAATAGAGCGGTTAGAGTGTTCCGTGAGCGTTGAGAAGAGCGAGAGGGACAGAAATAGAGCGGTGAGAGTGTTCCGTGAGCGTTGAGAAGAGCGAGAGGGACAGAAATAGAGCGGTGATAGTGTTCTTTGAGCGTTGAGAAGAGCGAGAGGGACAGAAATAGAGCGGTGATAGTGTTCCGTGAGCGTTGAGAAGAAGGAGAGGGACAGAAATAGAGCGGTGAGAGTGTTCCGTGAGCGTTGAGAAGAGCGAGAGGGACAGAAATAGAGCGGTGAGAGTGTTCCGTGAGCGTTGAGAAGAGCGAGAGGGACAGAAATAGAGCGGTGAGAGTGTTCCGTGAGCGTTGAGAAGAGCGAGAGGGACAGAAATAGAGCGATGAGAGTGTTCCGTGAGCGTTGAGAAGAGCGAGAGGGACAGAAATAGAGCGGTGAGAGTGTTCCGTGAGCGTTGAGAAGAGCGAGAGGGACAGAAATAGAGCGATGAGAGTGTTCCGTGAGCGTTGAGAAGAGCGAGAGGGACAGAAATAGAGCGGTGAGAGTGTTCCGTGAGCGTTGAGAAGAACGAGAGGGACAGAAATAGAGCGGCGAGAGTGTTCCGTGAGCGTTGAGAAGAGCGAGAGGGACAGAAATAGAGCGGTGAGAGTGTTCCGTGAGCGTTGAGAAGAGCGAGAGGGACAGAAATAGAGCGGCGAGAGTGTTCCGTGAGCGTTGAGAAGAGCGAGAGGGACAGAAATAGAGCGGTGAGAGTGTTCCGTGAGCGTTGAGAAGAGCGAGAGGGACAGAAATAGAGCGGTGAGAGTGTTCCGTGAGCGTTGAGAAGAGCGAGAGGGACAGAAATAGAGCGGTGAGAGTGTTCCGTGAGCGTTGAGAAGAGCTAGAGGGACAGAAATAGAGCGGTGATAGTGTTCCGTGAGCGTTGAGAAGAGCGAGAGGGACAGAAATAGAGCGGTGAGAGTGTTCCGTGAGCGTTGAGAAGAGCGAGAGGGACAGAAATAGAGCGGTGAGAGTGTTCCGTGAGCGTTGAGAAGAGCGAGAGGGACAGAAATAGAGCGGTGAGAGTGTTCCGTGAGCGTTGAGAAGAGCGAGAGGGACAGAAATAGAGCGGTGAGAGTGTTCCGTGAGCGTTGAGAAGAGCGAGAGGGACAGAAATAGAGCGGTGAGAGTGTTCCGTGAGCGTTGAGAAGAGCGAGAGGGACAGAAATAGAGCGATGAGAGTGTTCCGTGAGCGTTGAGAAGAGCGAGAGGGACAGAAATAGAGCGGTGAGAGTGTTCCGTGAGCGTTGAGATATGAGTGTAATATTGATGGCGTGGTTCAGTTGCGAAGCGAGCTGTGTTTAAGCTGAGGCAGTGTGAGAGTTATGTTATACTACTACATTGTATTATTTCTTGTAAATGATGAATCAATCTCAATCTCAATCTCATCATGTTCCTCTTGTACCTTGCGGTGTCGAGGTGAAGTATAAACTTCGTGAGAGTGCCCGGTTATGGGCTTCGTATATCGACATTCCCATGGATTCTGTTATTCCCTCCGTCCAACGTTTACGGGGTCGGCCTCTTCCTCTGTTTCCATCTGGTCTGTACATCATTGCTTGTTGTGGCATGCTGTTGACTGGTAGCCTACTTGCATGGCCAAACCATTTGACTTGCTGCTTTCTAATAAAATCCTGAGCAGCTTTAACCCCCACTTTAGTCCTGATTTCTTCATTTCTGATCTTATCTCTTCTTGATACGTTGAGAAGAGATTAGATCAGAAATGAAGAAATCAGGACTATGATGAATACCCTGTGATAATGATGTAAACAAGTTGCGAGTTGCCAAGAGCGCAACTTCTGTGAGTTTTCTCACGCACGTGAGTTTATAAATAAAACCATAAACTGTTGGTGCCGTGCGTGAAAGTGCTATTCTTGAATACATTATGTGTTTCACCTCTGTCTTGAGATGCGAGCCAGAAGTTTGTCTAAGTGAAAACTTGACAATTACTATCGACATCACAGAATGGTATAGAAAAATCACAGCTTATATATTGGCATAGCAAGGCAGAGATAATGCATGCAGATAAAACTACGGTTGAGATAGAGACGATGACGATCAATTGCTCTTCAAAGACTAAAACAACTGAGTAAATTATGGAATGGGGCAGATAGAACTACTAAAATTAGATTTTAAGTGCAATATACGCCTGTGAGACCTGCACGCTTGCTGAATAAGTTGAACAGCGCATAGATGCCTTTTAATATAAATGTTTCACACGGTTATTGGAATGTCTTGGGTAGGGAAAAGAACAAATGAATCCATACTTCAGGAGCTGAATGTTGGAGAAGGATGGCTATTAAAGACGATATACCAAAGAAAATTTAAATGTTTTGGTCGCTTGAAACGCCATGAAAGTTCTCGAGTGAGCAGTTTGTGGAGGGGTGTGTGCCTGGGGGAGAGGAAGGAGAAGGCCAGCAGAGGGCCAGGAAGAGGATGGGTGCGGGATTTGGTGGAGGATTTCCAGATGGGTATATCGAACGCGGGACATCTTGCTTGTGATCGATAATTTTACGGAAGGTTGTTATGGGAGTGAGGATCTGCAAAGGACATGCTGCTGAATGAATAAATGAATGAATGAATGAATGAATGAATGAATGAACGAATGAATGTATAAGCTTCTGCATATGTTTGTTAAATGTTTATTCACCCCATATCGTTTAAGGATTTCCCACAGCTTGTTTCTATCTACACTGTGAAATGCCTTTTCTTGGTCGACAAAGTCTAAGTAGAGTGTTTCATTAAATTCGATTAGTGTTTCTATACGTTGTTTTAGAACAAAAAGAGCATATGTGCACCCTGTGTTGTTCATAAATCCAAGTTGTATTTCTTTTAGATGGAGTTCTATAGGTTTTCAGAATCTTTTCTTAAGAATTTTGAAAAATATGTCCGCAGTATAACTCAAAAGGGAAATGCTTCTTTATTGTTGTGCAGTTACTTTTGTTGATTTTATTTTTCCAAATTGGGATAATTATGTCGTTTCCCCAATCTCGTGGAGTATGTTGTTCTATCCAATCATTTTTTACTAGTTGATGTAGCCATGTTGTTCCAACTATTTTGCTGCTGTAATTAGTTGATTTGGTATCTTATCTTGTCCCGGTGATGTATTCAATGGGGCTAATCTGATGGCTTCTCCAATTTCTTCTTTCAAGATGCCTGGTCCTAGTTTTTCTATGACATCTGTGTCGGTTTCCTGGAGTTCTGTGGCATTTGATGGATTGTTGAGAAGTTGTTGGAAGTACTGTTTCCATCTTATTAGGATTTGTTTTTGTTCACCTATTGATTCTTCCTTTTCGCTGTTAATTATTTCAGTTGCGTGAATGGATTCTCCTCTGATTCTCATTGTACTTATCATTTAGTAAAAGTTTCGTGTTACCTCCTTGTAGTTTTTATTTAGGGTTTCTCCACATTATCCTAGTCTCTTTGTTCTTCTCTCTTTACTATTCAATCACATGTTTTCTCGCTATCTATTTCATCATGCTCTTGTTTGTTCTTCACCCACTACTTACATTTGTCTTTTTTGTCTGTTACAGCTTTCTTTACTTTGCGGTCCACCAAATTGTTATTTTCTTTGTAATGACAATGATGATGATGATGATGATGATGATGACTGTAATGATGATGATAATGATATAATGATGTAATGATGGTGATAATGATATAATGAAATAATGATGATGATGATGATAATAATATAATGATAATAATAAGAATGATGATGATGTTAAATGAATTACCAGCATATTATTTACAAGCAAATACTCATTGCAATGGGGAATGATTTTTAAAACGCTTAATGTATGAGACCCTTTTTCTTCAAATGGAAGAAGATGGAGAGAAAATAACTAGGTACATAAGAGGATGGAAAACATAATTGTCAAATTCCAAATCAATAAAGGTATTACTTAACTTGGAGACCCGATGACAGGCATAGGTGAAAATGAAACTGAACAACTGCTAGTATAAACCTTGAACACCGGATAGTGGAAGATTCGATTGAGAGTAAATAATTATGTTGGTGATGACTAATTGAAAACACCAAGACTACCTTTCGCCTATATTTATTTTTCTCTAAGAACAAGATTCATTTTTTTTTTATTTCACTTGTTGTTTTCTTAGGAGTTTACAGCATTACATTTTTAATGTCATATTGATTGTATGATTCGATGTTTGATGATTGCTGAAATTTCAGATAATGGCTAAGTACCGCTAGATCCAAGCCTGACTAGGTTGAATGCAGCACTTTGTGAATGTAAGAGCTTGGCTGAATGTAGTAGCTTGACTGATTGAGGCAGATGGTAGAGTGAGGTCCAAATACTAGTCACAAGAAACCTCCTGCAGATTTTCTCCACCAAATAGGACAGGTATCATTGAGACCTTAGTCTATTTACAGAGGTAGAGAAATCAGTGAGCCACTAATCCTAATCCGGGAACAAAAATAACTCTAGGAAAACTATCACATATATTGCAACCGAGATCCAAGAACTTGAAGGTTGACAAAATGCAAATGTATACATTTTTATCCTCAGACTATGCATAGGTCAGAAGAAGAAGCATAATAACTCTTCTGGAAGACTGCTACAATACTGATGGCGAGGGATCTTTTAGTAGTCACACCCAAGATAAATATATGTATTTAGAGATGATCATGATCTTTTTTTCTTTTTTTTTGAAAACATTTATTATGCATGTTTATGACATTATTGTTTTTTAACACAACTTAAGTGTAATAAATTTGAAAATAAGGGTCATTGTTTCTTTTTTAGAGTTCTCTTGTCGTAGTAACATTGTTTTAATTAACACCCTAGATTAATAATTATTTAGTTGGTAGAGGAGAGGCAAGGAACCACCAAAATGATATTTTGTCTGTTTATATATTTTATTTTTTTTTTGGGGGGGGGGGGGGGAGAGTGGGTGGGGGGGGGGATATGGGATACACAGAAAACTTCTCATTGGTTTCCTGGAGGTATTCCTTGGTTCTCCGAAACTCTATTTAATGGTCTCAAACCACCGAGCCAGTAACAGCTAAATTAAGTATAACGGGCAGGATCAGATTGAGAAAAAGGAACTTAGTATCCTTTCTCTCTTTGGGATTGAGTCATCAATCCGTACATCCGACACCATCCATGCAGTAGTGTATGTCTATTCCAATGTCATTTTTCTCGAAGTCATTCGTCAGCATAGCTGAAAACATGAGGCTGAATAGTGTTGGTGCCAGGACACATTTTCCTGTACTCTTGTCTGCATACCATCATGAAATAGGCTCACTATTTGGACGAACTTTTGTGGACAGCCACATTTCGCAATAATCTTCAACAGTCCTTCTCTGCTGACTATATCAAATGCCTTGGTAAGGTCAATGAAAGTGGAGAACATTTCAGAATTCTATTCCTGACATTTCTCTTGCAGCTGCCTTGCAGCGAAAATCATATCAGCAGTTCCTGGTTCATTTCTGAAGCCACATTGACTCTCAGGAAGAAGACATTGATCGAGATGCGCCGTGAGGCGATTGAGAAGAATTCTGTCGAGTATCTTCCCTGCGATGAGAGTAAGAAGATGCCTCGGTGGTTGTCACAGGAATGGCGGTTTCCATTACGTTTGTAAAGGTGGACTATTGACGCGTCCTTGAAATCTTGTGGCATGGTCTCGTTCACCCATATGTTTGTAAAGACTTGGTGAAGCTGCTCTATTATGGACCAGGCCCACCTGCCTTGTATATCTCTGCTGGGATGGAGTCAGGACTAGGCGCCTTTCCACTTGAAAGTTGCTGGATTGCTTTGTTTAGTTTTAATATGGTTGGCAGGTCATCAGGTGTATCATCAGTGAAAACTTGAGGAAGGCAGTTGATGGTTTCATCATCGAAGAAGGAAGTTGCATTTAAGATGTTGCTGAAAGGCTCTGCCCAGCGTTGAAGGATTTCTTTCTTATCGGTGACCAATGTTCCTCCATCTGCACTGAGAAGGGGAACTATGCCTGGTGATGTAGGACCATAGACCACTTTCAGTGAGTCATAGAAGCTTTTCATATCATGTCTGTCAGCAAAGCCTTGAATTTCATCAGCTTTGTTGCTCAGCCAGGAGTCCCGCATAAGCCGACGTTTCTGCTGTACTACTCTCCGAATGTTATTAAAGGTATCTTTTTTTATGTTGACTTTCGGTCATTCAAATGTGCCTTCAGGAGGAGATGTTTCTCGTTCAGCAATTGGTTGATGTCATTAGAATTTTCATCAAACCAGTCTTTATGCTTTCGGGGGGGGGGGGGGGGAGGGGGGGGGAGGGGGGGCTGGACTCCAGGATTTCCATAGCAGTGTTGTAAATTATGTCCTTTAGGGCTCTCCACTCTGCTTCCGCATCCTGTTTAGCTGCAGCATCAGAAGCCTCTACTTCTGCCTCGACAGAAGCCGAGTTTTCTTGTCTGCATTTCCTGTCTAGTTGGATGCAAACTGAAAAGGACGTACATAAATCTGCTGGCATTCTTACCCACTGCTCGCCAGGTTCTAAGTCCTCAAGTGAACACACCTGTTGAAGCTTCAGCTTGACCCATCCACAACTTTCCTCTTGTTATCCTGCTGCCCTTTACCTTCTTAATTTCACTGTGTAGTGGATGTTGTGTGTTTTCGTTGGCTCTGGGGTAGGAACGTGCTCTGCTAATTTGTATTCTGTCCTCAATGGTTGGAAAATCAAGAAGGTTGCGTATCGCTCTGCATGCCGTATCTCTTGTACATTCAAGAATAATACACATAGCTTCTGTATCCTTTCCATGCTTTCCTTCTGCTTACGGATGATGGTCAAGATCGCCATGGCATACTTTAAAACAGAAAGGACCAGGTCCTCTTACAAGAGACATCAATGGCACTGCTCACAGTTTACCGCTGTTATCACTCGCACCACAGCCAAACCTCGCTTGGCCTTTGTTACATGAATCGGTCTATGTGTTCATGATACGGAAAACTTCGGTCAGAACGTATCCCCAGGTAGTTCATTGCCAGCGTTCTTTCCACCATCTCTGAAGACCAGATTTACTGTTGGTGTTGGAGTGTTGACAATATGGTTATTCAAAGAGAACCATGTCACTGCTGCCTTTGGTGGGTTGACCATTGCCCAGATTCCACACATCAAGTGCTTATGCAATTTAGTTCTGTTTGTAGATCCACAGCCACTCGATCACTATCCTTACCCTGACGATACACTAACACATCGTCGGCATATGACAATGTCCTCCCCGGTCCTCTGATCTGCTCGCCGGTACAACGCAGTGTAGACGTTGAATAGCACCGGAGATAATGGTGATCCCTGTGGCAGGCCCGGATATATTGTTTTCGCATAGCCTTTACAGGACATCGCTGTTAACATCACAATCTTTCAGCTTATTGTCGATTTCTTGGCAAGATTACGCCCAGTAGTTTGCCATTGCTTTCTGAGTGGCCGACTCATATACCCCGTAAGCTACCAACCCGGCGAGAACCGCTACCGATTCTCACGCAAAGAGATCCAACTACCACATCTAAAATCTACTTTTCGTTGGAAGAGAGCTGCGGTGATCCAACTAAGGAGAAATGGGCTTATCTTGAGTTCAAGAAGATGAAACATTAAAAATCTAATAGTACTGTGTTATACACATCCTCAAGATCAATCACCGCAGCAAATGTTTCAATGCCTGAGTGGAAATAGTCATAGACGTCACGGGCAAAATCTGCCGCGTTGGTCCGGGTTTCTCTGTTTGGACGATACCCTCCAAGGGTATGTGGGAAACAACCTTGCCTCTCTAGCTGGCACGTGAGAACCATGTGTCCAGGATTTTCCACCGACTTGACAAATATTGACGATGTGAGAACAACGGCTGTGATTGATACCGAACTCAATCGTCGTAACATTGATATTGCTGGCCTGCAGGAGACTCGACTAACTGAGGAAGGGTCACTCAGGGAAAACAATTACACCTTTTTTTGGAAGGGTAGAGGGCAGGCAGAAAAAAGGCAACACGGTGTGGGCTTTGCAGTGGAGAATTCTCTACTGGGAATGATTGAAATTCCAGCAGGTGGAAAAGGGCTATTATCCCTGCGCTTGGAAACCTCTTGTGGTTTTGCCACCATTATCACTGCATTTGCACCGACACTCGATTCCTCTGATGATGTGAACGATTCGTTCTATAAGGAGTTAGACTCCGTGATCAAGGCAGTTCCAAAATCTGACAACATTTATATGCTTGGCGATTTCAATGCTCGTGTGGGGAAGGACTCGAGTTCATGGCCAGTGTGTCTTGGAAAATACAACATCGGTCGCATGAATGAAAATGGGCAAAGACTGCTGGAGCATTGCACCAGAAATGACCTATGTATTACAAACCCCTTTTTTAAAACAAAAGAGCTGCATAAGGTCACATGGACACATCCAAGATCCGGCCATTTGCACCAGCTAGACTTCATTATCACACGGAGACAACATCTGAACCATATATCATTGACTCGAAGTTACCACAGTGCTGACTGTGATACGGATCATTCTTTGGTTGTTGCAAGGGTTAGACTGAGACCAAAGAGAATCTACACAGCTAAACACAAATCTAGCACTAGGATTAATATTATTAACACTCACGATCCTGAAATGTGCTTTCAGTTTCAACAGCAACTTGATGACGCTTTCATTGATACACCAGAACATTGGACAGTAGATGAAAAGTGGGGTCAACTTAAGGAAACTCTTTATAAAACTGCCGTAGGGGTTTACGGCACTGTGATTCATCAGAGGCAGGACTGGTTTGCGGCAAACAGCCAGACTCTGCGGCCCTTGGTTGATAAGAAGAAGATAGCTCTCTTAAGAAACAAGGAAAGACCAATGCGAAACACTCTGAGTGAGCTAAAGCAAGCTAGGAAGGATGAGCTGAAGGCTGCCGGGCAGTGTGCAAAGATTATTGGATCAAGTTATGTGAGTTCATAAAAATCGCAAATGATAAGGGAAACATCAGAAGCATGTATGAAGGAATAAAGAAAGCCTGTGGTCCAATGATCAAACGAAGTGCACCATTGAAAACCTTGACTGGAGAAATCATAACTGATAAGAAACAGCAGATGGACAGATGATTAGAGTACTATTTAGATCTTTACTCAAGTGAGACCAAACTAGCAGATAATGCCCTCAACGCCATAGAGGCTCTACCAACTCTTGACCACCTGGACACACTTCCCACCATAACAGAAGTTAAGTGTGCTATAAATGAACTTGCATCTGGCAAGGCTCCAGGTAAGGATGGGATTCCAATAGAGGTTATCAGGAGTGGGCAAGACACACTCACTCTACAGATCCACCAGCTAATAGAGCTATGCTGGTGAGAAGGACAAGTCCCACAGGATTTCAAAGATTCAAGCATCATAACACTGTACAAGAACAAGGGCGATCGGAGCGACTGCAACAACTATAGGGGTATCTCACTTCTGTGTATTGTTGAAAAAGTATTTGCCAGAATTGTTCTGCGTAGACTTCAAGTCCTGGGAGATCAAATCTACCCCAAATCACAGTGTGGCTTCCGACAGAACCGGTCTACCATTGATATGATATTCTCATTGCGACAAATGCAAGAAAAATGTCGTGAACATAATCAACCACTGTTTATTGCCTTCATTGACCTCACAAATGCATTTGATTTGGTCAGTCGTGATGGTCTATTCAAGGCACTAAAGAAGATTGGCTGCCCACCAACTCTTCATGCCATTGTGGAATCGTTCCACACAGGCATGAAGGGTATAATCAAGTTTGATGGTGCAACTTCTGAAGAGTTTGAAATCAAGAGTGGAGTTAAGCAAGGTTGTGAACTAGCTCCCACCCTCTTTGGAATATACTTTTCACTGCTACTGAAATATGCCTTTCACGATCAGGATGGTGGTATATACATTCACTCACGCTCAGATGGCGACCTCTACAAAGCTCAGAGATTGAAGGCCAAGACCGACATTAGGAGGGTACTGATCAGAGAGTTGCATTTTGCAGATGATGCTGCATTTACGACCCACTCTGAGGAAGAATTACAATGTCTACTATCTGCATTCTCCAATGCTTGTTCTGAATTTGGTTTAACAATTAGCAAAAAGAAGACACAGATTATGTCACAAGGTGCACATGGATCATCATCATCATCATCATCATCATCTTCCACTTCTGCCGTTAAGCGTCGTGGGGAGGAATAATTTGCGTTCCAGCGCCCGGTGGGCGGCACTAGATAGTGTCATTCCGTGTGGTTGTACAATGTCTCTGATGTCGTCAATCCATTTTCTTCTTGGACGTCCTCGTGGTCTCGTCGCAGATGATCTTTGATGTAAGGCCAGTGATGGTAGTTGCTGATGTTGCATTCTAACAACATGGCCAAACCACTTGATCTTCTGTCTTTCAATAAATGTGGCACAAGGTGTTGATCCCACAGTCTGTCTGATAGTAACATTTCTTACTCGGTCTCGGATTGTTAAGTTGGCAGCTCTCCTCAGGCATCTCATTTCGCAGGTGTTGATTTTGCGAAGGTGTAATTTGGATAAAGTCCAGGTTTGAGATTGGTAGCATAGGGTTGGTGTGAATATGCTGTTTATTATCTGTCGTTTTGCGGACATGGGTATGTTTGGATGTTTCAGTAAGGGTGACAGTTGATATGTAAGTGCACTAGCTTTTTGACATCTGATTTCAATTTCTCTGTCTAATCTGCCATCTTCTGTGATCATACTTCCAAGGTATTTGAATTCTTTAACTTGTTTCAGAGGTGTGTTATTTATCTGTATACTTAGTGGGCCTGGCGATCTGCTAACTTGCATTACTTCGGTTTTGGCTGTGTTTATACTCATATTGTATCTGCTGCAGGTTGAACTCAGATTAGTAATATGATTTTGTAGTCTGCCCTCGTCGCTGTAAAACAGGCACTGATCATCTGCAAATAGAAGTTCATTTATTCCCTGTGGGTCAGTTGTTTCATCTGGAGTAAAGAGTTCTAAATTTTCTGAATCTGGTCTGTCGAGACTTGCTTCTTTGGAAATTCTGTCCATGTAGATATTGAATAGCAGGGGAGAGAGCACACATCCCTGTCTCACTCCTGTATTGACTGTGAACATATCTGATATACCTTCCTGTGTTCTTACTGCACTTTGGCTCGAGTGGTACATGGCTATGATGTTTTCTAGCAGTTGCCCTTCTATCCCATAGTCTTCAAGGATGGTCCATAATTTGTATCTGTCTACTCTATCAAAAGCCTTTTCCTGATCTACAAACACAATATTCTGCTGGTCACTATATTCAATAGTTTTTTCACAAATTTGTCTAAGTGTAAATAATGCATCAGTGCAACTTTTACCTTTCCGAAAACCGAATTGTGCTTTGCTTAACTGTTGTTCAACTATTGGTCTAGCTCTTTGTTCCAAAAGTTTTGCATACATTTTCCCTATATGGCTCAGGAGTGATATACCTCTGTATGTTTCGCACTCTCTCATATTGCCTTTCTTTTTCCATATTGGTAATATTATTGCCTGTTGCCAATCATCTGGGACTTTTCTTTCTTCCCATGCTATATTAAAAAGTCTTGTTAGCCATTTAACTCCTGTTTCCCCACAGGCCTGAATAGCTTCTGTGGTGATTCCATCTGGACCTGGTGATTTGTTTTTAGGACTTTTCTGTATAACTGCTTTGACTTCTGCAGGTATGAAATTTGGTTCTTGCTGTCCCTGGCGTTTAGGCACAAAAGTGAGGTTTCCTATGTTATCTGTGGGGTTAAGTAGTTCTTGAAAGTATTCTGCCCACCTTGCTAGTCTTTGTTGTGGATTAAATATTGGCATACCTCTTTTGCTGTTTATGATGGTGGTTGGGTTGTAACATGCATCTCTGTTTCTAATTGTGGTGACACGTTTATAAAATTCTCTTGGGCAGTCTTTGCTAAGGGTCGCCATCTGTTCACCGTATATTCTCCAGGATTCATCTTTAGATGCTCTAATTGTTCGTTTGGCATTACGTCGTGCTATTCTATAAGTAATATAGTCCTGTTCAGATTTAGTTGTGATCCACTTTTTGAATGCTACCTTCTTTTTGAATATGCTATCTTTAACTTCGTTGTTCCACCAGGCTGTTCTTAATCTTTTGTCCTGCCCTACTTTCTTTGTTCCACATTTATTTTCCAGTGTGTCGAGCATGGCAGCCTTGAAACATGTCCATTCCTTATCTACGCTTGAGTGGTCATCAGGGATGTTCTTATGTAGGTTTTGGATTTCTTGATTGAAGTCGTCTTTAACCGTATTTTCCTGCAGCCTCCTATAATTGATGACATGTGTTGTTACCTTTTTGTTTCTTATTTTCCTGTGTGGTGAAATCTTCTTTATTATGACTGGCTTGTGATCAGTATCAACATCTGTATTTGGGAGTGCTCTTGAATCTAATAGTAGCCTTCTGTCTGATTTCCTAATTAGAATAAAGTCAATTTGGGATGCTTGGTTTATGTCATTCCATTTATACCAGGTTTTGGTGTGGCTACGACGATGTTGAAAAAAACTATTTGTTATTATTAGTCCATGTTCCGAACATATGTTGAGTAGATGTTGACCATTGCTGTTACAATCAGTCTCTGTGTCGCTGAATGGCCCCATGCAATCCTCCCACGGTGTTCTTCGTGTGCCTATTCGTCCGTTAAAATCACCCATCACAACTAGTTCATCTGTCTCCTTGACATTATTTAATGTGTCTGCAAGTTTATCAAAATATTCGTCTTTGTCTTCGTCGCTGTAAGTGTCATTACATGGGGCGTATGTTTGTATAAAAGTTGTTGTTCTATTTCCTTCTTTGATCTGTACTAGTATTATCCTTTCTGATATAAATTTAGTGTTGATAATTACTTTCGCTTTGTCTGGATGCAACAAAAAACCTACTCCATGTTTAGCTGTAGCTCGCTGGTCGACGCCACTCCATATAAGGACGTAACCTTCGTGTGTTTGTTTCGTGTTCTGCCCCTTTTTCCTAGTGTCTGCGAGTCCTAATAATTGAATATTTGATTGTTTCATAAACTCTACGAGAGCTGGTTCCTTATATCCTAGACCTGTAACATTCCAAGTTGCAAAAATCTCTTTTCTATTTGAAGTGTGTCGAAATTTAGCAGTTGTCGTCGTTAGTCGCTTGTTGTGTCGCTTCGGTGTGTAGTTTCCGGCGTGAACGCTGATAGAGCTGCGTTTTTCTCTCAATTTCCTCCATAATTCTCGAGCAATAGTTCTTGAACAAATAAATTCCCTACCGGTTTGCTGGACCTGTCGTAGGTTCATCCTTATTTGAACAAATTGATGTTAAGAAACACGCACAGAACACATAATTAATCTCCGAATCGAGCGACGCGGTTTACACCGCCATCTTGTATTCAACATGAACCCATGAAATTAAAGGAAGGCACACCGAGCACGACAATGAGGAAAGCTGCATAACAGGTAACAGTTTAAGTGTCTAAAGCAGTGGTTCTAAGCAGGTGGGGAATAATCTCCCACTGGCAACTCTAAAATCCCTCCCTGTAAAGGGAGGGGGTGTCGGGGATTATTTCAAGATCGCGTTAATACAAGAGCCGTTTTCTTGATATTGTTTTTCCCTCCACACTTCTTCTGTACTTATCGCCATTCTTAAATTCGTTTTATAACGTCGGCAGACCCGCAAATCACGTTTTATGTAGACGTATAGACTTGTTCTAGTATGTGTTATTGTATTTAGCTTCCATATTTACGTATACCGTTTAAAGGGATGGGGGTTTATAGGGAGGAAATACGAAAAAGGAGGGGGTGGAGGGTGACATTCTGAACATACGGTGATGGGGTGCTTGAGCCAAAAAAGGTTGAGAACCACTGGTCTAAAGCGTCTACCCTTTGAGAATGGAGGTGGGGGGGGGGGGAGGTTAGGGGGTCAGCGTGGCGGTCCGGTGGAGGAGGACACAAAAAACGCATGTCGTGATTGTAAAGGACTCGCAGAGAATGATGAGACAGACAGACAGACAGACAGACAGACAGACAGACAGACAGACAGACAGACAGACAGACAGACAGACAGACAGACAGACAGGCAGGCAGGCAGGCAGGCAGGCAGACAGACAGACAGGCAGGCAGGCAGACAGAAAGACAGAAAGACAGACAGACAGACAGACAGACAGAAGGATAGATGGATGGACAGATGGACGGATAGATAGATAGATAGATAGATAGATAGATAGATAGATAGATAGATAGATAGATAGATAGATAGATAGATAGATAGATAGACGGACGAACTGACGGAAGAACGAACAGACAGAACGGCAGGTAATAAGACAGTGTAAAGACTGATGAACGGGCGGACCGAAGTAGAGATATGCAGAGAGCCATACATACAAAAAGACAGACGAACAGACAGACAGACAGACAGACAGACAGACAGACAGACAGACAGACAGACAGACAGACAGGCAGGCAGGCAGGCAGGCAGGCAGGCAGACAGTCAGACAGACAGACAGACAGACAGACAGACAGACAGACAGACAGGCAGGCAGCAGGCAGACATACAGACAGACAGACAGACAAACAGACAGACAAACAGACAGACAGACAGACTGTTGTTACTTACGAAAATCCACATGAATCAAGACTATAATAGAAACCAGTTGAACTAGTTCAGGTGCCATGTAATTCTCATAATAACTGGAAGTAAAACCACAAATTGAACTTGTTTAGGTGCCATGCAGCTATCTAAATAACTGGAAAATTTTCTCAGAATCATCATCACCATTATCATCATCATCATCACATGAATTGCCAAATGGCGTATTCGCTTGTTTCTATCTACAAATCTTTGTGATTTGGATCAGTTGTAATAACGACAGCCCTCTGTACCACTGCCTTTGACCATCAAGCTTTATTTATGCATGCCTCTGGCAAAGCTGACAAAACAACATCCGTTCCTTATCCTTAGGCTATATGTAAGTTTAAGAGGGCGCTTTAAAATGCAAAAAGGTCTACTTCATTGCACCTGATATTATCCCATAGAGCTCAGCTTCATTTCCATGGACGACCCGCAGAAAGAGTCTCCCGGAATAGGAACTCCGTCGACCCAGTTACGACTACACCCCCCCCCCCCCCCACCCTGTCCAAGTGATATCATAGAAGACAGTAAGAGAACATCATGGGGTGGGAAGATGCATTGATATGTTCTGTTGGAAATTGTTAGAGTTTGAGAAGCATGATCGCCGACACATTCGGCAACAAACTGGATATTAACGACGATGATGAAGATGTCAAGGATAATGATTACGGCGACGACTAATGCGAATGATTTCTTCATCTTTCTTTCGCTTGAAATATGTATACACTTGCGATGTTGTCTCCTGAGAAGAATGAAAAGGTTAAATAATAATGACAATTAAGAGAAAATTAATAACTGAAAACAAATGTGCTACTTCTCTCACAATCCCAGGCTGTGAGACTGTGGTCAGAGATGAGGCCTGCGGTGTCAAACAGATATCTTAACCATCCTGTAGATCCGATGTTTATAGTTTCTCAACGTGTTGGTTTTTCACTGACTGCTGCATCTACGTCTTGTAGGATGGGAAAACACAGCCATGGTGGAGACATCGCCAGCGGCAGGGAAGACACAACACCCATTCTACACATTGGCCTCGCCCATCATACACGTAATCCAACAAGGCTGGACATATGATGTCGGAACCGTGCGCACTGGAGATCCAGACGGAATCTCCGAAGGTGTGCAAATACTTGAAAAGCATGGACGGTAACGGATAACAATCCCACACTTTACATTTATCGCTTGCCGGTCTCAGGGTTATTGGTTCGAATCCTCACTAGGGGTCGGCGAGAGAAGGGAGTGTAGGCGGGAATGGGCCTATTTCGCCTCCTCTCCAAGGAGGGTCGTGAATGGGCATAGTTCCCCTCCTCCCAAAGGGATGGGGGTGGCATTGGGCCTTGCACATTCATTAATGAAGGGCCTATACAGGGACCGGATGGCCACTTCAGACAAAGACATTATTTCCATAATCCCATTGCCTGGGGCTGGTGTTGACAGGCTAACAGACAAGATTAGCAGACTGGCTGTAAATTATAACGTTAGAACGGCAAGTTTACACATTAGTATAAACGACACGATGAACAACCAACAAATCACCGTATCTCAACTGCTGGCACTCCTGAACGGGTTACGTCACACTTTTCCTAACTCCTATATTTTCTTCTTCTCAATCATAACACCGAGTTATGGTTTCCAGCGTCGTCTAGCTGACATAAATAACAGCATATTGCAGATGATCTGTTCTCGCAACAACATACAGTTTATCAACAACACACCGTTGTTCACTTCACAGATGGTGCACCAAAAAAGAGATTTTATAAAGATCAAATACATTTGTCTACATTGGGGACCAGCTTGCTCGCCAAAAATATCAAATACCCAGAACGGAAAAATCAATCAATCAATCATGTGCCATGCCGGAAAGCGCGGGAGGTCATGACTCGCCATTTCACTCGATCACCAGAGTCGTGGATCAGCTCAGTGTTCCTGTCTCGACCATGTCATTTGGCCAAGCCATCCAGGTATTTACTTCTCGGTCTTCCCCTTGGTCTGTTCCTTTCGATCTTGCCAGTTGTCACTAAATTCTTTCTCCAATCCATTTCTTCTCATAACATGTCCAAATAATGTTGACTGTCTACGTCTAATTTCTCTAATCAATTTACGATTTTCATTTGTCTCCTGTAGTACTTGGTCAATGGTTTATCTGTCTGTCCATGGTATTCTTTGCATTGTCCTCAGAAACCACATTTCTGCAGCCATCAGATGTTTTTCATCTTGAATACTCATTGTCCAAATTTCACATCGATTCAAAAGAACATGCTCTATGTAGCACCTCAAAACGCTATGTCTCGTTTCAATTGACATCTTTTTATTGGTCAGTATGTTTTTCATCTTGCTAAGGGCTTCTTTCGCCATGGCTATTCTTGTTCTAATCTCTACAAGGCATCTCCCATCAGATGTTATGGCTGTTCCGAGATAATTGCACCGATTCACATGTTGAAGAATATTCCCATTTACTTGTATATTGCATTGTGGTATTTCGTTCTTGCTAATGACGACCATAATCTGTGTCTTTCTACAGTTTAATTCTAATTCTAGTTGTTCACTGTGTGCAACAACTGCATCTACTAATTGTTGCAGATCCTGCTAATTGTCTGCAATTAATACAGTATCCTCTACATATCTAATGTTAATTGATGACTGGTCCTCCTAACGCTGATTCCATTTTATATCGTCTACATTTCTGAAAATATTTTCACTGCATAATGGAAATATGATCTGGAGACATTACACATCCCTGCCTAACACCTGTCTTTATAGGCTGACATTTTACACAACATACATCCAATACAGGATTGTGTAGGACAATATTAGCTACTTTACCTGAAACTCAAGCTAGACGACATATCACAGCCTCATCAAGTGTCATTAGGCCTGAAGTTCGCAGATCACTCACAACCACTGCATCTGAAATCCACGCTAGACGGAACACTTCCACCACACCTAGTCCTAAGATATGTCCCCTCTTCTCCACAGCAAGGAACAATCTCTCAGTAACAACAACGTGCCACCATATCCTCCTGTTAGCCACGAATTAGAGCCTGTAGTTGGAAGTCGTTACACACCCGTGTGAAATGAACAGTATCCATTTCATTGTAATCCAAAAGTTGTTATACCTCACACATTTTAGCCCAGCTTCACTTCGTCAGGCACTTATGGTGTCGTTGTACCAAGGACCAACACAGCCTGATAATTACTAGCAATGCAGCATAAAGCAACACCGAATCTCGGTACAAGAAAGAGCCTCTCATGGAACGTTTATGTGCATAATTGGATATTGTTTTATATATTAACGTATTCGATTGTACGTGATTATATACATTGACTCGTATTGACGTCACATTAATTAAATACTTAGTTGTATATCTTTCATAATACGTTTTATTGTGTTTATACTAGTGAGTGAGGGGGTCTTCACTGCTTATCCTTACTGATCTTTATACGTATTTTGGGTGTGTGTGTGTGTGTGTGTGTGTGTGTGTGTGTGTGTGTGTGTGTGTTGACAGAGATATTACTGTTTCTCTGTACATGATAGTGTGTATTGTAATAAGGGAAGTAAGTTGTATTCATTTTGTGCTGTTAAAAAAAATGATTACGCATTGTTAACATGTCTAATAAGTACGATCACTGGCACTGGCTCAGTAATAATGGACTCGGAATCGGGCATTTAAATATCTGCCATCAACTGGGGAAGCTGCCCGAACTATCAATTATACTTAATCACAATTGTCACATGTTCGGCGTTAGCGAAAGTCGATTCAATGGTAACATCTCAGATAATGTCATCGCTATCAGAGGTTTTAAACCATTCGAAGAGATCCCTATCAGAAACAAGAGACGGGTGTAGCAGTTTATATTTCTGACTTGCTTAACGTCCACCACAGGCTAGATTTTGAAACCTGTGAGATTGAGTGTGTACGGCTTGAGGTTAAACTTCAAAATCGCATACCCCTAGTAGTTGGCTATCTTTATCGAAACCCCAAAATATACTTGTCATACGGCCCTAACAAACATGATAGAAAACGGGCATCAAAATATTAACAACAATACTCTATGTGGAGCGGTGTTTAAAGACTTTAGAAAAGCATTCGATATGATAGATCATACTCATTAATATTGGAGTACCACATTGGGCAATACTTGGCCTTCTGTTATTTGCTATGTATATAAACGATATTCCCTTATATCTGAGGTCAACCTGCGATCTATTTGCAGACGACTGCACAGTATATACAAACGCTACTGATCTTAATGTTATAGAATTATCCTTACAATAGGAAATAAATAGTGTAGTTAACTGGAGTCATGCAAACCGCATGCAAATTAACATTTATAAAACTAAATCTATGTTAATAGGAAACAGGCAAAGACTTCACACTCTAAACTCGCAGAGAACTCTCCAGCTGCACATTAGTAGCATGTCTATAGAAAGTGTAACCGAGCACAAGGCACTGGGTCTTATTATAGATCAAAATTTAACTTTAATTCCCATGTTCATGCTCTAATTAAACAAATAGCCAAAAGAGTATACCAACTTGCCAAAATTAAAAATGTCCTCGCCGAAAACACAAGAAAGAGATTCCATACTTGCGACATGCAAACACGTATTGATTTTTGGTCCACAATCTGGTATGGATGCTCCAAATCAATAACAAATCGCCTGTATTCACTCCAGAAAAGGGCAGTGCATTTAATCAATTGTGATAAGCTTACAGACAATTCTAACCTACACGAACGTCTTCAGTTACTGCCATTCTACAAACGTCTACGTTTTTAATAAGGCTAAACTAATTCATAAAATTATATTTCAAAATGCTCCAAGCTACTTTTGGCCATTGTTTAAATATAACGCAAGACATAGCGAACGACTAAATATACTTCATGTCCCTAAACTTAGGATAGACTTATATAAAACAAACTTAGCATACTCTGTCACTCAGTTGTTGAACAATCTTCCACAAGAAATCAAAGACACCTCCAATTAATATACATAGAGTCGCAACATGTTTGAAGGCTACCTCAGTACAGACTGCATGCCCCCACCCCCTCCCCCCCCCCCTAAAAATAATTATGGTAAATTATCTCAAACGACAACTAGTTAATAAAAATTCCCATATGTATGGCACATTACACCATCCTTAGGTATTTATCATGCCCATGGTAAACATTGCCTCAGTGAGTCATTTATTATTGATTATTTTTCATGCGTATTAATGCTTATTGTTCATTTGTTGACTAAGATTAGCTTCATATGTGATGTTGAATGAAATAATAGTATGAGAGGCAATTAGAGAAGAAGGGCAGAATGTCAGACGGGCCTGCTGTGCCCAATTCTTAACCCTTTGAAAATAAAGATTGTTCGTTCGTTCGTTTCTGAAAGAGGGGGGGGGGGGGCAGGGAGAATGGCCTTGTTCCCTTCCTCCCCTAGGGTCGGGATGGGAATGGGCCTCGTTTCCCTTCTCCACACGTGGGGTGGAGGGATAAGATGGAATGGCCAATGTTCCTCTCCTCCCCAGGCGGAGGTGAGACGGCAATAGGTTTTGTTCCAATCCTCCCCAGTAGGGGGAAGGCGAGAATGGGCCATGTTCCCCTCTCCCCAGGGGGTGGAGGAAAGCGGGAATGGCCCTTGTTCCAATTATCCCCAATGAGGGGGGGGGGGAGGGAGGGTTATGGGAATGTGATTATTCCCCTCCTCCACAGTTGATGGGATGAGGCGGGAATTGTCGTTGCACCATTTCTCACGAAGGAGGAGGAGGGAGGAATTAATGAGCAAGTTTCCCTTCCCCCAAGTGGTAAGGGAGATGGAAACTGGCAATTATCGCCTCATCCCCAGCGGTGGGAGGGGAGAGGGGTGGGGGCTTGTTCTCCCTTCGACCCAGTGGTGGGGAGGCGTGAATGGGCCTAGTTCCTCTCCTCGTTTTAATCTGCGTGAATATGCTTTGTTCTTCTTTCCCCACTTTAGGGAAGGTGGGAGTGGGCCTTGTTCCTCTCCTCCCCAGGTGGAGTGTAGACGGGAACGGGCCTTATTTATCCTGCTCCCGAAAGGGGGGGGGGGGGAGGAGGTGTGACTGAGCCTTGTTTCCTTCCTGCCGAGTGGGAGGGATAGGAATGGTAGGTGAGTCGGGAATAGTCATTGCTCCATTTCTCACTGGGGAGGGGGGGACGTCAATGAGCAAACTTTTCCCTCCTCCCCAGCGGTTGAGGAAGGACGGCATGGGCATTAGTTCCTCTCCTACCTAGCAGGTGTTGGGTGTGGTGGGAAATCTTCAAAGGGTCCCTTCCTCCTCAGTGAGGGGGGGGAGACGGGGCCTTTTCCCCCTTCTCCCCAGGGGGCGGGAATAGGATTGTTCCACTCCTCCACAGGAGACTGGAATGGGCATTATTCCTCTCCTCTCCGGGGGACCGGAATGAGCCTTGTTCCCTTCCTACCTAGTGGTGTGGCAGTGGGTGGGGGGGGGGGGGCGGAACTGGACCTTGGTCCCCTCCTCCCTACTGGGTTTGAGGAAGAATCGGATGGCAACAGATACTCAAAATCGAAAATGATAAAAGGTGCAAGGAGGAACATGACAACATTGAAAAGCTTGAACAATTCACATAAAAAGGAGGCAAAGAGACCAAATAAAGTCCGTATAAGGACTGCACCCAGCCAAGCCAAACGACACAGGAGCCTACACCAACAAAGAAAACCACAAGAGGAAACGGAGATTTGGAGATTTTTTCGGCAATTTTATGATTAGTACTTTACCATTGCTAGCTCTCTGGCTGAAGGCTTGCGAACACGCTTCGTGAGCCGGGTACCAGGAGTTCGAAGCTCAGCTGCGACCGATTTGTGCAGCAGACCGTGTCGCGTTGTGTTATAACGTGCTGGTATAGGAGCCGGTCGTTCAGAAAGCAATGGCAAATTTCTGAACGTAACACTTGCTTAGTACATCAACAGCAGCTGAAAATGCTGGTGTTGACTGCAACGTCCCGTTCGGGATACGCAACAACAACATAACTTTACCATTGTTGTATTACCAGCTGACGCATATAAAGTTATGAAAGACAATTCAGAGCGGTCTGTTCCCTAATCGCCTTTGACTGACATCGAACCCGTGCTGTCGATAGTATAAAACTGCCTGCACTATCCCCAACCCGAATAGGTGTATGCACTTTAGTTGTTGAGAACTACGATAGTTTCTCCGTTGCTCTTAAAGTGCATGGTTGAGATCCAGCCCTCTTTACTTGTCCATTCCCCTGTAAAGTAGCAGCTGAGAACTTAAGGCTACTTTTTGTTTTCTGATTGGTCAAGCCATTGTTATATGTTTTCTCATTTCATCTCAAGTATACCCGATTAGTTGTTCTGCCTATTTAGAAGCACGAATGTAACAAACTATCGTCTGTCAAGACGGCAAAGTGCTATAGAGATATAACAAAATAGGAAGACAAATACCAATAAGGTAAGTATGAATGAAACAACACAAACTGTCCGAACAAAACAAACATAGTTATAAGAAAATTAGTATAACATTACAACACAATGAAATGTAATAACAATATTTACACAAGGGAAGGCGAGAAACATGTACGGGATAGACAGAGACTGCAATAATGGGGCGAGGGACATGTGCATGACACACAAAGACTGCAATAATGGGGCGAGGGACATGTGTATGACACACACAGACTGCAATAATGGGGCCAGGGACATGTGTATGACACACACAGACTGCAATAATGGGCGAGGGACATGTGTATGACACACACAGACTGCAATAATGGGGCCAGGGACATGTGTATGACACACACAGATTGCAATAATGGGGCCAGGGACATGTGTATGACACACACAGATTGCAATAATGGGGCCAGGGACATGTGTATGACACATACAGATTGCAATAATGGGGCCAGGGACATGTGTATGACACACATATACTGCAATAATGGGGCCAGGGACATGTGTATGACACACACAGATTGCAATAATGGGGCCAGGGACATGTGTATGACACACACAGATTGCAATAATGGGGCCAGGGACATGTGTATGACACACACAGATTGCAATAATGGGGCCAGGGACATGTGTATGACACACACAGACTGCAATAATGGGGCCAGGGACATGTGTATGACACACACAGATTGCAATAATGGGGCGAGGGACATGTGTATGACACACACAGATTGCAATAATGGGGCCAGGGACATGTGTATGACACACACAGATTGCAATAATGGGGCCAGGGACATGTGCAGGACACACACAGACCGCACTAATGTGACGAGGGACATGTTTGTGACAGATAGAGACCGCACTAATGTGACGTGGGGCATGTTTGTGACAGATAGAGACTGCACTAATGCGACGAGGAACATGTTTGTGACAGATAGAGACCGCACTAATGTGACGAGGGACATGTTTGTGACAGATAGAGACCGCACTAATGTGACGAGGGACATGTTTGTGACAGATAGAGACTGCACTAATGTGACGAGGGACATGTTTGTGACAGATAGAGACCGCACTAATGTGACGAGGGACATGTTTGTGACAGATAGAGACTGCACTAATGTGACGAGGGACATGTTTGTGACAGATAGAGACCGCACTAATGTGACGAGGGACATGTTTGTGACAGATAGAGACCGCACTAATGTGACGAGGGACATGTTTGTGACAGATAGAGACCGCACTAATGTGACGAGGGACATGTTTGTGACAGATAGAGACCGCACTAATGTGACGAGGGACATGTTTGTGACAGATAGAGACTGCACTAATGTGACGTGGGACATGTGCAGGACAAACATAGACTGCAATAAAGCTGTCAATTATCGGACAGATCTAATAATGCGTTGTTTTATTGTATCCTGTTGGCACCTTTTGTGGCTATGGGATAGCGAACGGCTTTCACAATCCCGCATATCGGGTTAGAAATCAGCTAGCACTTCTTCTTTATAAGAAAAAGAAACATAGCATTCTTTGTCCACATTCTCAAAGAACATTTCGAGCCAACATAGGCCTGATCAGCCATCTTATATCTCACGGCTCCATACTTTCAACCACACTGGATGAAATGAATGGTCATAATTCTTGATGGAAAACCAATAGTAGTAGTAGCAGTAGTAGTAGTAGTAGTAGTAGTAGTAGTAGTAGTAGTAGTAGTAGTAGTAGTAGTATTAGTAGTAGTAGTAGTAGTAGTAGTAGTAACAGCAGTAGTAGTAGTTGTGGTAGCAGCAGCAGTAGTAGTAGTGGCAGCATCAGCAGCATCAGTGGTAATAGTAGTAGTAGTTGTAGTAGTAGTAGTAGTAGTAGTAGTAGTAGTAGTAGTAGTAGTAGTAGTAGTAGTAGTAGTAGTAGTAGTAGTAGTAGTAGTAGTAGTAGTAGTAGTAGTAGTAGTAGTAGTACAGGTAGTCGCATTAATTGTAATTGTCTTATTAAGTCACATAATAAGACTGTAGCACTTCACGAATCATCTATGGGAATGACTCGAGTGATGTTATGTCGGTGCTTGCCTCAACTAAATTCTTAATAATCGATGATTGCGTGTATGCAAATATTAGCTAAAATACATATAAATACATATTAATGTGTAGCTATTTGATGGATGGTGATATTATGAATGCCATTTGTGTAATAAGTGCATTTGTTGAAGTTGCTGAAATCGTGTTGAAAGGTTTTGATACTTTTGTTCACCCTGCTGTCATTGTTGTTGCTATATTTACGTTTTTGGCATATTTGTTAAATTTAATTAATCTTCTGTTATGTTGTTGTTGTTGTTGTTGTTGTTGTTGTTGTTGTTGCTGTTTGTTGCTTCTTTTGTGCTTTCAATTTAAGATTATGACAATTTTGCTCCATACACACGTCTCATGGTTTTACACAGTCTAAAATGCACACAGTTTTGCTCAGTCTAAATTTCTGACATCTTTACTCAGTCTAAACTTCGCACAGCTTTGTTCAGTCTAAATTTCTTATAACTTTTTTAATCAAAACTTCTCACAGTGTCCTTCAAGTTTAAACTTCTCACAATTTGCTCAGTCCAACCCTCTAATAACTTTTGTAAATCGAAGCTTCTCACAGTTTTTCTCAGTCTAATCCTTTGACAACTTTGCTCAACCACAACTTCCTACATTTTTGCTACACTTAAACTTCTCATAGATTTGCTCAATCTAATCTTCTCACATATTTCTTCAGTCTACACCTCTAACAATTTTGCTCAGACGAAATGTCCCACAGTTTTGCTAAATCTAAACGTCTTACAAATTTGCTCCGTCTAAACTTCTTACAGATTTAGTCAGTCTAAACCTCTCACAGTTTTGGTCTTGCTAAACTTCTCACATTATTTCTTAATCTAAACTTCTCACAGTTTAACTTCACGCAGTTTGGCTCAAACTAAGCGTGTCGCAGCTTTGGTCACATGTTAGAGTCCTGCGTAGGGCAAGATAAGTAGCTCGTTTTCTGGCAAGTGTGAAGCAGTATCAAACTATCAAATCACACGAAGTGAATATCCGAAACGGTTATTTACAAGCTTTATTTACGCGCTGCATTCATTATCGCACAGACATCGGGCAATGACAATCCATAGCAATCATTACAGCATGAACAATATCAATACAATACATAAGGATACATGCAATCAATATACATATCACTTACACGCCACAATGCTCAAGCGTTCGAACCAGTCTCCCACTGTCACACAGGCTCGCTCTCAATGCAAATTCAAGACTACTCGCAGACTCATGCGACCTGTCCATACAAACGCCTAACCCGGTCTGCCTGGCCTTTCGTTCTACACGCTAGTCGGCGCTCACGTCAGCTGGTGTGACCCCTGCAAGGTTCACGGGGTGTACCGCTGACCAGCGGTTATTTTAGCGTCGCTCAGTTGCTGTTTTTGGCTGCTTATACGGGCGTCGTCGAAGACGCCGCATTCCCTCTGTAGTGTTTAACATCACTCAGGGTTGCGCGTTGTTATGTCGCCTGGCGTTGGCACAGCCAACGCGTCGCAACCTCAGATGTGAGACTTTGACGTGGCACGGTGTTGCTAAGGCTAAACCTATCACAGTTGTGCTCAATGTAAATTTCTCACAATTGTGCCCAGATTAAACACCTGACAACTTTGTCAATCTAAACTTCTCGCATTTTTCTCATCGCATATCATCTCATCATGTTCCTCTTGTACCTTGCGGTGTAAACAGCGGGAGAGTGCCAGCTTATGGGCTTCATGTATCGATTTCCCCATGGACTCTGTTATTCCCTGCGTCCATCGTTTACGTGGTCGGCCTCTTCCTCTGCTTCCCTCTGGTCTGTACATCATCGAGTTTTACTCATTCTAAACTCCTCACAGTGTTACTTAGTGTAAATATCTCACAACTTTGCCTATTCAAAACTTCTCACAGTTTTGCTCAGTCTACACTTCTCACAAGTTTTGCTTAGTCTAAACCAGAGGTTCCCAAACCGGCCCGCGGGCCACTTGTGGCCCGCCAGCTGTAAGAAAGTGGCACGCGAGGCCTCGTTGTTTAATATAACATGTTTTAATAATTTTTTAAAAGAAAATTCAGCCGGAGCGCCCCGTCAGTGTACGATAATTTACTCTGCTCGTGGTTGTTATGCATATATATTATCGAATGCGCCTGTTCAGTTCACAACAAAACATTATGAAGTTCCCATAACCCAGCCTTGTCAACCAATCAGAGTGCGCAAGGCGCTATGTTGTCGTCTGTTACAATTGTTTTAGCAGAGTCGGTAGTATTATATTTAAATTAGATTTTCTCAAATGCAAATTTACCGTTAAAACCTATACACATGAGTGTGGAAAATATAAAATCAAACAATGGCAAAAAGCGAAAATGTGAAGATGTTGCTTGTCGTGAATTCAACGAAGATTGGACGTAGAAATGTATGTTTATGCCTAGCCGTTGTGGTAAACCAGTTTTCTTAATCTGCGGATTTTGTGTTTCTGTTACCAACAAATTTAATCTGGAACGACACCTCACGACCACACATTCAGACATAAATGCTCAATAACCGATCGATTCGGAGTTAAGAAAAAATGTCATAGAGAAAGTTCTCTGACCAGGCAGCAGTCATTTTTCACCAAGGCTAGCGAACAGAGCAAGAGTGCTGTTGTTGCGCCTTATGAAGTCGCTCTGATGTTGGCTTGCAAAAAGAAGCAGTTCACCGATGCAGAAGAAATAGTCAAGCCTTCCCTTAATATTGCTGCTAGAATGCTTGGCGATAAAATGTGTGAATCAAAATTTGATCAGATTCCCTTGTCTAATAATACTATGGCATGGCCAAGCGAGTTGAAGAATTAGCCAACGGTGTTCATCGTCAAGGAGCAGCACATATCAAAAATTGTAAATTTTTCTTTCATTCTTTCAATGACATTTCTGACACAGCTCAGGTCGCAGATTTTTTTTTTTTTTTTTTTTTTTTTTTTTTGGGATCAATAAACGATTATTTCGAAGTCATTGAAGATTTCTAGGACTTGAATCAATGCATGCAACTACCAAAGGGACTGGTCTGTTTGAAACTCTGATGATGTGTGTAGAGAAAAACAATATGGAATTGAACAAATGGGACAGTGCATGCACCGACGGTGCTCCGGATTTGACGGATAGAACGTCTAGATGTCTAGCATTTTTGGAACAGTTTCTTGGCAGCACTATATTAATATAGAATTGTATCATTCACCAAGAAGCTCTGTGTAGAACGACTTTAAATCTCAAACATGTCATGGGTGTTGTTCTGAGATGTGTGAACAAAATTCGAAGTAAGGCGCTGAACAGGCGTTAGTTCAGATAGTTTATATCAGACCTGCTTGTTTGCTTGCTTGCTATCGCTGGCTTTGAACTCCAGCGTGAATTCCTATAAGTCGGATGAAGACATCCTGATGTCCAACATCAGTGTGATGTCATATAGGACCTGAGGTTTGCGTGAGTATCCGGTGTCCCATGTCTGGCTTATTTGTGTGCAGACTGGAGGTTCCGCAATTACCGCAGACTAAGGAATAAAGTTAAATATGAAATTCGTAGGATAAAAAAAGACCATTTTAAAAATCTGATTGTAGATAATTCAAACAGTACAAATATATGGAAGGCTATTTACTTGCTATCCAATAAGAAACGCCCTACAGAATCAGCAATACCAAATTCTATAACATGCGATGAATTCAGTTGTTTCTTTCAATCAGAAATAAAGAATCTAAAGTCTTCAATACCAGACTCATCGTGTAATTTAAATTCACTGGCATCATTCTGTGAGGAGAAGTGCACCATAAATATTCCCGCCGAGATTCCTTTAATGTCTGTTTGTCAAGATCTCCAATAAGACCTTACAGAGGTAAGGAGAGTAAACACAAGTCTAGTAGGGAGACACCAGACAGGAGAGACACCAAGCACTATAAATAGCCTCACAAGGAGACACAATTGTGTCAGACCAGGGGCCAATGCGTACAACTGAGCGAGGGCTTTCCCCAAGCCATTGGGAAGCTTGTCCTTGCGAGTAACCGTGAAGTGCCCGGTTACTCGAGCTCACAAGCCAGCGTGCTTGCGAGACCATGCACGCAATAATAGCTACTGCACGGAAAGGACAGTGTCCGTGCTTGTCCACGCAATGTGTAGCGTGTGGACAGACCCGACTGGAGACGGTAGAGAGCAGACGTATCCTTAACAAATGCTATAGTTTCTAGGCAATAGGCAAACATTAGGCTATTCATTTAGATTGTGATTTCGAGCATCATTTCTCACCACTTCATTGCATTCATGTTGTATAACAATGATGAAGTATAACGCTCGCAGAGCCCTTCAAATGTCGTCTCTAAATAAATTGCATTCCTTTCGCAAATGTCACGAGTTGTTAATTCGTGCGGTGCGAAAGTAGGGGAGTCCTGAGAATCTGCAGCGAACAAGTCGCTGACAGGCAGGACCCCAATTGGTGTCAGAACACAGTGAACCAACGCCAGCAGAGCAGTCATAGCAGGCATTTGTTGTAATATTCAACGAACAGTTAACGCCAGCAGGCAAGTGGTGTTATAAACCACTAAACCAACGCCAGCTATCGATTGGTATTAGAAAGTTCTGAACCAGCATCAGTTCATTGCACGATTCAACATCATTACTGTGTGATATATTTCAAAGTAATGTAAATTTGTTTCCATAAATGGCATAAAGAATTTTCTTTGGTAAAAAATACGATCATACCATTTGTGGAGTGTGAACCACAATTGAGCCAAATTAAATCTCTAAAGTGTGAAATTCTACAAATATTAATTTAAAAGTGTGTTATTATACAAAAATCAATAGAAATGTATACATCATCAGAGAATATTACCATCGTAACCATCGTGTACATTTCATTGCGTGTGATACAGCCATCAATGTCACCATTCTACGAAGTCAATAAATAGATTAGCGGCGAACTGAAGCCTAGATCGAAGATACGCCATAGTCAGAAAGTGAAGACAAGACGACATCGACTGTCATACGACGAATCATCTCACATATCATCTAACAATCATTCAGACGATCATATTAATCATCCATTAACACCATTTATCACTATCTATCACATTTTTTCATTCATCATTCGCATGAAATATAAGCTTGTATTGACAACATAAGCGTGTGTCTAATTTTTGCTGCTCTACTAAACAGAAGCAGCCATTGTGTTATCAAGTCAAATCATTTTGTAAGTGTGAAAGACAGCGGTGGAACATCTCAAGAACCGTACTTTCCAAAGAATTAGATGAGTATATTTTCAGAATATTTTGGTATGCTCTAAATTAATCATGCATCTTCTTTTCCAGTAAAGATGTATATTTACTAACACATTTTTACAAACTATTGTGTCAATATTAGTGTGATATCATTTTGAACTAACATTACGCAAAAATGGCGTCACTAAATGACTGTATCCAGGCAGGCAAGGAAATGGGCCATACTGGTGAAAAATTAGAGAAATGGGTAGATCAGAAATACAAAGAAGAGACAGAAAGAAAAACTGCTCTACAGAAAGAGGAAATAGCTCGAATGGAAAAGAAGGCTGCTTTAGAGAGAGACGAAAGAGCATTAGAAAGGCAGCATCAAAAAGAAATGAAGGAGGTCGAGGAAGCTACCAAACAGAAACAATTAGACTTAGAATATGCTAACAAACAAGCAGAAGAAGTTACCAAACAGAAACAATTAGAGTTAGATCAAGTTATCAAACAGAAACAATTAGACTTAGATCATGCCAACTGTCAAAGACTGAAGTATAGAAGACCACCCTGAATGAGTGGTCTACCTCAAGATAGAAGACCACCCTGAATGAGTGGTCTACCTCAAGTAGATTCGAGGTAACCCAGTGCCCCTACATGAGGGCAGGGTAGGTGATAGGGAGGGGAACTATTAACTAGTTCTCTCATGAGACACGGAGATGTCAACCACAGAGAGTAAGCACTCTGGTCACGGCAGAATCACGCCTACGTGATAGCCACGGAGAAGTGGAATCCCACTCAAGAGTAAACGGCTACTCTAAGCGTGCTGAATGTTGCAGCACGCAAAAAGCCGAAGGACGCACGAGGTCCTTCCGCGGGCTGTGTAGCCACGCGAGTAGAATAGTCAGACGGGAACTGACTTTCATAGTAGCGCATCGATTAGTGTCGATGCGCGTTTCCTTAGCCAAGCAGATAGAGTTAGCTGTAGGGATAGGATATGACTGGATAGGGAATTCTGTGTCTTTATGTGTGATTTAATAGCGACAGTTTTTGTGCAGTAATCTATTGTTAAAGAGCCAGTGACAATAAAATGCATCATCCATACCTCTCGTACGACTTGCAATATTTTTGTGTGGTACGGGAGAAGTTGATCCTGTAATGCCTGACGCATCGGTTGCTGACAGGCTAGGATTAAAGTGGTGTCAGAAGTGTAGCTTGGACAATTGTTCAAGCTAAAACACTCACCCACGGCTCTGAAATAGTATTATTGTTATTTAATCACGGGGTTTAAGTTGTGTCAGTGTGATAATGACGTGTGCAGACTAGGTCGAGTTGCGAGCTGTGCTGTGCCTATCGTGACCAAATAATATTTATTTGTGCTTAATGAAATATTTTGTGCTTATAATCATGTGTTCTTCGAAGTTGTAAGTATTGATATTATTGTTTTCTATCATTTATTTATGTAATTACTTATTTGTTATGAATATGTGTCAAATATGATTCATGGCGGAGCGATACACAAAACAAAATGAGCCGAGAACATTATTGATTTTCCAATCTAAAAATAGCGCTGCGCCTCTGACGTATTGCGGCTGACAAACAGCTGTATTACGCCATTTGCAATCGGCGACGGATTGTTGACAAATCGCAAAGCGGCTGCTCGCCTGAATCATTGGCTTATACCAAACATTATTTGTTCAAATACATTATATATTGAATATATTTATTTATTTAAACATTATTATTACCTTTATATTTATTTCAAAGCATTTATTTAATTATTTATATACCTATTCTAATTTGTTACCGTCACGATGGCACTACTTTTGCTATGCAAATAAGACTTGGCCTGCACAACACTTCCATAGATTAAACTAGAATAGGAAAGCAAGGCATACGACGTTAGAACGAAGACAGGACATTGACATTTAATATTAATTAGACTACATTGTACTGTTCTGGGGGCATGTGATGTGATTGTACCAAATTGTCTAAAGTCATATATCATTTACAAGTTGTTAATTGTTACTGCTCCTGTAAACCAGGCAGAACAACAGCTGTTTGGAAGAAGAGCACAAGGTGTATGTCATAGTGCTTAACGATTTGACCTGAGGTGCCAAACGATTGTACCTGATTGATCTGGAATGTTAAGATGAGTATACCCAAACTATTTTCATTGCAATATGATTAATAATGCATCTCTTTTTCAGGGTGTGATCTATTAGAATATTTTTTTTTTGTGTCATCCATTTTTCAAGGTGTAATCTAAAAATATATCAGTGGTGCACAGTGTGGTAAATTACTTCATATTCCGAATATAAATAAGTGAGTAAATATTGAAGTGCCTGTCAACACTAGCTAATAACCCAACAACATGGCAACTTTAGCTGATTTCATAAAAACAGGCAAAGAATTACAATACATAGGAAAGGAGCTAGAGCAATATGCTGACCGAAAATTTAAGGAAGCAAAAGATGCTGAGAGAGATGAACGTGCACGAGAAAGACAACATCAGAAGGAAAAGGAAGAACAGGATAGACAACATCAGAAGGAGATTGCAGAACTAGCTGAGATAACAAAACAGAAGCAGTTAGAACATGATAAGGAGATTAAACAAAAAGAACTAGAATTAAAGCAAAAGCAACTAGATCAGGAGAAAGAACTAAAGCAAAAGACATTAGATCAGGAGAAAGAACTAAAGCAACAGACATTAGATCAGGAGAAAGAACTAAAACAAAAAGAGATAGATGAAATGGCAAGAGCTAAGGAAAAACAAATACAAGTGGAATCAGAGACACAGTTAAAGATGAAAGGGATGGATGTAGATTCACACTTAGAGATCTCCGCTACTAAACTAAAGAGTCAGCAGGAAGAAAATAAATTTAATAAGTATAAGAATATTATTAAACCATTCTGTAAAGAAGACTCCATATCAGCCTGGACAGAAAATGTCGAATATCAGTTTAAGTACCACCAAGTACCAATCGAGATGTGGGCTATGATTTACATGAAGAACCTTAGTGGGGAGCCCCTTAAAGTGATAGAATCAATACCAACTGAGCTTAGATCTAACTATCAGTACATCCATGATAGGATAATGCAACATTTCTTACTTGATGCCCCTGGGTATCAAGTACAGTTTTCTAACCTGAAACCAAAACCCAGTGAGACTTTCATTGATTACGTCTCAAATGTCCAGAGCGTACTAAATAGATGGCTTAATGCTGCAAACATAGGAAAAGATTTTGAAAAACTTAAAAATGTAATAGACATGGATAAAGTCATATCCACAATACCATCTCATTTCGCTAAATTTCTTCAGCAGTCAGACATTGAGACCATAGAACAATTTGAAAAAAAAGGCTCAGCTTATTTTTCCTCCAATAGGGAGATTTTTAAAACATCTAATAGCGACTCTGAAATAGTTTCTTTTCTTAAGGACCAACCTATAAGCTATCGGAGTAATAAAAAACCATTTCAGAGAGTCGACAAAAAAGACCATAAATTACCCAAATGTGTGTATTGCCAACTTTTTCATGATACATATTCTATGTGTGATAAATCGCCTAACTATCCGGCACATCTTGAAAATGTCATTAAGAAGCAACAAAACAAGAGAACTGCATACAGGCGTGCAGTCAAATGCTTCTTCTGTTCCAGCTACGGCCAATATTCAAATAAGTGCCTGGGCCGCCAACGAATGAAAGCCAACAATGCAGTGTTAATTGATACATCATCTGATAGTGAGAGTGAGACTGACTGTGAAGTTGAAAATGAATTACCTGTTAACCAAGCTGAAAATGTGTGTTCTGTAAATGATGTATTGAGCTTTGACAGTTGTGAACGATGTCACCAATTCCATGCAGACGGAAAATTAGAATGTGGGCATACAGTACCATTCTCCACTGAGAGTGTAAACGCAGCATTAGCCTCCAGAGGCAATTTGGTGTTCCACAATGCATTGGTCAACGAAAAACCATGCCAATGTTTGCTGGACAGTGGTAGCACTCTTATAGGTCTTAGAAAGGAACTGGTGAATCCAAGTGATTATACAGGTGACTCAGTCAAATGCCAAACTTTTTCGGGCAATATTGAACTTTACCCTTTGGCAAAAGCCCGTATTAACACTCCTTTCCTTTCTGGTACCTTTACATGTGCGATTTTAGATAACCCTTGTACTGATTTGATATATGGGATGTTTACCCCAATTAAAACATTGCACGAACAAAGAAATAGCTGCATGGGAGAAATTAAATGCAGCTAATGCAACAACCAGAGCAGATACTATGAAACACCAAGACACATTACAGGATGAAAGACTACTGTTGCTATCACCAACTAGCACAGATGATACCAGCAGACAAAAGTTCATAGACCAGCAAAAAGCGGATCCGAGTGTGTCTCCGTATCTGAAGTTATTGAAAGAAAAAGCCAAAGTAACGAAAAACGCATCATTGTTTTTTAGACTGAATAATGGCATTCTTACCCGCTATTATACAACTGGTAACCATGAGATTCAGCAAACGGTGTTACCTGTACAACACCGCCAAACTGTGCTAAAGATTGCACACGAGTCACTGTTTGCTGGTCACCTTGCATACGATAAAACCAGGGCCAGAATTCAGGCTCATTTTTATTGGCCGGGTTTTGTAACGACATAAAACTATTTTGTCGTTCATGTAATGTCTGTCAACAACTAGTACGTAAGGGTAAACATCCTACAGCTGAAGTGCAGCCTTCAACACTGGCCTCTAGGCCATTTGAGAGTGTGGCGGTCGATATTGTTGGACCCCTAAACCAGGTGTCAAGCAAAGGAAATCGCTTCATTTTAACGATGGTGGACCTATGTTCAAGGTGGGTTGAGGCAGTAGCTTTGAAATACATCACCTCCAAAGACGTTGCCAATGTTTTTCTACACTTGTTCTCACGATTCGGATTCCCTCGTACCATCTTATCCGACCGTGGAACCCAATTCATATCGGCTGCAACGTAAGCCCTTACTAAAATGTTAGGGATTAAACAACAGTTTACAACAGCGTATCATCCAGCCAGCAATGGAATCGTAGAAAAACTTAACGGAGATCTGAAACATATGCTGGCTAAGGTGACAGCAGAAAACCCAGCTGATTGGGATACACTGTTACCAACAGTGCTGTTTGCCTATCGGGAGATTCCCCATTCAAGCACGAGTTTCTCACCGTTTGAATTAGTGTACGGGGCTAACCCACGTGGACCCCTAACAATTTATCATCAGGTAGTAACTAATTCCATTGACATTCCAACCCTTAAAACACCTTATGAAATTGTAACAGAGACACGAGACAAGATTATGAAATCGTGTATCATAGCCAAGGCAGCTTTGGAGAGGAAGGGTCAAATCTACCGCCAGTACGCAAATAAAGGTGCGAGAACGATTAATCTTGAACCAGATCAAGACATACTGCTTTTACTTCCAGACAAACGAAATTTAGTATTGACCTCATGGCAAGGGCCATTCAAGGTGGTAAGTAAAATTTCAGATGTCGACTATGAAATATCAATAAACGGACACTTAAAGATATTTCATGTCAACATGTTGAAACCTTACTTTTCACGACAAGAGACAGAATTAGAGACAGACGAACACAATGCATCCACACCGATTGATGAGACGACGAACATACACAACGCAACTACACTAGTTAGCGAGACTGGCAAATCCGACGATATCCATACATCTAGTGAGTTTACAGAAAACACACTTAGCACCACAACTGTACTGAATCAGGTAGACGACGACGGGATGGAACTACCTGTTCCAATTGTCGACAAGACTGCGACATTAGGTTCTATACGAGTAGAACAGGGACTAACAGACGAGCAACGACGACAGATAATAGAGTTAGTAACGGAATATAAGGACATATTTTCCGACATTCCAGGTAGGACGGACAGAATCGAACACTCCATCCTTCTTTCGGACTCTAAGCCTATCAAATGCAGGCCGTACTCTATCCCACTCAGCTATAGAGAAATTCTAAATAAGGAAATTCTTAATTTAGAAGCTAGTGGAATCATTCAGAAATCTACATCTGAGTACTCCTTTCCAATCGTCCTTGTCAAGAAAAAAGACTCCACCATTCGTCTTTGTGTGGACTATAGAAAGCTCAATAATGTCACTAAGATCGACGCAGAACCAATTCCTTCCTGCGAAGATCTTATTCTGGACATGTCCACTTCCAAAATCTTCTCTAAATTAGACCTTACTAAGGGATATTGGCAGGTCCCTATGCAGACTGAATCTATCCATCTTACTGCTTTCTCAACACCTTTAGGTCTCTACGAGTGGCGTTTTCTTCCTTTCGGACTTCGCAACGCTCCTGCCACTTTCGTACGCTTAACTAGAGATTTACTTCATGGAGTGACGAATACAGTGACATATATAGATGATATTTGTGTCCATACAGATGACTGGACAACGCACTTACTGAAACTCAGACATGTCTTCGATAGGTTGCGACTCTTCGGTCTCACTGTCAAACCGAGCAAAGTCGAATTGGGCCTACAAGAAATTGATTTTTTGGGTCATGTCATTTCACAAGGACAACTAAAAACTGACAATAGAATTATTACTAAAATTATGAACCTGATCATGCCTACAACGAAAAAGCAGGTCAGGAGTCTTTTGGGTTTAGTAAATTACTATAGTAAGTTCATACCGATCTTAGCTGAAATTACAAGTGTATTTTCAAATGTGTTAAAAGCATCAGTCAAATTAGATGTCAAAGATGCATTATTAATTTCTGCATTGTCAAAATTGAAACTCCTATTTAGTAATGTACCAATCCTCCGTTTGCCTAATCCTAGGCTCGTTTATTATCTTAGGACAGATGCCAGCAGGATTTCCATCGCTGCAGTACTAGGCCAGTTTTATGATGGCACCTTCCATCCAATTTGCTACGTGAGCCGCAAGATCACACCTGCTGAGTCCAGATATTCCATATCAGAGTTGGAAGCCCTAAGCGTCATCTATGCGGTGAGGAAGATGCATCGATTTCTGGCGGGTGTTCACTTGTGGTGCAGACTGACAACTCCCCGATAACGGTCATACAAAGTGGAGTACATCGCAACGACCGCATCTACAGGTGGTCATTGATATTACAGAATTATACTTTTAGTATAGAACATATTAAGGGTAGGGATAACATTCGGGCAGATACCCTGAGTCGACCATCTGAGGTAGAAATACCTGATATTCCACATGAGTAGTTAGTATAAGAAAGGTTAATTAGTACTCTTAGAGGATCCTGTGCAAAATATCCTATTTATTACATAGACATGATTTTCAGGACTGTGTGCTAAGAACATTGAACTACCATGTGTCCGTAGACAGCAAAATAAGAACTATGCTCCATGAACAAGTGTATCACCGTGTGTACATAGACAGCTCGTTACTTACTATGCTCCATTTGTGTTCCGGTGAATCACCTGTGTTAATCATGGAAGAACAGTGTCAGAACATTGCATAAATAACAGACACGAATTTACTGGTCTACGTCACGTGCGGAATCTACGAGCGAAATAAGACCCATAAGACACAAGTATGACTGTGTAGTGTATTTAGTATACCCAGGATAATTATGTATATATAAACTATGCCAACGAAAACAATTTCTGAACATTATGGCAACCAATAACCTGAGGTAAATAGATACCAGGTATATATACCTAATATTGTGATATGTATTATAACAGTTTTAATATAGTGTTAAATTATAGTTAGATTAGTTACTTTAAGATAGAGTAGATTAGATTTAGAGAATATAAATAGATTTTTTTGTAGTTTAAATAAATCATTAATTTACCCACTTACGTAGGATAAAATTAGATTAGGACAGTACTTACACTTAATAATAGCTAATTAAAAGAACCAGGATAGAAAGTTTAGATAAGACCAGTATTATTTAGTGTAGAAAGGAATAACACCATTTAGTTCATTTCATTTCACTTTATTTCATTCCATCTTAATGAACACTTCAACAACATCATCATTTAATATTAAATGTAGTTTACACCTTATAGGATTAAAGTATACAAATAACATTCATCAATTACAACATTTAGAATAAATATATCAATCATATATTTGTTTTTTCATTAAAACATTATTTAGAATTTTGTTACATTTCACATCACCCATTTCAGAAAAGTACATAACTCATCTCACATCATTTTCATTTGTAGATAGTTAGATTACTTCCCTTAAATAAGATTGATTTTCTACAACAAGTTAGAATATATAGATATATAATTAGTATTAGTATGTCATTAGAATATAGAGTTTAGTAATATCAGGGTACAATTCTATCAACCCTATTTCATCCATGTACATATTTTGTAAATACATGACTCGTGCAGTAAGTTAGGCACAGTCATTAAGCTCAACGTTTTCAAACGAGCTAAACTTGTACAGTGTCACTTCAAGGTTTTTAAACAGTTGGGAGGATAAAAGATGTGTGACAGAAGTGTGAAAGTGAGAGAAAAGGGAAAATATACAAGAGAGAATGGGGACAACCAGCGGATTTTTTCTGCCGCTCAACGCGACTTTTTTATTTTTTGTCTGCGTCAAGCATTTGCTTTCGATAGTGAAAATGTATTGTCTTCAATGTGGTGTGTATAGTTTAGTGTAGTTTAGTATAGATCTTAGATAAAGTATTTTAAGTCTCATAAGACGGAAACGTAGCCACGAATTAGTGTTATACACTTGTTTGTGGCCACATTCAACCGAATTATGGCACTTGAAAGCTAACTTACATACATATTATAGATAGACACATATGTTAGAAATTAAAGTATATTAATAGTTACATGAAAACACACAAACAACCAGGAAAACAAACAGGTAAATTACATACATTTGTTAAAACAAAGAGGGATAACTCCGGGTCAGGGGACACAATAGACAACGAAACACTAACTTAACAGTGAAAGGTAACTTTACACGCGGAAGCGAGATAGGTAAAGCCTGTCGCACACAGCTTGTGTAAAGGTTGTTTAATATTATATGGGGGACATGAAGCAATTCATGTGTTGACCCTAAGAAAGTCAACTTTGTATGGGTAGTGAGTTAATTTGCTATTTGAGGGCAGGTCTTATAAGACAATAGTCCGGTTCAGACAAACCTCTAATTAATATAATATTGCGATGAGAAGAGGGCTCACGCCAACCAGACAAGTTTGTGGCGATCACCAGTAGCCAAGTAAAGTGAGACTACATTGTGACAATAGTCAGTAGGAGTCTATTTAGTTACCCAGAACCAGGTTATCAATAGTCTTTGACAAAAATTAGAGACACTAATTTTTTAGAAACCTCTTGCGTCACAACCATGAGTCAAAGTTTGTAACGCAACACAGGAGTTGAGGGTGTGTGTCAAAGACTGAAGTATAGAAGACCACCCTGAATGAGTGGTCTACCTCAAGATAGAAGACCACCCTGAATGAGTGGTCTACCTCAAATAGATTCGAGGTAACCCAGTGCCCCTACATGAGGGCAGGGTAGGTGATAGGGAGGGGAACTATTAACTAGTTCTCTCATGAGACACGGAGATGTCAACCACAGAGAGTAAGCACTCTGGTCACTGCAGAATCACGCCTACGTGATAGCCACGGAGAAGTGGAATCCCACTCAAGAGTAAACGGCTACTCTAAGCGTGCTGAATGTTGCAGCACGCAAAAAGCCGAAGGACGCACGAGGTCCTTCCGCGGGCTGTGTAGCCACGCGAGTAGAATAGTCAGACGGGGACTGACTTTCATAGTGAGCGCATCGATTAGTGTCGATGCGCGTTTCCTTAGCCAAGTAGATAGAGTTAGCTGTAGAGGTAGGATATGACTGGATAGGGAATTCTGTGTCTTTATGTGTGATTTAATAGCGACCGTTTTTGTGCAGTAATCTATTGTTAAAGAGCCAGTGACAATAAAATGCATCATCCATACCTCTCGTACGACTTGCAATATTTTTGTGTGGTACGGGAGAAGTTGATCCTGTAATGCCTGACGCATCGGTTGCTGACACCAACAAACAAGCAGAAGAAGTTACCAAACAGAAACAGTTAGACGTAGATCATGCCACCAAAGAAAAGCAAATACAAGTAGAGTCAGAGACTAAACTAAAGATGAAGGAAATGGAGGTAGATTCTAACATACAAATAGCCTCTAGCAAACAAAAGAGCCAAGAAGAACAGAACAAATTTAGTAAGTACAAGGCCTTATCAAACCCTACAGTGTAGGTGATTCAATTAGCGCATGGACTGAGAACATAGAATTCCAACTAAAGACACAGAAAATACCTTTAGATGATTGGGCAATGATTTACATGAGGAACCTCAGTGGGGAGCCGTTAAAAGTAATAGAATCCATACCTACAGAGCTAAGGAACAATTATCAGTACATACACGATAGGATAATGCAACATTTTCTTTTAGACGCTACTGGGTACCAAATTCAATTCTCACAGATTAAGCCAAAAGCAACTGAAACCTTCTTAGACTACATCTCTAACGTGCAGAGCACATTTAAAAAGTGGACTAGAGCTGCTAAGGTAGGTAACAACTATGAAAAACTAGAAGAGCTGATGGTAATGGACAAAGTGATTTCTACCGTTCCTACCCCTTTTGCGAAGTTTTTACAACAGTCAGATATTGAGTCCATTCAGCAATTAGAGAAACGGGGGTCAGCTTATTTTTCATCTAATCGGGACATATTTAAAACTACATCACATGACACAGAAATTACAGCTTTTGCAAACAAAGTTCCTGATAGATCTTACAACCAGAAAGATTACCGTAAGAAGGACAAACCATATCAGAAACCACCTCGATGTAACTATTGGAATCTTTTTCATCCGACTTACTCGATGTGTGATAAGAACCCCGCATATCCGTCACACTTAGAAGCAGTGTTGAAGAAGCAAGAAAGCAGAAGATCATCCTTTAAACGTGCTGTTAAATGTTATTTTTGTTCAAGTTATGGCCATTATAGCAATAAATGTATGGGGAGACAGAGAATGAAGGCAAATAATGCAGCACTCATCGATACATCATCAGACGATGAGAGTGACATTGATCCGGAACTTGTGAATGTGTTGCCAACGAGTGAATGTCAGAGTGTAGCATCAGTAACAGATATTTTAGACTTTAAGAAATGTAAAGTATGCCATCAGTTTCATGCGGATGGTAAATTGGAATGTGGGCACATAATACCATGTTCAAATGAAGATGCTAACGCAGCGTGTGCCTCCAGAGGTAAACTTAAGTTCTACGATGCACTGGTCAATGGGCAACCATGCCAATGTTTAGTTGATAGCGGAAGCACTCTACTGGGTTTAAGGAGAGAACTTGCTAGACCAGAAGATTATACGGGTGAATTTGTCAAATGCCGTACTTTCTCTGGAACCATCGAGAAATATCCACTGGCAAAAGCGCATATCAATACCCCGTTCCTTACCGGCACATTTACGTGCGCTATCCTGCAAGATCCATGCACGGATCTTATTTTAGGATGCCTAGATGCATTGAAAGAATGTACAGAAAACGACATAAGAGCCTGGAAACATACACATATGGCTAACGCTGTAACAAGGTCAGATACAGAAACAAACTATACTGACTTACAAAATGAAATGCTACAGCTATTAACACCAAGTGGTGCAGATACCAATACTACTCGACAGAAATTTATCGAGGCACAAAGCACCGACCAAACAATTACACCGTATTTTAAATTTTTGGGTGAACGAGCGAAAGTGACTAAGAATGCATCTTGGTACTTTAGAAAATTTAACGGAATTCTCATGCGTTATTACACAAATAATAACCATGAAATTCAGCAGACGGTGTTACCTGTAACATACCGACAAAATGTGCTTAAAATCGCACATGAGTCACCGTTTGCTGGACATTTGGCTTATGATAAAACGCGAGCCAGAGTTCTGTCACACTTTTACTGGCCGAAATTCTGTTCGGACATAAAATCTTTCTGTCGTTCTTGTACTATTTGTCAACATCTTGTACGAAAGGGAAAGCATGTGACGGCTGAAGTTCAACGGTCATTATTAGCATCCAGACCATTTGAGTGTGGAGCGGTCGATATTGTTGGACCCCTGAATCAGGTGTCAAGCAAAGGAAACCGTTATATACTTACTCTCGTGGACCTATGCACCAGGTGGATCGAAGCGATTCCACTCAAATACATCACCTCCAAAGATGTGGCAAATGTATTTTTGCACATATTTTCTCGCTTTGGCTTCCCACGATCTATCTTATCAGATCGGGGAACGCAGTTTATTTCGGCTGCTACGCAAGCCTTAACCAAATTGTTAGGAGTAGAGCAGCATTTCTGTACCCCGTATCACCCAATGAGCAACGGGATCATAGAAAAAATTAACGGGGATCTCAAACACATGCTGGCTAAAGTAACAGCGGAGAACCCATCTGATTGGGACACACTATTGCCAGCAGTGCTATTTGCCCATAGAGAAATTCCGCACTCGAGTACGGGTTTCTCACCTTTTGAGTTAGTTTATGGGGCGAACCCTCGAGGACCCCTAACCATCTACCATCAGCTAATCACTAGCTTACCAGACAATCCAACAGCAGTAACACCGTATGAGATGGTAACCGAAACACGCGATAGAATAATGAAAGCGTGTGTAATAGCCAAAGCATCTTTGGAGAGGAAAGGACAGATGTACCGCGATTATGCAAATAAGGGTGCGAAAACTATTCACCTCGAACCAAACCAGAAGGTTTTGCTTCTACTACCCGACTAAACGTAATTTGTTACTAACATCTTGGCAAGGGCCTTTCAACGTTGAACGTAAAATATCAGATGTGGATTATGAAATATCGATAAAAGGACACTTAAAGATATTTCATATCAACATGCTGAAACCATATTTTTCACGACAAGAACAACAGACAGACCAACAAATTGCACCAACACCAAGCAATGAGACGACAGACGTACATAACACAACTTCACTAGATAGGGCGACACACGACAGCGACAACGCAAACACACTTAGCCAGATAACAGCACACACAGCTAGCACCACAACAGTATTGAACGTGACAGACGAAGACGAGATGGAATTACCAGTTCCTACTGTAGTCGCGACTGCGTCCATTGACAGCATAAAGATAGAAACGAAACTGACAGATGACCAACGACGAAAATCATAGAGCTAGTGACAGAATACAGAGACATATTCTCCGACATCCCAGGAAAGACAGATAGAAAAGAACATTCTATCATTCTGACTGACGCCACACCAATCAAGTGTCAACCTTATTCTATCCCTTTAAACTATAGGTCGAACCTCGACAAAGAAATTCTATCTCTCGAGTCGAGCGGAATTATTCAGAAATCTCAGTCAGAGTATTCTTTCCCTATTGTCCTTGTCGCCAAAAAGGACTCTACTATTCGACTCTGCGTCGATTATCGCCGCTTAAACAAAATAACCAAAATTGACGCTGAACCGATTCCATCATGCGAGGATCTGATCTTGGACATGTCTACATCTCGCATATTTAGCAAGATTGACCTCACGAAAGGTTATTGGCAAGTCCCGATGGAAGTAAATTCTATTCATCTTACAGCTTTCTCCACTCCTTTAGGACTTTATGAGTGGCGCTTTCTTCCTTTCGGCCTTCGTAACGCTCCAGCGACTTTCGTCCGTCTAACTAGGGATCTTCTCCATGGGATGACCAATATTTCAACTTATATAGATGACATATGCATCCATACGGAAGACTGGACAACACACCTACTGAAACTTCGACAAGTCTTCGACAGGTTGCGATTATTTGGGCTCACAGCGAAGCCGACCAAAGTAGAGTTGGGCATGGAACAAATTGACTTCCTGGGTCATACCATCTGCAGGGGCCAATTAAAAACTGATGACAGAATCGTCACCAAGATTCTGAATTTGACAATGCCAACGACCAAGAAACAGGTCCGAAGTTTACTGGGTTTGGTAAACTACTATAGTAAATTCATTCCAAATCTGGCGGAAATCACCAGTGTTTTTTCTAACATCTTAAAAGCTTCGGCTAAGTTATCTGTACAAGATGCAGGATTAATTAGTGCGTTATCAAAATTGAAACATCTTTTCAGCGTTCCACCTATCCTTCGTATGCCTAACCCAAAACTCACTTATTTCTTACGCACAGATGCGAGTGCCATATCCATATCTGGGATACTAGGACAGTTCTACGACGGGACGTTCCACCCCGTAATGTACGTAAGTCGCAAGATTACCCCTGCTGAATCAAAATACTCAGCATCAGAATTGGAGGGCCTCAGTTTGATCTATTGCGTTAAGAAATTTCATAGATTTTTGGCAGGAGCACAGTTTGTGATCGAATCCGATAACTCTCCGTTGTCTGTGATGCAGTCTGGACTTCCTAGCAATAACAGAATTTACAGGTGGGCTTTGATTCTCCAAAATTACACGTTTACCATCCAGCACTTAAAAGGAAGATTGAACACTGTTGCAGACATTTTGAGTCGACCATCATCCATTGAAATACCTGATTTACAGGAAGGGATCGACCACAGACCACCAGAAACAGTGACACTGTAATGGTACATAACTCAGTGCCGTATGTGGTCATTGTCATCGTCTTGCTCATGTCTAGGTATCTGAGCTCGGGTTCACACAGGCAACAATAACTCGGTTCAATACAATATCGAACATTTATTGTAGTTCACTATACAGTGCTTTGGCGCAGTGGGTTAACAATCCCGCGCTGTGTTACATATCACAGAGATTAACATCATCATACATAGTTATCACAAACAACCTAGCAAACTATCTAGCATATAGTCTATCTATCCCAAATACACATGGGTTTAATCTATTAATCTAATGAGTCCCTCTAAAGCAGGCCCTGTTGCCTCTCTCACAGTCCGTCTGTCCTCTGACCGTCCACACGTGTCCCAATCTGACACGGGTCGCAACTCTGTCCGAGTTCCTCGTGGACCCCGCAATAGGCGGGCCACATCAGTGTCCACGGGACCGTGGACTCACTGACCAGTCCTTCGAGAAGGCTCTAGATTACTCTGGCCTTCGAGTGACTCACTTCTATCCCTTGGGCGGGAGTTGCAGCCCTTTAATTAATATCTATAAATGTGAGGCGGTGACAGGATTCCCCCCTCTCCCCTGATATCATGGTTTGTTATAGGGTAATTAGATCTGCTCTAATTATGTCACCGAATCACATAAAGTCGGTGTTTGTAGTTTGGTGGACAGTAACCTGGTAACCTACATACTGGCATCAAAACTCATGTATTCTCCCATACACCACTTCTCTGATTTGGTGAAGAGATCACTCTCTCTCCTGTGTCCTTAAAAATGCTTATCTGACCGAAGTTACGTTACGTTTAGTAGTTGTTTTTACAACCCGTCCTTCTCATAGTACCCCACTGATACCAAGACAATTAACCTCTGTATTAAAGAGGATTAACAAGACCGAAGTCCTGGCTAATTAAGTACACCTTCAAATCTTGATTGTGTGTGCATTTCAATACACTTTTACTCTCGTATGTTGTATAATGCTAACTATGTAGTTACGTTGTTATTTTATCCCCTCAGACTACATGTGTCCCTGTTGACTTGTTAGTGTGGTGACTAATAAGTTGCTGCTCCTAATAAAGTGACTGTATTTTAAATTGATAGTGTTGAGTTTTAAAGTTTGTGTAAAGTGTGTGCTGAATGTGTGGCTTATTTCCAAGCGTCACGAGTTGGGATAACCTTAATCATGAATTACTCCAATGTGTGCAATATATGATCAGGCATTCCAAGTAGTGGTGCTTAGATGTCTCCTAACTACTAAACTAAGTATATTAAACTAACTAATAAACATGTATCAACAATTTAGACAAGTAATACAATTTACATGGAAGACGCAGACAAATTAAAATAAATACGTTTTGCGTACAATTTGTCCGCTCAGTATATCGTTCTCTCATTTAATCCATGCACTCTGTCATTTACTCATCTTTCATTCCAAATAGTATTTGGTTAAAATATATAATTAAAGTTGAGGTAAGTGTTATTGCCCTTAGAAGAAATGGAATAGGCGATCTTTTCCCTTTAAGCAAATACGTACTATTTGTACGATGAGTCAAAAATGGGTTATAATTTACACAGAGACATTTGCATAGGAAGGTTATTTATCCTATTAATGGAACTACCTGTAATGTTATGGTAGAATATGTACAAATTACAGGTTAACACATTTTATATACAAAATTCAATGCAAATATAATACATATTTAATATTAAATTAATTAATTAATTAAGTAACTAAATCCAACGATGATGTGCGCGTTGTCCTCCTGTTGTTAGCGTGTTATGCCATGAATGTTAAAGTTAGTATGGCTGTCTCTTGAGTGTTGTAGTCGACGTCGTTCTGTTTCGGCTGTTTGCAAAGTCTCGTAGCAACAGCAAGTATGGAATGTTCTCAATGTTGCGTATAAATTGTTCTTCTAATTTTCAGAGCGAATTCACAGGTTGAAATCATTACACTGTTAATGTCTCTCGCTCGGATCGTTCTAGAGCTTGGGCAATTGATAGTATAGCTCTTCACGTATAGTTCATAAAGTGTGACTCTTAAAGTTTCATGTTCCTGGGTGTCACAAGTAACTTATTTAATGAGGTGTTATTACTATTCATTGGGAGTTCTCTAGCAGGTGTAGAGTTACACTGTTATATGCCACAGACTAAAAGTATCACAGTTTCTAGTATGGCGAATGGTCGATGTGCTAAATGTCATTCTACAGGCGCATTCGTTTGCCGTGATAATAGGTCAGCAATAATGTTGTCCGTGCCTCTGATATGGCGGATTTCGAAGTCGAAATCTTGAAGAAGAAGACACCATCTTTTTAAACGATGGTTTTTCGGTGACCCTTGGTTAAGGACCAACAATGGCGAATTGTCAGTGAGCACAACAAAGTGACTACCTAAGAGGAACTTAGATAATCTTAATACACAAAACAATAGACTTAATGCCTCCAATTCCACTGCAGAATACCGGGTCTCTGCCTTCTTTAGCTTCCGGCTTACATAGAGAATTGGGTGTCTCACTCCATCCACTTCTTGCATTAAACATCCTCCTATTGCGATAGCACTCGAATCTGTGGTCAAAATAAAGGGTAAATTTATGTTGGGTAATCGTAAGACTGGTGGATTAGAAAAAATACGTTTCAATCTGCTTATTGCATCTTCTAAGCGAGTACTTTTACAAATTTTTGATGGATGATCTTTAGTTAACATATCAGAGAAGACTGAAGTAAGTTCTGCCCAATTTGGTAAAAATTTAGGATAATAGTTAATAAGACTTAGTAAACTTCTAATTTGTTTCTTTGTGGTAGGCACTTCTAAATTGAGAATCTTGGAAACAATTTTATCATCTGTCAACAATTTGCCTTCATAAATTCTATGGCCAAGGAAGTCTATTTGTTTGTAGCCTATTTCAACCTTGGAAGGTTTGATAGTAAGTCCAAAAAGAGAGATTTGGTTGAAGACTTGTTTGAGGGTAAGTAAGTGAGAAGTCATATTAGAAGAATGGATGCATATATCATCAATATAAGCTTGAACATCTTTAATTCCGTGTAATAACAATCTAGTTAATCTAACAAATGTGGCTGGCGCGTTTTTGAGACCAAATGGAAGATATAGCCATTCGTACAAACCAAGGGGTGTTGCGAATGCTATTATATGTCTAGAATCAGGGTGTAGTGGCACTTGCCAATATCCTTTCGCTAAATCGGTCTTAGAAAATAAGGATGATTGAGCCATATTTAAAATGAGAACTTCACAACTGTTCATTTCCAAAATTAGTGTTGGTAGAGTTTGGTGCTATAATTTCTAGTGACTCCTGCAGTTGGTCGGTGTTGGTTTTGTGGGTTGTCTGTCGTGTTATTGCATTTGTGTGTTGTGTGTGTTGTTGCACATCTACAGGCTTGGTACTTGGTAGATCGGTAGCATCCTCAATTCGAGGTTTTAATTTGGTCGTATCACTCACAGATTCGACCGCCCCTGCATTGTACACCTCGGTGAATTCTTTCTGAATTACTTCATTGGTTGTCTTCCTTGGTCTTTTGGCAGATTGAGACAAGCATGAATGGTGTTTCTCTGTAGCATCGCTGTTTGGGTGGTGGATACCGTTTCTATGCTCCCAGTCTCTGATTTCCTGTTCAGAGCACGGTTGTATGTTGGGCAGGTTCCCAAGTATAATATCAGCGACCGGATTTTCAAGGACAGCGCATAATACTCGTCCTGATATGAACGGGGTTCGAATTTCGACAAGAGCAAGGGGGTATTTCTCTATAGTGCCTGAGAATGTGCGACAAGTCACATGTTTGTCTGTGTAGTCTTTAATGTCTATTAATGTTTTCTTAATCCCACAGAGCGTTCCGCCGGAATCCCGAATTAATGTGCACTTTTTGTTATTTACAAACCCTGTTGAAAAAACTAGCTTGCCTGTAGATGACAAGGCAGCGTTGGCTGTTTCATTTGAAATAGGGATAGTGTGGCCACATAGTAATGTTGTGTCAAGTTGGAACTTCGTACAGGTGTTACACTTACTGTCTGTAATGGTGTCAATAATTTGTACAGCATTTCCAAGCTCGCTTACATTCTCGGTTTGATTGTCACACTTATTCAGTGATTCAATCTCTTCGTCTGATGACGTTTCCACTAGTGCAGCATTGGCCTGTTTTAATATCTTTCGCCCTCACAAAAGCGACTATAGTGCCCAAAGCTACTGCAAAAAAAAACATTTGACCGCTCTCTGGTAAGCATTGCGTTTATTCTTCTGCTTCTCAACCATCATTTTGAGTGGTGAGGATAGTTCGGCGATTTATCGCATATCGCGTATGGGTCGTGATTCAAACTACAGTATTGCATTTAACTGGTTTACTGACATTTGAGCGCGGTTTAAATTTACTTTCAAACCGGAAAGAAGCCCCAAAAAGCCTGTCATCGTCTTGCTCATGTCTAGGTATCTGAGCTCGGGTTCACACAGGCAACAATAACTCGGTTCAATAAAATATCGAACATTTATTGTAGTTCACTATACAGTGCTTTGGCGCAGTGGGTTAACAATCCCGCGCTGTGTTACATATCACAGAGATTAACATCATCATACATAGTTATCACAAACATCCTAGCAAACTATCTAGCATATAGTCTATCTATCCCAAATACACATGGGTTTAATCTATTAATCTAATGAGTCCCTCTAAGGCAGGCCCTGTTGCCTCTCTCACAGTCCGTCTGTCCTCTGACCGTCCACACGTGTCCCAATCCGACACAGGTCGCAATTCTGTCCGAGTTCCTCGTGGACCCCGCAATAGGCGGGCCACATCAGTGTCCACGGGACCGTGGACTCACTGACCAGTCCTTCGAGAAGGCTCTAGATTACTCTGGCCTTCGAGTGACTCACTTCTATCCCTTGGGCGGGAGTTGCAGCCCTTTAATTAATATCTATAAATGTGAGGCGGTGACAGTCATTATGATACATTGTAAGTGCGTTATCATCGCCAAATATGTAACCTGTGTGAAAGTAACAGTGCTATGAGAAGTGTAACGAACAGACGCAGAAGTAACATGCGCTGACACACATAAGCTAGAAGAACATTAAAGTGTTAGCTATGAACCTACATAACTGAGTAGGAAACTATATTTATACACTATCCACGAAGGAGAGCATAGAAGACTTTGCCGAAATGAACTATGTTATAATAGTCTACAAAGAGTATTGCTCCATCTTCACAACGCAAAGAAGGACGTCGATTTAGTGTAATTAGATATAGAAATGTAACTGTGATATATGTATATTATTATTTTATTAACAGTACCTATAACTTCATTTTTCTATTAATAATTGAATTGCAAATTGTTCAAATGCATATATAACTTTATTTTCTTATTTGGTAGTTAGAAATCACCTTCATTTAGTTAATAACCCATTTAATAGAACACCAATTATAGAAATACGATTGTTAGATATTATATTAATTTATTACGATATAAACATAATCATTTTTAAATTCATTTATTTAAAATATCATTTCCAAACTAACCCAACCATTTAGGAATTAATATAATCTTTTTCACAAATAACACTTTAAGGTAATTAACCCAATTCACTTAAATGAAACTATTTATTAGATTATTTCCCTTGAGGGTAATTTAGGTCAGCACACCAAAATTTATGTGAGTTACTACTACAGGATCGGTAACAAACCATCCTCATAAGTTTGTATATTATGTATAGACATGACACGTGCAAACAAAACACACAGTCATTTGGCGTGATTACTGTTATAATTCAGCCAATTGTTTAATGTATATATGTAATATTCATGTATTTGATGCTATGAAACATATTTTAATGACGAGAGAATGTTTGAGTGAAAGAAAGGTATGAAAGTGAATGAAAGATGTATACAAGAAGAATAAATGCGAGGAGAGAATGCGAAAATTAGTAAACAAATGAAATCAAATCAAATCAAATCAACTTTATTAGGGTCACAAATTGGGCGCGCAGGCCCGTCTTACATTCGGCCCTTCCAATCACTCGTCTTTCGTTCATCAAGAGCATTATACATTTACATAGGAAGAAAAATAAACATTGTGAAATGAATGTTGTAAACATAAACAAGGCTAATTACCATGTTATGAAGCCCATTTCCCACCTATCCATACATCACCCCACCCACACAACACCCCCACCTACCCACACACGCGCACCAAGGGACACATACACACCCCTACCTACCGACACACACGCACACCAAGGGACACATACATACCCCACCAACCGACCCATCCCCCTCCCGCACATCCCCCACCCACACACACTGCCCTCACCTGATCCCCCAACCACAACACACTCGCCACCCATAAACATTCCCCCCACCAACCCACACATCCCACGCCCATCCACATCCTACCCCACACATCCTCTACCCACCCACACCTCAAACCACCCTTCCCCCAGCCACATCTCCATCGACAACATATTCCCCACCCACACACACAATCCCCCACCAACTCACACATCGCACATTCACTCACACATTCCCAAACCATACACACACATCCCCACCACCTGACATGTCCTACCCCCCCCCCCCCCCCACACACACACACACATCTCCCTAACCACCCATACATCCCCAATCCACTCACACACACCCCACCACCCACACATACAACTTCCAACCACCCACACATGCCTTAACCTAATCCCCCACCACACAATCCCCCACCCGCACATCACATACACCCCCTACCACACACGATTCCCAACCCACGCACCACACACACACATATCCCTCACCAACACATCCCCACTTACACACCACACACATATCCCCCACCAAGATACAACACAATATTCCCACCCACACCCACACATATACCCTTACCCATCCACCCCACATACCCCCACTCACACACCACAAAAATCCCCCACCCACACACACATACCTCACCCACACAATATCACCAACCAACACACCACACACCTCTCCCCACCCACACACGCATTCCCTACCCGTCCACCAACACACACTCACTCACGCATACATCCTCCACTACGCACCCACACACCCACTCCCAACCAAACATCTCTCGATCACAATACCCCTACCCCCACACACATCCTCCACCCACTCACACATCCCACCCCGACACATACAACTCCCTCACCCACCTACACATCCCTAAGCCACTCACACACCCCCACCCACACATTCCCCATCCACACACACACATCTCCCACCCACACTCCCCCACATACTTCCCCCAACCACCACAATCCCCTGCTCACCCACACATATACCCCACCCATACGCACATTCCCCACACCCATCACACACATCCCCCACACCACACACTAACCTCCACCCATACCACCACAAGCATACCCTCCACCCACACATCATTCACACATCCCCCACTAACACACCGCACACATATCTCAAACCCACACACCATACACTTCTCCCACCCGCCCTTCCATCCAAAATCCACCCAACACAATCCCCTACCCACACAACCCCGCCTCCCACACATACTTCCTCAAACCATCCACACATCTCCACCCACATAAACACACATTCCCTGCATCCGTCCCATACACATATCCTCCACCCATACACACATCCCCCACACCCATTCCAACACCCCTACTTTCACCCCCATACATCCATCGACACATCCCACCAACACCCACAAATACCACTACCCACCAAAACCCACATACCCCAACCCATCCAAATGCATACCCCCACCCACACACCCCCCACGCACACATATCCCCACACTCACACACATCCTCCACATACACTCACACTTCCTCACATCTAGACACATACAAAATGTCTCACGTTAGTATTGAAACTAGTATGAACAAACTCCCACACTTTACTCACACACATACACTGACACTTGTCATGAACAGTCTCATAAAAATGTTAAACATGGAGAAAAATGTGTACATAAAATGTATGTGACGTAAAAATAGTGATGCTCTCTCTCTCTCTCTCTCTCTCACACACACACACACACACACACACACACACACACACACACACACACACACATTCACTCTCACGCTCACACATTCACTCTTTGAAAGAAAGAGAGGCGAGAGAGAAAGAGGTCTATAATTACCCAATAAGCTATTATCGATTGAGGAGGAGAGAGCAGGAAGAGGGAGGAAGAGGGAGGAGGAAAGAGGGAGAAGGAGGAGGGAGGAGAAGGAGGAGGAAGAGGGAGGAGGAGGGAGGAGGAGGGAGGAGGAGGGAGGAGGAGGAGGAGAGGGAAGAGGAGGGAAAGGGAGGAGGAGGGAGGAGGAGGAGAGAGTGGGAGGAGGGAGGAGGCGGAGGGAGAAGGAAGAGGGAGGAAGAGGGAGGAGGAAGAGGGAGAAGGAGGAGGGAGGAGAAGGAGGAGGAAGAGGGAGGAGGAGGGAGAAGGAGGGAGGAGGAGGGAGGAGGAGGAGGAGAGGGAAGAGGAGGGAAAGGGAGGAGGAGGGAGGAGGAGGAGAGAGTGGGAGGAGGGAGGAGGCGGAGGGAGAAGGAAGAGGGAGGAAGAGGATGAGGGGGAGGAGGAGGAAGAGGGAGGAGGAGGAATGTGAAGGGAGGAGGAGGGAGGAGGAGGAGGTAGAGGGAGGAGGAGTAGGAGGGAGGAGGAGGAGGAGAGAGGAGGAGGAGGGAGGAGGAGGAGGGATGAGGAGGAACAGGGAGGAGGAGGAATGTGAAGGGAGGAGGAGGGAGTAGGTAGAGGGAGGAGGAGGGATGAGGAGGAGAGGGAGGAGGAGGAAGGAGGAGGGGGAGGAGGAGGGAGGAAGAAGGAGGAGGGAGGAGGAGGGATGAGGAGGAGGAGGGAGGAGGAGGGATGAGGGGAGGAGGAGGGGTAGGAGGGGGAGGAGGAGAAGGGAGGAGAAGGGAGGAGGAGGGCGAAGGAGGAAGGAAGAGGAGGGCGAGGAGGTAGGAGGAGGGAGGAGGAGGGAGGAAGAGGGAGGAGGAGGGAGGAGGAAGAGAGTGGAGGAGGGAGGAGGAGGGAGGAAGAGATAGGCGGAGAGAGGAGGAGTAGGGAGGAATAGGAGGGAGGAGGAGGGAGGAGGATGGATTAAGAGAAGGAGGGGGGAAAGGGGAGAAGGAGGACGGAGGAGGAGGAGGAGGAAGAGGGATGAGGAAGGAGGAGGAGGAAGGAGGAGGAGGAGGACGGAGGAGGAGGGAGGAGGAGGAGGGAGGAGGGTGAAGGAGGAGGAGGAGGGTGAAGGAGGAGGAGGAGGAAGAGGGAGGAGGGGGAGGAGGGAGGGGGAGGAGGAGGGAGAAGGAGGGAGGAGGGAGGAGGAGAACGCAGGTGGGGGAGGAGGAGGAGGGAGAGGGAGGAGGAGGAGAGAGGAGGAGGAGGGAGGAGGTGGAAGGAGAAGGAGGAGGGAGGAAGAGGTAGAAGGAGGAGGGAGAAGGATGAGGGGAGGAGGAGGAATGATGAGGAGGGAGGAGGAGGAAGAGGGATGTGGAGGAAGGAGGAGGTGGGAGGAGGTAGAGGGAGGAAAAAGGAAGAGGGAGGAGGAGAGAGGAGGAGGAGGAGGGAGGAGGAGAAGGGAGTAGGAGGGATGAGGAGAAGGGAGGAGGAGGGAGAAGGGAGGGGGAGAAGGAGGAGGGAGAGGGAGGAGGGGGAGGAGGATGGAGGGAGGAGGTAGAGGGTGGAGGCGGAGGGAGTAGGAGGGAGGAGGATGGAGGAGGAGGGGAGAGGAAGAGGGAGAAGGAAGAGGGAGAAGGAGGAGGGAGGAGGGAGAGGGAGGAGGAAGAGGAGGAGGGTAGAGGGAGGAGGTAGAGGGAGGAGGAGGGGAGGAGGTAGAGGCAGGAGGAGAAGAGAGGAGGAGGGAGTTCGCCATTCCGAATTCATACTCGTCTAGGTTCTGTGATTTCGGTCCTTCCATTGATTGTTCTTCCCTTCTACACGACTGTAGATAACTTCCTTACACATAAAAAGATGAATTGTTATTGATATTGCCGTGGCATGGAGGCATATATATCAGCAGCAGAGTTGAACGCCTACGCCAGCCGGCACGGCACTTGATGATGATGATGATTGCCGTGTGACGATTCTGTGAAGTCACGTCATTTTCTTCCCTTTACCTAGCGTTTTGGTTCTGGGATTCTTTCATCATCATCATCATCATCATCATATATTTACGTACTTATTTTGGGAATGGGAGGAGGGAGGAGGAGGAAGAAGAAAAAAAATACGACAGTTGACAGCGCTGGAATGAAAGGAAGGCGTGTAGAAAATTTCATCTCAATCGGATGGGCCGTTCGCGAACGTATAAAGGACATACATACATACATACATACATACATACATACATACATACATACATACATACATACATACATACATACATACATACATACATACATACATACAGACAGACAGACAGACATACAGACAGACAGACAGACAGACAGACAGACGGAGATCCTAATTTATATATAAGATTATTTTGAAAACAATTTCGTATTAATTGCGGAGAGTGTTGAGGGATGTAAGTTTGAATTGAGCATTGATTTGGCATTAGATTTTGCCATTTGATTTTTGTTGCGTCAACTTAACTAGGGGGGAGAACTAATCTATTTATCTCGGATCCTCAGACAGGCTAGCGATTAAACGAATTAAGTGCTAGAGTTGAGTTAGGACCGACATCACTGCACCCAGGACATTCCCATGCGCGCTCCGTCCCCTCGTTCAACAGCCAGAGAAGAGTCACACTACTAATCGTTCCCACCGCTATCTTCTTCTTCTTCTTCGTTCATCCGGAGTTTTTTCCCGGACGTGAGTGCGTTGTGCCTGTTTACAGCAGAGCTGCGTTCTTGCGCCGTTAGGCCGACACATCCGACTTCTGCGGGCATTTGTTGACCGGGTTAACCTTCCCGGGTTCCCACCGCTATCTGATTAAAATGCTTTTGGTCTTCACTCTCAATTTTGAGATTCTTCCAGAACCTTTGCCGATCCCCCGCAATCTCATACTTTTCCACATACGGATTCTCAGTCCCCCCCTCCCCCCCCCCCCCCCCCCCCCCCAATTTCCACCTTCTTCACCTCACCTGGTCCCACAAGCGCACGACTACCTCTCCCTTGTTCATAGGCAATCTACCCCAAGAGGTGCATTCCCCGCCAGCCTATCAGCCTGTTTCGCCACCCCCCCCCCCCACCCCCCCCCATTTCCGTATGGAGTGATGGAGGCGACCAAAGAAGACAGTCAACCAGTACAGAACTGGTGTTGTCAGCCGCCACACGCTGACGGGGATACTATGGAGAGGTTTGAGTGCTTGAAAATACTGGTGTTGACTGCAACATCTTGTAAGGGATATGCAACAAACAAAGTGACGATAACCCGTCGACAAACCTACTAGCAAACCAATCAACTAAATATTACCTTAGTGAATTTAAACACACATATTGTTTGTGGCCTGTGTTTAAACTAAGTAACTAAATTAACATATCCGTCTTATAGTTAATTACATACAAATGGGCTTCTCGTAAGTCTTTAGCCTGACCATGAAGAAGTAGGCGGAGAAAATTGAAATTTGGCACATGTATAGCTCATTTAATTTGTAATCAACATGTGAATTATGAATTTCCCTCCTCGACTGGTTTTCCCGATATGATGCATGGCACAACACACCCTATTGACCAGATCTGCACATCCAACGGTTTATCAGAACAATGGAGAAATCCGACGCCAGGACTGTGATAAAATTCTTCATGTTACAGGGGAAAACACCTACAGAAATACACAGGGAGATGGAGCCAGTCTTTGAGGAAATCGGTCCTTCGTATTCTTCTGTAAAAACAATGGTGTTTGCAGTTTAAGTGTGGCTGTTTCCAAGTTGCTGATCTGCCAAGATCAGGACGACCGTCCTCAGAGTGCAGTGATGCAAATGCTGCAAAAGTGAAGAAAATCATAGACCAGGATAGGAAAATGACAATTGCAGAAATATCGGGTTCGGCAAAACTGAGTAAGAGTACAGTTTTTAGAATTGTACACAACAGACTGAACATGAGAAAAGTGTGTGCCGGCTGGGTCCCGCACCTGCTGATATGTAAACAGAAACAAACACGGGTTGATTGCTGTGGCCAGTTGCCCAACGTGTGGTGGTCGAAAAACATGTTGATGACCATGGTGATGGTAGATGAGACTTGGATTCACCATTATGACCCAGAATCCAAAATTGCCAGCATGCAGTGGAAAACCCCGGGCTCGCCAACACATGTTAAACCAAAAGCATAACAATCTGCAAGAAAAGTGATGCTGTTTTTTGGGACGTCAAAGGTGTCATATTGAAAGATTACATGCTTCATGGCAACACGGTTAATGGTCAGTACTATGCAGAACTCCTTATCAAACTAAGAAAGGTTGTGACCAGAAAACGAGGGAGAGCGCGTACGCAAATTCTGCCTTAGCTGAATTCCTCCCATAAAGCACGGCTCGTGCTGCAAACTGCCAACAATTTGAACATTGAAATTCTTCCACACCCACCATATTCTTCAAATTTGGCTCCATCAGACTTTTTTCTTTTCCCACATCTTAAAAAAACAGCTGAAAGGAAATCGTTTTGAGAGTGACGCAGATATCATACTGGCTTGTGATACCTGGTTTAGTTCGAAAAATAGGTTGTTTTATTCTGAAGGTCTTTTCAAGGTCACACACAGATGGCAGAAATGCATAAATTCAGGTAGTGGCTACATTGAGAAGGAATAAGCACTGTGCCAAATTTCAATTTTCTCCGCCTACTCCTTCATGGTCAGGCTAAAGACTTATGAGAAGCCCCTTGTATCCTTTACAGGACGTAGCAGTCAACTACAGCATTTTTTTTTTTTTTTTGGGTACTTTTGTGTGGCTGTTTGTGATTCCTGGGAAAGTTTACGTTCAGTAGTCTGCTATTGCTTTCTGAACGACCGGTACTTTAATCCATTGTAATTTGTATGGCCCATGTATGGAAATCAAGGGCATGGCGGTCTGCTTCCGTATTTGGAAGCGAGGTATGAAATTCGTAATCTTTTCGCAACAGAGCCGACTTCTAGTACTAATGAAATATTGAATTTAATTCCCCACAGAAGTCGGATGTGTCGGCCTAACGGCGCAAGAACGCAGCTCTGCTGTAAACAGGCACAACGCAGTCGCGTCCGAAAAAGAACTCCGGATGAACGCAGCAGAAGAAGAAGAAGAAGAAGAATTTAATTCCGCTGCCAGGTGTTCCTCTTACCAAGATTTGCCAAATGAAGTTAATATGCATATGATTATTTCAGTCTAAAAGAAAATCGTAAGGTATCATCTATCTAGGTAACCCGTGAAACTAGATAAAACAATAACTTCTCCCTAATGCCACACGCCAGGGACATAACTCTGAGATCGTCACCTGTCCTGTCGACAGAAACACCTGTATATAGAAGACTTCAATGCACTACAACAAGGGGCGCTGTTTTTGTTCAGCAAACATCACTTTGTTGAGAATTGTCATTTTATTTCTAGTCTGCGGGCATTTACCTAATTTATAATAAATAATGGCGACTGATACTACTTTATCAGATGTAATAATTCGACCGGCGAAACCAGAAGACTGCTCAGAAATAATGAGACTGATAATTGTAAGTAGTGTATCGGGTACGATCATGATTTTCAGTTTAAGTATATACTAATGAGACCAGCACTGATAGATAGGCCTTGAAAAAACAAATCTTATGGTACCTAAATGATGCCTGCATGTCAATTCTAAGCGGAGATATTCACAAATGAGTGTCGGTATCTCCAGGGGAAAATATTGTTATGATTTCCCTAATTTCAGAGCTCTTCAGTGTGTCTCGGTATCTCCGCGTGCGAGGATGTCTCAAACGGGTCATAGAGGGATATGAAAACTGGGCACTCTTCCGACAGACGGGTCTAAATAGTTCTGCAGTGAATAAGTGATTAGGGTTAGGGTTAGTGTTAGTTATATAAAATTATTCACTGCAGAACTATTTAGACCCGTCTGTCGGAAGAGTGCCGAAAACTGATTTCAAAAATATGTTTCGTCATGTTAAATGATTAAACAAAATAGTAAAAGTATACAAATGAATAATTAATAATCTTTGAACTTGTATTTTCTTTAACTTTGGTAGCGCAAATTGCACGCTTTGAGCTGGTCCGATCAATATTTTGCATTGGCCACCATCTTGGTTTTCTATTCACAAAGTTGAAACATCCCTGCCTAAATATCTTTTTAATACCACAAATGGAAGACGATTGGCAATGAAACTCTCCAAATATATGTAAAAGTTGGTGCAGAATTTGAAAATCCATCTCAAAATATTCAAAAATTTACAAAAACACCTCTAGAAAATAAAATTACTTACCATGTATCAAATAATTACATTTATTTAAAAGCCATGATAATTTAAACCAATCGCTGTGCACAGAATGTTACCCTAACCTTCTCTGCAGAACCTAAGATGGCATCTGTAATTGTCATGTGATATTCTAATGAATGAATTACGTCGAAAGCATGAATGGTCTTTACAGAAGCCATTTTGGGGACACAATGGATTATTCCGGGGTGGCGCGGTATATCACTTCCGGTTTAATTTCGTGTTGCGGCACGGTCGAACCCGCTATTTCTAAATTATCTTCGTTCCTCTTTGAGCCTCTTTCGATTGGGGTGCGCCACATCTAGTTATTCACCTCAGATGTTAGTGTGTTTGATTTTGGCATTCTTTTCTGTAAGGTGTTCCTCCTCTAGTCAGATTGCATGCAAGGTTTTGTGCTTTACCCACGGGTAGTTTTCATTCCTAACATTTTTGTAAGGGATCGGCCCTACTGCCTACATTTTGCGATTTCTGTAGGATTTTCAGCATCCACAACTTGTACACGGAAGGCCTGTTTTTGGCTCTTATCTGAGAAGGCCAGGTGTCTTATCTTGTTACTTCAGATATCAGGGTGTGTGTGTGTGTGATTATTAGTAATAATATTAAATTATTGTAACATGCTATGTGGAGGGTCCAAATAACTATGATACAATGTTTCAAAACTATTCTTTCGCCCTGGCTTTGATAGGTCTTTGCTGCCAACCCTCCTCCGTTCCCCGGACTCACTGTCACTCTCTCTTTCGACCTCAGGGTCTATTTCCTGCAGTGTATTTCTGGCTGACACAAACATAACATGACGATCATCCCAGTAACTATAATTAGAATTTAATACCGTAATAAAGGACAACACAGAAAAACATCAAGACAGATGAACCTATAAAAGTCTTTAAAAACAAACTGAGGAGATAACTCTAGTCCAGACATGAAGCAAGAAAACTCTGAACATCATAGACCACAGATCTCAATATTGTCCTGTTAGTTCACATCCACCTCACCGGACAAAGTTTCAGGTCTCTCCTTCCAGCGTAGGTTGTTCGAGCAACAGCTTTCAGGTTTCCGTGGCCAACACGATATAGTCACTCATCTGGTCTGGGAAAATGCCATGGGATCACTTGGCACAATTTTGGTTGGGAAATAATATCATGAGAACAGTTTGTGTATGGGGAATGGGTCAGAGTCTTTCGCTGTCCCGGACAAGGATGGGAATTAGGCGTAGGTCCAACCGGAATCATAAGCAAACACTTGACCCTAAGTCGATGAGAAGACTTGAGTTGCGGTATTGTCACTCGTTTAATTTTAGTCTTGATTCTCCCTCATAGTCAGAAACATTCTACCTGGTATGGCCAATAACTTGACCTGGCTTCATCAGTTGCATATATCTTTAGGCATAGAAGCCCTGTCGAGTCTTTCAACTCACTTTACTGTCAAAAGATTAGTGAGCGACCAGGCTGACTCATGCACCACAATCCTGAGGTCCAATTGGGCCTCAGTTAATAAATTGGTTATGCATTTTGGCTTACCGAATCAATTAGATAAGTGGCCTGCTTGAATGGGTCTGACATGTCAGGTAGCCCCTGGATTGGCTACGTCCTGGCTTGAGTAGACCTCCGTCTTGTAGACATCCTGTCGGCTACCCTATGCACCCTTTTGCCTACAAGACTCACTCTCCACACTCATACCCTGCCTTTATTATTATTGGACACATTCGTTTCCCGGCTTCTCTCTCCCTTGCAAACCATGCCTTTCTCACGACAAAGCTCTTGTGGTGTGGTGGGCTTAAGGATATGTGTTTCTTCCCCTTAACTAATATTAAAGTAGTGAGGATGTATGGCACTCAGTGTAGTTCCCCATCCCCAGCAAGAATAGGAAAGAAGATACTACTCCTTAGGGCTGCTGCTCTTGTATGAGCTGTCGCCGCAATGTACCGGCCGTGCCTCACCTTACATGTAGAACTCGATGATCTTATTGACCAGTAACTATTCAGTTCACCTGGCCACCCTATCCACCAAAAGATGAAAAAGATAACCCAGTGGATACCCTCTTCCGGCTCAAGAAGATAGATCATAGATTGGTGGACCCCATCCTCACGGAGCCCTTCCCTCCTTCCGGCATACCGTAGCTATCCAATGATTATATTCTAAAGAAAGATGACAGTATGCCCAGTTCAGGCCGTAGAAGGAAAGATAGCAACAGCTCATCTGCCGCCAAGAACAAATGAAATCTTCTGGGGAGATATATTGTTCAGATTCACTCCCCGGCGATGCCAAGAACAAGACGCCTAGCTAGATTGGCCAACGGTCAACCAACTCTTCATATGTTATGACTGGCTTTTCGCCAATTTGTCTTCCCTGTCGAGACAAAATACATTTATAGGTCCAAGTCTGGCTGGACTACCCACAACCCAATTATTACCTTTCCAAACACACCAGTAGTAGGCTGCACCTCTGTCTTAATCTTTAAATTAAATAGACATGCTGCAACTACCAAACGGTAGGTGTTGGAACGGACATGAATTGCACCAGAACTTGCACTGGTGCTCATTTGGTGTAAGGGACCCTATCGGGTTTTCCCCGAAGAAAAGATATATTTCTAATAATTCTATTACAAAGATCGTGTTGTTAAAGTATGCCAGAGAACTATCTTCCATAGTGATTGAACGAATAAGAGAACTGAGGGTTCCCGAAAGCTGTTTCCCCCTTAGCTCTATGCTGAGATCAAAGTCAGTACCCTCTTATCTTGGGCGGACACTATAAGCTTACAGTCACAGCTCCCTCCAGTAGATAGTTTTATTTCATAAAGATGCAATTTGGCAAGTCTTTAAGCATTGTGTAATATCCGGCCACACTTTTACTTTTGGGGTATGCAGCAAGCTCTCTATTTAGGTCTGTGCCCATGACCTCTCCATTTCTCTATCTGATTATGTATAACTGTATAAGTCATTCACAAATGTAATTGGTGATCTAATATCTAGAAACACATGGGAAGCATTTCAGATTGGCTATTCTTTTACAGTAAGGTTATTTTAGGAAGGTATTCACTATTTAATTACCTCTTCTGTAATTGTATACATTCAGTGGTCAGTGATTTGGCCAGGTCAATAAAAGAAAAATTCCTTGCATTAATTTATAAATAAATAGTCATTATAATAAGTTTTACCCACAATAAAAATAGCGCAACACGTAGTAATAGTCTACATGGTGTTTTAATGATCACACCCCAATTAGACATGCAGAAAAAAATGTATAAAGAATAGGGAACAATGGTGTCAATTCATGCCACAACGTATTTGTTTCTTAGCATTAGAGTAAGTGAAATCCTTAATGACCCATATTTACAAGTATATTCTTTTGTATGCTGGTTTTAATTCCTTATCTACATATATTTTTTCCCTATTTTATATCAGCAAATAGGAAGGTAATTAATAGAAGACAGGTTATTAAAGTAATGTTTCAAACAAATCAGAGTCCTTTTTGTGAATTTCACATGTTGGAACTTGCTGATACACTAGGTGTGGCTTCTGGCAAAAGTCAATCAGTCAACAACTGGGTTTATTTCTGTTTGTCATTTGTGCAACTTGAGTATAGAATTAACTAGCACAGTCAGTAATATCTCCACTCGAATGAGTCCCCTTGAATTTAACTTTATAATTGTATCCATCTTTTTTCATAATATTTAAAGAATTTGAGAAATTTCATTAAATAGCTAAATTTTAAGTTGGTAAATGTAGGAACTAGAACTTCATACTAAGAAATTAGTTATTATTACCTTTAATTATTAACTTTATAAAAGAATTAACTAATTGAGAAAGCTGAGGCAGGTTCCCACAGGCATTTGATTGGATCTACATCATCTTCTACATCATAATGTGCACCGTTGTTCACATGTTTACTCTGTGTAACTGTAGAATGAGTTTTTATGGTTTTTAGAAAGTTTTAAAATCTAAACAAAAACACACACAAAAAAACACACACAAAAAAACACACACACACACGCACGCACGCACACATGCACACACACATGCACGCACGCACACACACACTTCTCTCTCTCTCTCTCTCTCTCTCTCTCATGCACGGAGGGAAGGAGGGAGGAGAGAGAAAGAGAGAGAGATCCACTACCTCTTTTTCAAACACATCCCTGGAAAAGTTCAATTTGGGTGCATTTAGGCCAATGAATAGAAGTGTAGATGTGGATGTGGGATGTGGTTAGGTGATAGAATGGGCAGAATGAGGATATGTTTGAGGTGGGTGAATAGATAGGTTTTGATGGATGAATAAATGAAAGAAATAACTGAAATGGTTAAATCTACTAAGATTCCATGTAGTGTGGGGATTATTTATTTCAGGAGCTAGCAGTATTTGAAAAGCTTCCAGACCAGGTCAGGATAGACGCTGAAGGTGAGGAAATATGTCATTGTTGCTGCCTGGATGATAAATGTGACCTCTACAGAGGACTAATATATGTCATTGTTGCTGCCTGGATGATAAATGTGACTACTACAGAGATCTAATATATGTCATTGTTGCTGCCTGGATGATAAATGTTATTACTACAGAGAACTAATACATGTCATTGTCTCTGCCTGGATGATAAATGTGACCGCTACAGAGAACTAATATATGTCATCATCACTGCCTGGATGATAAATGTTATTACTACAGAGAACTAATACATGTCATTGTCTCTGCCTGGATGATAAATGTGACCGCTACAGAGAACTAATATATGTCATCATCACTGCCTGGATGATACAGGTGACCGCTGCAGAGAACTAATATATCTCATCTTCGCTGGCTGGATGATAAATGTGACTGCTACAAAAAACTAAGATATGTCATCATCGCTGCCTGGATGATAAATGTGACTGCTACAGAGAACTAATATATGTCATCATTGCTGCCTTGATGTTAAATATGACTGCTACAGAGAACTAATATATGTCATCATTGCTGCTTTGATGTTAAATATGACTGCTACAGAGAACTAATATATGTCATCATTGCTGCCTTGATGTTAAATATGACTGCTACAGAGAACTAATATATGTCATCCTCGCTGGCTGGATGACAAATGTGATTGCTACAGAGAACTAAGATACATCATCCTCGCTGGCTAGATGATAAATGTGACTGCTACAGAGAACTAATATATGGCAGACCTGACTGGCCAACATTGAGATAACATAATTATGCTTAGCAGACATATATAGACACATGCACCACTATTTGTTCTTTCAGTCATCCTTTCTGCTGCAGTTTATTGTGCTGGCCGAGATTGTCATTTGAGTTCATATCAGCATATTATTGGGAGCCATGGTAATGTGCCTAGATACTTGCCTGGCAGCCTTCTGGTCATGGATTCAAATCTGCATTGGGGCTGATGTTTAGAAATTGACCAGGTCCCCCATGTCGACCCAGCCTAAAGTAGGTACCAGTAAATGTCTTCAGAAGTAAAGGCAGTTGGCACAGTTTGACCATATCACAGAGTACTGATTGGTTTATAAAAATATGGGTCAAGCGCCATATGCCCGGTGTGCCTTAGGCATTTGAAGAGATCCTTTACAGCCTATTAGTTACTGTCCGGTCTCCGTGATGAAGGGGTTACGGTCTCCGTGATGAAGGGGTTACGGATGCGGTTCGTGATCCCACATACCCGCATTCGAAACACAGCTGCAGGCGATTTGGCAGTAGACTGCATTGCACTGGTTTTTTACGAAATGGTATGGGTACCGGTCATTCAGAAAGCAATGGCAAACTACTGAACGTAAACTTGCCAAGACATCAACAACAGCAAAAAATGCTGGTGTTGACTGCAAACGTCGTGTAAAGGATATGCAACTAACTTTTTAATTAGTTACTGTAGTAATGCTAAAGTTATTTGTGTCATGTACTGCTCTGTTATGACTTGTCATAACTCTGCTTCTCTTTGCTGGGGTATGTTACAATAGGATGACTTGAATAGCACACTGCTCATTGTGCACACTAGAAGCAGACAAAACTGATGTGCACATGGAAACAGTCATCACTCAAACTCACGGCAGCAGAAACAGACAATTGTTTACGTCATATACATTCTTTGTGGGGCCCCGGGTGAGGGGCTTGGCTTACCAGTCAACTCCAAGCTGTCGGTAGCCTGTATTTATACCAGACAAGCCAAGAATACTCACAGGATTAAGTCACACTTTTCTGTCCCTGTTCTCCGCTGTCTGTCGCTCCTGTTCTTGCTCACCGTCTATAGTTAAAATCTCTCACTTGATTATTCTTGCTGTTTTACTGATGCTCTGGCATGAATTTTACTGATATACCAATGAGGACTAACAGGATCTTTCAGGCTCGTAAGACAGGCAGACATTACAATACAGACATATCACCTCTGTTGTTCTACATAGATGACCAGACAATTATCATGGTGTATGTTTCAGACTTGCTTTTGTCAACAAAATCATGGTTAAAAATTGATGGATCGATCTTTGTATCATCATTTGATATAAGTATTCAAAATATAATGCCATATGAAGGCTGGATATCATGAATCTTTCATACGGGTGGACAATAATATGTTATTTGAGATGTAATGACAGATATACATTGGACAAAACAGGATTACATAGATATCTCACATTTGACACAGAATGATTTAAATTATGTCAGATTTAACTCGGCCATGAAATAGTGAAAGCTAATTCTTTGAGTCTGAGTTGTGGCCAAAGCAACTCATTGCGATATTCCTATAAATAGCTTTCTATTGACTTATCCCTGGTTTGTTTATCTTTCCCCTAGACTCAGTTGTCTAAAATCTAGTTATACTCTCTTTTTAATTGTTTTCTCATTTAACTTTAACTCTTTATGTTTATCCCATTAACTCTTCATATGTTCCTTAACATTACTCTTGGTAGCCTACTGTCATTCTTACAAAGGTGCTGGTTTGCTGTGCTTGATCCAAGGAACTATAGATTAAATTGCCAATTGATGGAGGTAATTTTAGTATTCTGTTTTCCTGCATTGGAACTGAAAGGCATTTCATAAGGTGATTATTTGTTTTGTAAGATTTAGAAGTCTGTGCAAAGTTTCCTGCTGGAATATCCGGTTCAAAGTTATAAACAGATTTGTAGTCTGATTTTTACTGAGCCAGTTAATATTGATTTTGTCATTGGCTTTCAGTTAGTGTATATCGGTAAAACGTGTTTGGACAATTATTTCCTTTCCCTCTCTGTTGAATTAGTAATTATTTTTGTATTGTTTCTGTTAATCTCTTAGACTGTTCTTATGTTTCAGTGCCTATCCTTATATTTCTTTCTGGCTTCTGTTTTAACAGTATCCATCCATCCATCATGTGCCATGCCGGTAAGCGTGGGCGGTCATGTTCTGCCATCTCACTCGATGACCAGAGTCGTGGATCAGCTCCGTGTTTCTGTCCGTGTTTAACAGTATAATCTCCGTGTTTAACAGTATGACTGAAGTAAAACAGTATTTCTTTATGTTTACATAATTACAGTATATGACATATACTGTATATACATGTTATATTACATTTCAAGATTGTCATGAGACTTAATCCAGACAGATGTGGTGCTCATCATATTCTGTTATTTCTTATAGCATATCTAGTCCCAGGGTAATAGCATAATCTGACTTCAGCATCAGAACAATATTTCTGACAGTTTATGTAGGAGCATGAGTTTATTACCTGGCATTTTGTAGATGTAAGACAGCTTGTTATAACTGTGCTTAGTTGTAATCATCTTGAGACAAGACCTATGAGTCATTTATATTTTAATCCACCTGTTATTTCAGTATTGAAACGAGATTGTTTTGGAGAAAAACCATATTTCCATTGTATTGTAGCCGAGCCCATAAATGGAGGTAGGTCTGCTTGTGGTTCACTTATGGCGTACATGTATGTGTGTGTAAATATAAACTTAGATGTAAATAAGTTGCTAGACATTGATGCATGTTTTAGGGGGAGGATCTGAGCACCAATGGACATGTCTGAAGTGCATGGTTGATACCCCAACAGATAATTGACTGACTTAGATGTAATCAGGTTAGAAAATTCCGAGACACTATTTTCCAACAAATGCTGTCACACTGAATACACCCATGGCAGTATCGATTTCTTGACATTGTCTATATGTAGTATGTCATCATTGACCGAGTTGAGTTGCACTGTTTCACTAAGCCATAGGCTCAGTACACATGATTTCAAGAAGCATTTTTACAGGTTTCCTTTCACTAGCCTTTGACTGTCCCTCAGTCTGCCTACAAGGCAGCAGGTTAATGTATCACTTCATCTGGTCCAAAGGAGATTAACTTGGCCGAATGGATAAGAATAAGTGGTCTTAAAATCCAATGTGCTGATGCCTAGGACAGGGGTTCAACCCCTACACCGGATAGTTGGACTAAAATGTTGACCTCTTATCCTTGACTTGGGTGTGTAAATTACAAGTACCTCTGAAGTTGGAGTGGGTTCGTCTGATTGCAAGGGACACTGTTAATAGGGAAAGCTAATCGACACACAAAATTCAGTCCAGCACTACTAGAAGTAGTGTGTATGGACTACGCTTGAGTTCAAAGCGAGCGAGCAAAAGAAAAGGAAAAAAAAATTCTGGTCCATACTCGACCTGTCAGACATGGGAGACCCCACCAGTGGCTGTGCTACCATTCACATAGCTCTTGGGGTCATTGGAACACGCAAACTCCTCCACTACGTCGAGGTGAATACACAACAGAAGGCACTCCAACAAATGCTGTCATATTGAAAACACCATAACAGGTTGATTTCCTGACATCCTGTATATGTAGTACACAGTTCCATGTTCTTTTCAAGATGTCGCAATTAACCCCAGCATTTTCTGGCTATTTGGTATTTACTAGGTAGTTACGTTCAGTAGTTTTCCATTGCTTTCTGAACAACTGACGCTTATACCATCAAAATCAGTGCAAGGTAGTCTGCTTCCAAATTACCTGCAGCGGTTTTCAAACTCTCACCCAACAAATGTGGTTATATCGGGACATTTGGAAACATGTTCACTGTCCCTAAGCCACAACACACTATCAAGAAATACTGCATAACACTGTTACCCATTTTACATGATGCAGAAGGACAATGTTACAGGGTTACACATTTTCCCCAGACTCCAACAAACTTGTAGGTTACGCACTGTACTTCCCCACATACTCCACCTGGGAGGGTGTCTGCACACACCTGGAAGATCTATATGTAACTCCAGCATACAGAGGCAAGGGTATAGGAAAACGTCTGTGGCAGAATGTAACACAGGTGAATAATTACATGTCTGTGTTGTTTACAGCTAACAGTGTACAACAGGTGATCATGTCTCTCTACATATCTCATTCTTTGGTGTTCTGGATCAACTCTGCAGCTGATATTCCTCCACGCCACCGTCTCAGTCCATCCAGCATCATTTCTCTTTGTGTGTTAACAGTTAGTAATTGTTATCATCGTCATGTGCTTGCCAACTGGGATAAGCGTTTGTGCACCTCCACAGATCTTGGTCCTTGCTTCTATGCCACAATCCTAGTCCATCCATCACCATCTCAGAGACCACATTTCTGTTGGTGATATTCCTCTATGCCACAATCCTAGTCCATCCATCACCATCTCAGAGACCACATTTCTGTTGGTGATATTCCTCTATGCCACAATCCTAGTCCATCCATCACCATCTCAGAGACCACATTTCTGTTGGTGATATTCCTCTATGCTACAATCCTAGTCCATCCATCACCATCTCAGAGACCACATTTCTGTTGGTGATATTCCTCTAGCCACAATCCTAGTCCATCCATCACCATCTCAGAGACCACATTTCTGTTGGTGATATTCCTCTATGCTACAATCCTAGTCCATCCATCACCATCTCAGAGACCACATTTCTGTTGGTGATATTCCTCTATGCCACAATCCTAGTCCATCCATCACCATCTCAGAGACCACATTTCTGTTGGTGATATTCCTCTATGCTACAATCCTAGTCCATCCATCACCATCTCAGAGACCACATTTCTGTTGGTGATATTCCTCTATGCCACAATCCTAGTCCATCCATCACCATCTCAGAGACCACATTTCTGTTGGTGATATTCCTCTATGCCACAATCCTAGTCCATCCATCACCATCTCAGAGACCACATTTCTGTTGGTGATATTCCTCTATGCCACAATCCTAGTCCATCCATCACCATCTCAGAGACCACATTTCTGTTGGTGATATTCCTCTATGCCACAATCCTAGTCCATCCATCACCATCTCAGAGACCACATTTCTGTTGGTGATATTCCTCTATGCCACAATCCTAGTCCATCCATCACCATCTCAGAGACCACATTTCTGTTGGTGATATTCCTCTATGCCACAATCCTAGTCCATCCATCACCATCTCAGAGACCACATTTCTGTTGGTGATATTCCTCTATGCCACAATCCTAGTCCATCCATCACCATCTCAGAGACCACATTTCTGTTGGTGATATTCCTCTATGCCACAATCCTAGTCCATCCATCACCATCTCAGAGACCACATTTCTGTTGGTGATATTCCTCTATGCCACAATCCTAGTCCATCCATCACCATCTCAGAGACCACATTTCTGTTGGTGATATTCCTCTATGCCACAATCCTAGTCCATCCATCACCATCTCAGAGACCACATTTCTGTTGGTGATATTCCTCTATGCCACAATCCTAGTCCATCCATCACCATCTCAGAGACCACATTTCTGTTGGTGATATTCCTCTATGCCACAATCCTAGTCCATCCATCACCATCTCAGAGACCACATTTCTGTTGGTGATATTCCTCTATGCCACAATCCTAGTCCATCCATCACCATCTCAGAGACCACATTTCTGTTGGTGATATTCCTCTATGCCACAATCCTAGTCCATCCATCACCATCTCAGAGACCACATTTCTGTTGGTGATATTCCTCTATGCCACAATCCTAGTCCATCCATCACCATCTCAGAGACCACATTTCTGTTGGTGATATTCCTCTATGCCACAATCCTAGTCCATCCATCACCATCTCAGAGACCACATTTCTGTTGGTGATATTCCTCTATGCCACAATCCTAGTCCATCCATCACCATCTCAGAGACCACATTTCTGTTGGTGATATTCCTCTATGCCACAATCCTAGTCCATCCATCACCATCTCAGAGACCACATTTCTGTTGGTGATATTCCTCTATGCCACAATCCTAGTCCATCCATCACCATCTCAGAGACCACATTTCTGTTGGTGATATTCCTCTATGCCACAATCCTAGTCCATCCATCACCATCTCAGAGACCACATTTCTGTTGGTGATATTCCTCTATGCCACAATCCTAGTCCATCCATCACCATCTCAGAGACCACATTTCTGTTTGTGATATTCCTCTATGCCACAATCCTAGTCCATCCATCACCATCTCAGAGACCACATTTCTGTTGGTGATATTCCTCTATGCCACAATCCTAGTCCATCCATCACCATCTCAGAGACCACATTTCTGTTGGTGATATTCCTCTATGCCACAATCCTAGACTCACAGAGTATGCTGAGAACGTTGAAGGCAGGCATGCTTCTTGCACAGTGGCATGCTTCAGTTAAACAATCAAAGATAGGAAGGATCCATGTATCTTATCCCCAAGACATGCTGGTGTTATAGGAAATGAGCAGGCGGTTGGGTCTGCACCACTTGGTGGTGTATTGGTGTACGATAAGGCAGATGTGGTCAGTGCACTCTGGGATCATGTGTTTAGTGTGGATGAACAGGTAAATCATCCAGGCCTGGAGAGAATGGTGCTGCAGGGAGTGACCAGAGGATCTCCGAGGAAAGGCCAGACGGACGCATATTCATACTGCATCTGGTACTCTTTGCTGGTTGTTGAAGATGAGAACAGAGTACATGTCGGAATGCCTTGAGTGTTGTGATGTTGGTTATTGACTCGAATCAATTTTAGTGATTTCCTGTGTGCGTTGTTTTTCCCACTAAAATATCTGAGCCACGAGACATAAACGTTGGCCACCGTGGCTGTTGTGGATCCAAGACATGGCATCGCTTTGTTGTAAAGAATGATAAAATAGGTTTCTTGGCTTTCAGTTGGGGGAAACAAAAGTACAACAAGGAAGGGAACTGTTCACCTCATTGGTAAAATCACCAAGTATATGCAACATCCTTTGCATTTTATGTCATTGTTTTGCAGTGTCCACTATCGTATTTCTTTTGCTTATACCTTTTTGTTATATATAAAATTCACCAGCATCACCTGTGTTATGTTTTATTTTCATTGGTCCAGAATGCATTAGACATGGGATGTAGTCGGCTGCAATTGTCTGTGCTTGGTTGGAACAAGGATGCTAAAGATCTCTACACACGCCATGGATGTATTGACATGACGGAACTGGAAGACTGGCATCTGATGAGGCTCCGTAGACAAGATATGGAGGCTTTTGTCAAGAAATAGATTCGTGTATATGTTTAATATGTAGACTTAAAGGTGTTACTAGATCACACATTAAAACTACATAGATAAGATTACTGAAAATAATGCAGAATATCAACTGAAGTGGTAGGATAGTGAAGTTAGCCTTATGTGGGGAAAATACTGGATAGAAGAAACAAAGGAAGACAGAAAGATGTGTGCACAAAGCTTCGACACCTTGGCAACAAATAATAATAGAATCAACTTCATTAAAACATCAAATGACAGAGTTGATTGAGGAGTCAAGATTGTAAATGTCAACTTCACTGCCTATTTCAGTGTTTGAAATCTGTAGACCTCAGGTTGTGTTTCAACTATTTGGTTCATTATAAGCAGCAAATTGTACCTGTGATCATGACACTGGCAAAGTTCATTCTGTCTTACATTCCAGACGTAATGTTTTATTCATATGGTGTCAGGTAGTAGCTAGACGCACTCCTGCCAGCCTGTGGTCATAAATTTGAATCTGCATTAGGGCAGATTTTTTTTTAATTGACCAGGGCTTCTAGGTCGACCCAGCCTAAATGTGTGCCAAAAATGTCTTGGGAAGTAAAGGTGACCGGCATAATACTGACCACATCACCGACTGTGTGCTGATTGGTGGATACAAATTTGGTTCTAGTACCATATACCCAGTGCATCCAGACGTGTAAAAGGGTTACTGACTTGACTTCTGTTGGTTAGTGTTTTTACTTTTCAAATCAATGAGCTGGAAAAGCTGTTGGCTGCAAGAGCAATTAGTTCCCATCAGTCGCTCAGTTCAGAGGTCAGCATGGCTGAATGGATAAGAACATATGGTCTTAATCATCCGGTGTGCTGATGCCGAGGTAAGGTAACCCCTACATTGGACAGTTGGACTAATATGTTGACCTCTGGTCCTTGACTTGGGGACATAAATTACAAGTACCTCTGAAGTCAGAGTGGGTTTGTCTGATGGCGAGGGTCACTGTTAATAGGGAAAGCTAATCCATTTGCAAAATTCAGCCCAGCACTACTAGAAGTAGTGTGTATGGATTACACTTGAGTTCAAAGCAAGCGAGTGCACACACACACACACACAAAAACTCTCAGTTCCTCATGGTTATTGTATGAAAAGTAGTTGCTCTAGACAAAGTTCCACACAGTCCTTGTGTTCTAGAACACCCTACGGTACCCTGGATTTGTTCAACCTTATCTCTTTCTCAAGATGAACCTGGACGACATGGCCAAACAATCTTAACTCGTCCTATCCTACATGACATGCCATACATTGACCAGTCACTCTTATATAAATGAAGGGTTTCCGAGACAAACCTGCCTTGCTATCTGAAGATCATGGGTTCTTTTCAGATTATGTTGTTCAGATCACGAGTTCAATTTTTTCGGAGACCCCTGGTGGTCACTGCAGGAGCTACGAATTGTGTGTGTTGTTTGATGCTCTCACCTGGCAGTTTGTTCTTCTGCGGAAAGAGACTAAACCAGATGGAGTTAAACATGGTGCAATAAGTTTGATCCTCTTGTTTTTAACCTTTCATCCTTATATGTTAGTTAGTTGCATATCCTTTATAGCACGTTGCAGTCAACACCAGCATTTTTTTGTCGTTGTGATCTATTGGCAAGTTTACGTTCAGTAGTTTGCCATTGCTTTTTGAATGACCGGCACCCATACCAATTTGTAAAAAAACCAACGCAACGCGGCCTTCTGTCAAATCGCGTGCAGCTGTGTTTCGAACATGGGTATGCAGGATTATGAACCACGCCCATAACGCCTTCGTCATGGAGCGGCATCCTTATATGATCTTTTTTTTTTAAATTAATTTTTCTTCTGCTGCTGCTTCTGCCTTTCATCTCCTAGTTAGCATAGGCCAACAACTAACTCATACCAAGACGTGTGTAGACTTCTTCATGATTGGTAGATTTTGCAGCTAACATTGTCTACAGGATGAGGCAGTAAGGCCCACCCCAACCCTCGTTAGTGGACTCCAACAACACGCATGGTAGGTTACTGTGTTACTATTGGGCACCAGTAACACAAAAGTAAGCTCCCTTATTTATTTCATTGTCAATAAAAATATCTATTGATGGCCACCTGAGCCATCTGGCTTCAGTTTGGGCCAGCTTCTAGTCACCATACTGACCAAACATAATTTTATTATCAACAACTTGACTGAGAACTTCACACAGTTGGAATATAGCTCTGAGAGTGATTGTTCCTGGACAAGTTACAAGTTGTCATTGATGAATAATATTTATACAGAATGCATTTATTAAATATTACAAATAGGGTGTTGTGTGCCTTATTTTAGAATGAGTGGTTGTTCCTGGACAAGTTACAAGTTGTCATTGATGAATTATATTTATACAGAATGCATTTATTAAATATTACAAATAGGAGGTGTTGTGTGCCTTTTTTAAAAGTATTGTATGAACAGATCAAAAGTTGTCAGTTGCAGTGAGAACAAGTGTTGATGTGCAATAAAGAAACTATACTGTTGTATGCCTGTGAGACAAGCTGAGAAACATTTCTTGGCAGTGGAAATGTGGTTTCTGAGGAAGATGCAAAGAATACCATGGATGAACAGAAAAATGAATCAGGCAGTTCAAGAAACAAGTGAAATCCATGCATTGATTAGAGAAATTAGTTATAGTCAGTCAAGATATTTTGGGCATGTTCTCATCTCATCTCATCTTGTTCCTCTTGTACCTTGCGGTGTCGAGGTGAAGTATAAACAGTGGGAGAGTGCCTGTTTATGGGCTTCATGTATCGAGATTCCGATGGACTCTGCTATTCCCTCTGTCCATCGTTTATGTGGCCGGCCTCTTCTTCTGCTTCCATTTGGTCTGTACATCATTGCTTGTTGTGGTATACTGTTAGTTGGTAATCTAGTTACATGGCCAAACCATTTAACTTGCTGTCTTCTGATAAAATCTAGCGCTGCTATAACCCCCACTTTAGTCCTGATTTCTTCATTTCTGATTTTCTCTCTTCTTGATACATTGAGTATTCTTCTCAGGAATCTCATTTCTGTTGTCGTGATTTTTCTTTTCTCTTTTTCTGTCATTGTCCAGGTTTGGCATTGGTAGCATAGAGTTGGTAGGAATATTGTGTTGTAAAGTGCTTTCTTGGTAACTATTGATACATGTTTGTTCTTTAGTATTGGTGTCATTTGTCCACTGAGGTGGTTTGCCTTAGTGCATCTATTTTCAATCCCGTTTTCTGATTTGCCATTTGATGATATTATACTTCCTAAGTACTTGAAGCTCTTTACTTGTTTCAGGAGGTTGTTCTTTTAAATGAATCTTTGTTTTTTCTTCTTTGTTATAGTCATTACATCTGTTTTACTGATGCTATACCTTATATTCCTTACATACTTTGTTTAGACTGTTATGTGGCCTTGTAATTGCACTTCAGATTTTACTATTAGTGCTTGAAAAGAAAGCAACAACTGGCAAAATATATGGGAAGAGAACGAACAAACAAACAAACTTTATTTTTCAAAGGGTCACAAATTGGGCACACAAACCTGTCTCACATTTGGCCCTTCAAGAGAGCAAAGGAAGGCAAAGAGATAAATACCTGAATGGCTTGGCCACAGCGTAATCTGGATGAGTACAATGGACAGATTCAATATTCTTGTGATCATGTGGCATGGCACATGTAGATGGCAAATATATTTGTAATGTTGATTGAATCTGGATGATTATAAATGACTGAATAAGGTGATTCTGTAAGTTGTCATGGAAACATAATAACTAAATAGATATCAGTGTGTTTATTTCCTTTACAAATTATGTCTGTAGATTTACACATGATTGTGATTGTATCCGTAGAAATGATTATACTTATGATTGAAAATGAATTATTAATGGAACATATCTCAGATTAATTTCAAATATTTACTGGAAACAAGTAGCAGCATGGAAAACAAAGTGGGCACGAATTAACAGATAAGGCAGGGAGTTAGACAAGAATGTGTTTTGTCTTTGGCCAGTTTAGTCGACGGATCAACATCACGGCACACGGGTGTAACCCATAAGTACCCCGTTCTACTTCTAACTCAAGCTTGTGTCTGGAGAATCTCAGCTCAATGCATGAACTCCATAGCACTGGCGAGGTTCCTGGATTACTTTGGGTAGATATTTAATTCAAAATTTTGCCCAGGCAGCGCCATTAAGTTACTCTTTTTCGATTTCCAACTGCTAAGGGATTTTTTACGTGAGCAACAATACACACGGGCATCCGATCTCACTACCCAGAGACCGGGAGAAAATTTTTGTTACTAGAAGCCCACGTGAAAAAATCCCAGCCCTCACTGGGGTTTGAACACGGGATCTCCAGCACTCGAGGCGGACACCATACCTCGAGACCACTCAGTCTCCTCCCCCCCCCCTTTTCCCCCGTCTTTGGTCATATAGTGGTATCAAGGCATCGTGTCGGAAAGATCAGCGACAGAAGAAACAGACCAAGAGAAATGATGCTTAATGGTTTACTGTGGGGGAATGTCAGCAGTAGAGTTGATCCAGAGCACGAAGGACCGAGATCTGCTGAGAGACACGAATGCCTGCGCTATATGGCACATGATGATGACGACGTGACTCGGGGAAGCTGAACCTACCTGCTTTCTGATATCGTTCTGGCTCGCCAGGTGGGATGAGATTCATCTGGTTAAGCTCTTCCTGAAGTTGCGACAGACCTAGCAAGCTGGCAGTGGATATCAAGTTGCTGATAGGAAAATAAAGAAGAGAAAGAAACAAAAACAAAGTTAGTTGCATATCCTTTACAGCAGTGGTTCTCAACCGGGGGAGGGGGGGGGGGAAATGAAGATTATTTCAAGATCGCGTTAATACAAGAACCGATTACTTGATATTGATTTTTCCTTCATAGTTTACGGTTCTGTACTCCTCGCCCTTCTGAAATTCGTTATAACGTAAGTAATTCCACAAATCACGTTTTATGTAGACGTCTAAACTTGTTCTAGTGTGTGTCATTAAAGTTAGCTTCCATTTTTACGTATACTTTGTAGGAGTGGGTAGGGGGATTTATAGGGAGGAAATACGAAAGGGGAGGAATGACATTCTCAGCATATGGTGAAGGGGGGCGTGGGCCAAAAAAGGTTGAGAACCACTGTTTACAGGATGTCGCAGTCAACCCCTCATTTTTTGGCTGTTTGTGATTTCTTGGCAAGTTTACATTCAGTAGTTTGCCATTGCTTTCTGAACGACCAGCACTCATACCATCGTATGAAAATCAGTGCAAGGCGATCTGCTTCCAAATCGCCCTCACAAGTCAAAGACCTGGTTTAAAGTGTAAGAAGCAGTGGTGGTATGCTGGTTTCTGCGCTTGCCTGCCACAACAGTGGTCTGGGTTCAACCCCCAGCAGAGGCAGGATTATTTTTTCCCGCCAATAGGGTTGTGATCGGTGGTCATGGAGTACCAGAGATTCGATATGCAGATGATACAGTATTACTATCCACATCACAGAATGGTATAAGAACAACTAATAACCTCAACCCAAAACAATAGTGAAAATCACAACTGATATCTTAACTTAGCAGAAACAAAGATAATGCATACAGATAAAACTACTATGGAGAAAGAAATATATGTTAATGGGGAAAAAATGGAGGTGGTGGAAAATGTCGAATATCTTGGGTCATTATTTACCAACAATTGTGACACAATGAAAGACATTAAAAGACGAATATCTATTGCTCTTCAAAAAACTAAAACAACTGAATAAATTGCGGCGTGAGACAGATAGACCTAGATAAATTTTTAAGAGCATGCATCTTTCCCATTGCAACACATGCCTATGAGACCTGGACACTTTCTAAACAAGCTGAACAGCGCATTGAATATAAATGCTAATGTTATAGACGGGTTCTAAGAATATCGTGGATACGGGGGGGGGGGGGGGGGGGGGGGGGGGGGGTGCATCATTCTTACGACAAGATCTGAACATTGAAAAAGGATGGCTACTAAAGACGATAAAAACAAAGAAAATTGAAATATTTTGGTCGCTTGAAACGTCATGAAAGTTTGGAGAGAACAATAATGGAGGGGTAAATGCCCGTGAAGAGAGGAAAAGGAAGGCCAGAGAGATGGTGGGTGTAAGATGTGACAGATGATCCCCAAATCGGTTTATCGGACGCGAGGCATCTTGCTTCTGACAGACATGTTTTCCGTAAGGTTGTTGTCGGAGCGAAGATCTACAAAGGACATGCTACTGAAAGAATGAATAAGGCTGTGGGGTCAACCTATCCTCATAAAAACGAGTGGATATCAAATGATAGATATGAAACTAAAACAGAGACAGGCCTGGTTTAATGGTGTAAAGAGCCGTGGTGGTATAGTGAATAGTGAGCTGGCCTCCGGGTCCCAGCAGAGACAGGATTTATTTGTCCAATTAATGTGTGGCTATGGGGAGAACCCACCCACCTTACAATGGGTACCAGACAATTTTCATAATGTTCTGAACATTGTCTGGGATAGACAGGATGAGAAATGGAACTGGACACCCCACCTCATTTGTCGTAGCCTAGAATATGCGAAGACCTACCTCTCTTAAACACACAACCACCACTCCACCCCCATTCCCACCCCCTCCCAAACAAAACAAAAAAAATCCATAATCTCACTGAGTATTCTCCCGAATGGAAATCTGGCTCCCTAAACTCCCCACATCATTTCCGAAAAAAAAACACATAAACGATTGCTTACATGACTGCATTTCTCTATCTACATTTCCCTTTCTCTAGTCGCCAAGAGTACAGTTTTGCATTTTCGTTGCCACGAATATCACATTTTCGTTGCCAGGAATATCAGTTTTCCCTCACGCGTTGACAGCTGGACAGGTCTCTAACGGGAACAGTTGAAGGGGCTTACTGGTCAGTCGGGCAGAATGATGAGATAACAGACGGTTATAGAGAGAATGTACACTTCAGATTGAAACTGCCAGACCGAGGCGTGACCACGTGGCAAACATTGGCAGCCTTAATGACATGAAGGCATTATCTGGAGTCCCAGTTTGGTTAGGGAAATAGTAGGGGTAGGAGGTTGTGATGCAGTTGTATTTATATCTGTCTGTCTGTCCGTCTATCTGTCTGTCCGTTCATCCATCATTCCATCCTTCCATCATTCCCTACATCTATCGATCATCCACCCAGCTACACGCCCACCTACCTATCTGTCTGCCCGTCCTTCCGTCATGTCCATCAGTCAGTCTGTTATGTCTATCAGTCTGTCCGTCCGTCCGCCCTTATGTTCCAGTTCTGGTGTTGTAGTGGGCGTGGATTCAAATCCCCGGTGCTCACTGTCCAAGTAAGAAAACTCGGGACAAATGTATCTTTTAGGCTGAATTAAAACAAAGTGCCTGGTTAACCTGCCATCGGATATGTACTTTCCAATGAAACACCATCAGCTCAATCCCTCACAAAGGGACCGATGTGATGATAGTGAACTAGTGCTTTCGAGACACAAGACAATCACACATACTAAGTAGTGATGTTAAATGAAGATCAGATAAAATAGTTTTACATGAACATATAAATATGAAAAAAAAAAAAAACAATACGTAACTTAAAATGCTACTTGTAAGACGTGAAGCCATGCCTTAGCATGTGGTTTCGTCTTGGGTCAGCTGGACGAGTGTTCTCTCCTCGAATGGGAGTCTTTCCCTATCAGGTCGCTCCTCGCTTGCAAAGAACGAGATTGTGTAACGGTTACTTCATCAGATGAGTGACGACGGCTTTGGCCGCAAGTTCCATTTTGTTAATTGTAATCATGTTCTTTTAAAGCTCACAATCTGCTTCTCGTTTTCATGTGATTCATTCATTGCGGTTTAAAGCTGTACCGCAGTTCTCCTTATTCTGGTGTTAATCAATGCCCATTTCCATGTACTGCTACTAAATGTTTCACATTTCGACTTCGTAGTCTGTCTAATTTTTGTCTATTATATTTCCATGTAGTATTTTTCATGTAGTTGTGTCAGTTTGTGTTTCTTTATTCTATAATGACGAAGGCTTTGGCCGCAACGTCCATTTTGTTACTAGTAATCATATTCTAGTAAAGCTCACAAGCTACTTCTCGTTTTCTGGTGATTCATTCAGCAGATGAAGTGTTTTAACGGTGTCGGTATAAGAGCGCCCGATTTTCGGGCTTATTTGCAGGGGATCAGTCTCTGTGTCAGCCTCATGGGAGTTTCGATGACCGCACATCCATCATGTATCTGTAGTGGCTTCGCACACCAATTACCCTTCACACAGTCTGGGCAATGTTGTATACAACATAACACGTATGCTTCAAACATAACCACAATAATTTACTGGAACATTCACCCGAGGTTTGTGTCGAATCTTTTACATTTTCCAACTACTGACAACTACAGTAGCAGGAATATGCTTAAATAACACTTTTCATAACAATAGAATAATAACCCTGATTTTCTATAACTATCTTAAACATCTTATATACATTGCATATAACAATATTATACAATATGCATAGATAATACTCCAAGCATAACATAATATTCCCACTCGTTGGTAAGAATAACAGAAGCACAACTACACATAACAAATGAGAATATGTAATTCTTATAGATGTGAGAAAATCCATACAGAATTCTACACAGCTTAAGAATTACGACTTTTAACGATGTATATATTATGCGTAGTCTTTTATATATATATATATATATCTATATATATATATATATATATATATATATATATATATATATATATATATACTATTATATAGATATATATATATATGTGTGTGTGTGTGTGTGTGTGTGTATAACTACGCATGATATATACATATAACAGCAGTAAACAGGATGGCGGGGTGGTACAGGTACCCAGGAGCCGTTATACCCCCAGACAAGGCATCAGTTGTGTGGTACTCCTGGATAACCGGATTGTGAAAGCAGATATCCCATGTATTATATTGAATGGAAATCCTCTTAGTAGAGAGAGTAAATTGAAGCACTTGGGTATCACCTTCGACAGGTGTATGTCTTTTAAGGATCATGTGGAGGCTTTGTTGGTGAAGGCTGGTAGGGGACTTAATGCATTGAGGGCAATGGCAGCAACCGGGGTAGAGCAGAGGATGCTTTACAAGCTCTTTTAGCAGTTAATAATTTCTGTCACTGAGTATGGTTTGGGGCTCCTGACAGTATCAAAGAGTCAGCTGAAAGGTTGAAGTGCATACAAAATGCGGCCATGCGGGTTATCCTGGGATGCACAAAGGACACACCAATTATATGCATGAGACATATCCTGGCGCTACCAACAATGGTGGATAGGCATAGGGCCCTTCAAGCCAAATGGTACCTGAGAGTTGTTGCAGATAGGGATGAAGCCACGGATATGATCAAGGGTCATAGACTAAGGCGAGGCAGGTCCTGGATGGTACACTTCTATGAAGCCGGTTATGGAGCCCAACCAAACTGACACTTAACTTACACTGATAAATTAGTAAACACAGGTCCGGCAATATTTGCCAAATTGATAAGCTGCTGCCACACCGTCCACAATTCAGTCTGGTAAATGGACATTTCACAGCTATTCGGCCACATCGTTTTATCTTGACCAAAGCAAGTGTTAGAACTGTTTACTGTCGTGATGGTGTTAGGGCGGTAATCGTTTGCCTGGGAGTGTTGAAGATGGCATTGTTGCACCCATTCACGCGTTACTTTACAAAGTAAAGCCTTTTTTTTTGTTTCACATTTCATCATCCTTAACACTCGTGCATAGTGGATGAGGCATTTTGAGAATACACCGAACCGATTATGTCACACCCATCCGTCTGATTAACTGCCTGCATACCTACCTGCCTGCTTACTTACCTACCAACGTACCGGCCTGTCTGCCTAGCTAACTACCTACCTACCTACTGTCATCAAGCGATGCTTCAGGCATTACGGGATAAACTTCTCTCGCACCACACAAAAAGATTTGTCAGTCGTACGAGAGGAATTGATTACACATTTTATTGCCACTGGCTCTTTACATTACATCAATGCACAAAACGGTCGCTAATAAATCACACATGAATACACAGAATTGCCTATCACTAGTCGTTCCTAACCCTACTGCTAAATCTATCTACTCGGCTAAAGAAATACGCATCGACGCTAAGCGATGTGTTCCCTACGAAGTCTGTCCCCTGTCTGACGATCCTCCGCGTGCTGACTACACAGTACGCGGAGGGACCTTGTGCGTACTTCGGCTTTTGCGTGCTGCATCATTCAGCACGCTTAGAGTAGTGGCCTCTCTTGAGTTTCATTCTAGTTCTCCGTGTCTATCACGTTGGCGTGATTATGCCATGACCAGAGTGCTTACTCTCTGGTTGACACCTCCGTGTCTCATGAGAGAACTGTTTGATAGTTCCCCTTCCTATCTACTCCCTACACCTACCCTGCCCTCATGTAGGGGCACTGGGTTACCTCTAATCTACTTGAGGTAGACCACTCATTCAGGGTGGTCTTCCCTGAGTCTTTGACACCTACCTACCTTCGTACATAATACTTACGTACGTACGTACCTACCTACCTACCGACCTACCTGCCTGCCTATCAACATAATGCCTGTGTGTTTGATTGATTGATTAATTTAGGAATCGACATCACAGCATTCGGGACATTCCCATAAGCGCTCCGTCCCCATCCTCAGCAGCCAGCGAAGAGTTCCAACACCAATAGTACCAGTAGAAATCTGATGCCTGTATGTCTGTCTACCTACCTATACATACGCATATAACAGAATTACTCATTTGAGAATAACACACTTTAACGTTATCTATCTACTGTGACTACAGTCTTTGAAATCTTTGCCTGATTACGGGTAAGTAACAGTAAAGGACCCCTTTACACTCCTTGAGGCGAATCGGGTATATGGTGCAAGCCTCCATGTTTTAAAGCCAATCGACACTCGAAATCCCACAGACCGCCTTTACTTTCTAGGATATTTCATGGTTACCCATCAGGCTGAGTTGACCTGTAAACCCTGATCAATCTAAAATAACCAAATCTTTCCTCAGTGAGAAATTGACCTTTCATTCTCTTCTTCACGCTAGTGACATTAAGACTGATGTAGACGCCGATTAGGTTCATTGGAATAATCTCACCCATTCCCACTCCGCGACTGTCATTTGTCCGGTATTCCATCAAACTGACCTCACTAAATTCAATCAAGTTGTTTTACCCCGGGGACTTGGACTTTCTTGAAAATCACCACCGTTACTTTCCTTCTTGATTTCGAATTTAACGCTGGGAAATGACGCCCTGTGAATACGATCTTACACGAGACCTGGGTTTCTGAAACTTCAATACAGGGACATTTTTCAGTAACATGATAAGGGTTGTACGTAAATTACTAGCATCTGTCTGTCTGTCTGTCTGTCTGTCTGCCTGCCTGCCTGCCTGCCTGCCTGCCTGCCTGTCTGTCTGTCCGTCCATCTGTCCGCTCGTACGATCGCCCGTCCGCCCGTCTGTCCGTTCGTCCGTGTGTGTCTCTGTCTGACTGTCTTTGATCCTTCCTGCCTGTCTCTTCGTCTATCCGTCCGTCCATCCGTTTGTCCGTCTGTCTGTCTGTCTGTCTGCCTGTCTGTCTGTCTGTCTGTTAGTCGGTGGGTGGGTGGGTCGGTCGGCCTGCCGGTCGGTCGGTAGAGACGGGTGGGTGGGGGGGGGGGGTTTCAGTCGGTTGGTAGGTCAGTACCTTCCTTCCTCCCCCCTCGCAGTCCCTTCATCCATTCATCTAGCTAGCTAGCTACCTACCTCCCTACCTACTCTCTCTCTCTCCCTGTCTGTCTGTCTCTCCCCCCCCCCCCCCCCCCCACCGTCTCTGTCGCTCGGTCGGCTTCAGCTCTTTGTAGCGATGTGGTGGCCACTGATGCATGTTCATTTGTACTCCATAGAACCAGGTCATCAGCGTTCATTGCCACTTTAATTCAATGTGGTAGTTTAGCAACAAGATTATTGATGAAGATTAGGAAAAGTATAGGGGACAGGACTCCACCCTGGGGAGGTATGCTTACACCCATTTGTACATTCTACCATAGGCTTTAAAATGTCTCAGTTTCTTCATTAGACCGCCTTTCCAGACTTTGTCAAAGGTTTTCTTTGGATCTATCCATGCCGCAAGCACTAATTTCTTCTCTTGGAATGCATCCTCAATTTCTTGAGAGAGATAGCTTGTCTGATCTTCCGTATCCCGGGTGTTTATATAGTTGTTATAGAACCGTTCACAGGTGTTTATACGGTGGTTATCGAACCATTCCCAAGTGTTTAGACGGTAGTTATGGAAGGGTTACTAAAACTGAAGTCATGCTGGTTAGCATAGCTCCTGGTCCACTTATTATACTGATAAATAGTACACATCTGAACATTTTACAGAATTTAAATGTCTAAGAAGAGAAGGTCAGCGTGGCCGAATGGATAAGAACGCTTGTTCTTAAACATCCGGTGTGCTGTTGCCGAGGTTAGGGGTTCAACCCCTACACCGGACAGTTGGACTAAAATGTTGACCTGTCGTCCTTGACTTGGGGACGCTAATTACAAGTACCCCTGAAGCCGGAGTGGTTTCGCCTGATGGCGAGGGACACTGTTAATAGGGAAAGCTAATTCACACGCAAAATTCAGTCCAGCACTACTGGAAGCAGTGTGTATGGACTACGCTTGAGTTCAAAGGGAGCGAGCGCAAACAAAAATAATGTCTAAGAAATATGATCACAAACGATTGCAGAATGGTTATGTTTCTGAACATGAGTGCTTTACCGAGTTATATCATAACGCATTCGATCCCAAAATATGTGCTACCTTCAAGTACTAAGTGTTTGGCTCTGAAGGAGTTAATATGGTCATGCTGTGGGATAACAATTGGGATAATATTGAGTTAATGCGGCAACTGCTTGAGGCACAGACATAAAAACACTTAAGGTTTGAAATACAATGGATTCTTTCACATTACCACATACCTAGAAATGAAGATTCAGACAGACTGCTATAAGAAGACGGACGACTACCTTCAGCCCGGTAAATACATAGCCTATGATGAGGTCAAGAGATTTATAAGAAACATTTATAGAACGAACCTTCAGGCCACCAGATATATGATGCATATTACCACCTCGACCAGAGGTCAGTATGGCGGAATGGACTAAAGCTTCAGGTATGCTGATGTCGTGGTAACGGGTTCAACCCCTACACGAGTTAGTTAGACTAAAATGTTGACTTGGGAAGGTAAATCACAGGTACCTCTGAAATCGGAGTGAGTTCGCCTGATGGCAAGGGATAGTAAGTAATAGGGGAAGGTAATCCACACGCAGAAATCAGTCCAGCGACCGATTTAAAAAACACACTCACACACTTGATACATGAACCAATGACAGCAGAGACAGAACCTAGTCGCTTAAAAGTCGACAGGGTCGACTTCATTGCACCAGGTTTTTATCCCATATGGTCAGTCTCTTTCCGCAGCGCAGAAAGTGTCACACAAAGTACGAACTCCGTAGCTCCAGCTACTATCCCCGGGAGTCTCCGAAAAAATGCACCCGTGAACCGAAGGACGCGGCCCGGAATTGAACCCGCAACCTTCGGAGCCCGAGTCAGACGGTTTGACCACATCGCCACGGAGACTCCGAGACAGAACCTGAACCCTCATTAGATGAAATTGCATGGGCAATAAAGAACTTGAAGAATAGTAAATCACCTGGATGTGATGAGATACCAACTGAACTAAAGCAGGAGGAGGAGAAAGCATACAAATCTATCACGCATTATGTAAAAAGATATGGAAATATGGTATATGGCCAAACGATTGGAAGATAAATATCTTCATTCCAATACCAAAAACGGGAAACCTGAAATTATGCACCAACAATAGACTATAGAACTGTTGCTCTGGTCAGCTTTGCAAGTAACATTCTACTAAAAATCATAATGGGAAGACTTCGCAACAAAATGGAAAAAGAGATTAACGCAGTTCAAGCTGGATTTAGACAGGGAAGAAGAACAAGAGACTATATACTCAACATGCGTTTAATAATAGAGAAATGCAGATAATTTAATGTAAACCTATTTTCATGTTTTGCGGATTATTCAAAGGCATTTGACTGTGTGCAACATCAGAAACTTGGGAAATCATGAGGACATTGGACTTTCCATCACATATAATACAACTCATAAAAATGCTCTATTTAGGCCAACAAGCGGCGGTTAGAATAGATGGCGAGACATCAGATTGGTTTGACATCAAGAAATGTGTTCGCCCTTATTTGTTTAACCTTAACGCCAAAAATTTAATGAGAAATGTCAGAGATTATATAACCAAGTAGCAATATGATGCCCTAGATAGAGATTCGGTATGCTGATGATACAGTATTACTGGTTGTCATATATTTTTGAAGGGAGTGGGAGATCACTGTAGTGCATGCCCCATTTCTAACAAAAGAAGTAGAGCCCCATCCTCTTCTGTCTTCAATAACCCCAGAATATGAACCTTGAGTTATCTGCAGGCCTCGTTCTATTAAGTATGTCTAGGAGATATAGATTATGGCCCTGGTGAGAATAATAATTACTAACTGGGAATCTGCCCCTTCTCCAATGATTCTTATAGCTCTGGAGCCCCCTTTTATTAGTTATCAAATCTGAGGAAAGTCTGGAGAATTTTCTCAGCCTGATTTAGATGAAGAAAACATGGATATTGAGCAGTTGATAGATCTAGAGTCTTCTCTCCCCCATTTTAGTAAGTCATTATGAGTTAATTTATTTTTAAACAATCAAACACATAATCAATCACATTAGATTCTGACAACATGATGTACAAAGAAGTTGTTGACTCACAGATAGGTTTGAACTGATAAATTAACAGAAGGTCAATTCATGTTAATCATTTATTGACTGGGCCTGAGCCTTCTGGCCAGTACATACATCTCTATTGTGATTTACACAAAATATTAGAAAAGTTGCACATTGGACCATTGTCCCAGACAATCAATCAAGCATCAATATATGAGATGTCAACAAGTGTGAAACATAGTAAACATTTTGATGTTGTACATATTAAGTGTGATGGTGATGAATCAACAATTAACTATCAGTTTCCTGAAATTGGGTGTGGTGTGTACCAATGAGAAAGGTAACCTGGTGACTGGAAGATTAGGTAAGCCAGGGTCCATTGACTGATGGATCCACTTCAGGTCTGCCCGTATAGCTCCACTGAAGGCCTCCCCATACTCTGCTCATGGCCAAGTCATCTTCCATCTCACTTGTGGTTCATCTCTTTCTCTCGGCTTCCCTCTTTCAGGTCTGATTTAGGTGGTTAGTTTGCTGATGTGTTGGGTGGTTGTTGGTATGTAGCCACCAAGATCACTGATGAATATTCACATAAATATATACATTCCTACCAATACAATATTCTAAAAGTAGGTCAGAAGAAATCTAAATTCCTGAAGTAGGAACTAGTTCCCCTCCCCCTCTTTTTTCTCTAATCTAGTGTTGGGTTAATTTGGGGTGGTCAGAGTTTATCACACTGTGTACGCCTTGTATCAACTTGTTCCTGCTGTATGTAAGTTCTCATTTGACCTGGGGTCAGTGAACGTGTACAGTAAGACAGTGACAAGAGTGAGAATCTGTCAAGATGCATGTAAATAAATGACATACATTTATAACATTTCTTCCACACAATGGTGTTTATCGCGTGTATAAATAATTCTCTGTGTTTTCCCAATTAACTTCTTCTTCTTCTTCTTGTGTCTAATAACTCTCTCCCATTATCTGTTGTTGTTGTGATGTTGAGTGTTGGGTTGTGTGGTGATGAGTGGTGTTGAGTGGTGTTGTGTTTTAAGTTATGTTGAGTAATGAGTTAAGTTCACTGCGCGTGATGGTGTTCCGCGAAGCACAACTTTCTCATGTAAGGCAGTTCATGTGTGCCCTTATCTAATTAAATTTGACATAAATATAAATATTAGTTCCATCAAACCCTATTTCCTCAATAGATGAAGCAGAAAGGAAAGATTTGATTTCTCTTTCAGCTTTCTAGATTGAAAATAGACATAGATAAGTCTGTTTTTAGAACAAGGCACTTATTCTAGTACACGAACTGTCATTTTAGCTGTAGATAGTGATAGCATCTTTTATCAGTGTTTCTGGTGAAATGCACAAGATTGCTTTAGAATCATCACTTCTCACAGTTGTTTAGAATAGAATGTAGTAGTATAATGCACTTCTTAAAGTTAATAATTATCTCTAAGAATATCAGAGATTGCAGTTTCATCGAAGAGAGTATTGGAGAGTCATTTTGCCCGGGAACGGCTCTGCGTCGTTAGAATCTACAGTCGAGCATTTTTACATTTCAGAGGTTTTAATTAATAATAATACATTTCAATTGACATCACAAACACGGGTTACCATTACTTGATACCTGATACATCGGGTTCTTAGTCTAATCTCGGGAATCACAAGCTTACCTGGGATCCAGACATTCTGCCTCCTCTATTTGAAAATTTGGTCACACAATTTTTGACGTCTGTTCGCCAGGCATGTTTTCGCAAGAGTGCGCTGCTTATCATAATCTATACCGGCGTTGGCGCGAAAGCCGTGTCACGTGTCTGTCCCGTCCAATGGTTTTTTAAGCCTTGGCTGATGAAATCTTTCCAAGAATCCACGTCATCTGTCACTTATTCAGTTCCAGTTTCGATGTTAAGTTTTAAGTCCTAGTCTCCGTTTGCGGTTGTGAAGTCAATTTCTTTTAATGTTGTTTCCTCTTCTTGCGGCATGTTTTGGTAAATGAATAATGGTGGTTAGCGTTATGCCACACTGGTCAGATCACACAATGGTATAGAAAAACTTATAAACTTAACCCAAAACAATAGTAAAAATCACAACTTATATCTTAACATCGCAAAAACAAAGATAATGCATACAGATAAAACTGATATGGAGAAAGAAATATATGTTAAGGATGAAAACTGTCAGGTGGTGGAAGATGAAGAATATCTTGGGTTATTAATTACCAATAATGGTGACATAATGTAGGAAATTAAAAGACTATTTTTATTGCTCTTCAGAAACTAAAACAACTGAATAAATTGTGGAGTGGGACAGATGGAACTACAAAAAGTAAATTTTTAAGAGTATGCATCTTTCCCATTGCATCATACGCCTGTGAAACCTGAACACTTACTAAACAAGCTGAACAACGCATAAATGCCTTTGAACATAAATGTTATAGACGGGTTCTAAGAATATTTGGATACAGAAAAGAACAAATGCATCAATATGACAAAAACTGAAAATTGTAGAAGGTTGTCTACTAAAGACGATATTTAAAAAAAGAAAAAGAAAAAGAAAATTGACATATTTTGGTCACTTGAAACGTCATGAAAGTTTGGAGAGAACAATCATACGGGAGGGGGGGGGGGGGGGGAGGGGTATATGCCTTGGAAGAGAAGAAGAGGCAGGCCAAATAGAAGATGCGTGCAGCATGTGGCAGATGATCTCCAGATGACTGTATTGGACGCGGGACACCTTGCTTATGGCCGAGAAGTTTTCCGGATGATTGTTATAGGAGCGAAGTTCTGCAAAGGACATTCTACTGAATAAATGAGTGTTATTATTATAAACGATTTTATAAATGAAAACTTTGATAAGCTAATAAAAAGAAAATTTAAAATAATATGGCACCGGTGGCAATCTTTTGCAAAGATCGAAGCCTGGGATCTGACTTATACCACTACACCACCGGTGCTCGATTATTATTCCAAATTTTTAATATTATAAAGCATAATTTGTCAATATACGCATTTACAATTATGTTTTCTGGTGCTTACTTCTTATGGTGACGTGCAGCATTCAGATCTCCGACCAACCTATTGCGTCAAAGGAGGATAATTATCGTGTACATGAAATGTTCGCTGCTGCGTACAGTCGGTTCATAAAATAAAAATACAAACAACGCCGTATTATTGACAGTCGGCTGCCACAGTATTTGGATGTCTTGACAATGTTAATGGAAGACTACAGAAGCCGGCCAAAAAACAAAAAAAACAACCGCAGGTTAAAGTTGAATGTGACTTATCCCCAAATAATATGCCCCATCGAGATGGAGTTCGCTCCAAACATACTAGCAGGTTGGTGAACTTTCTGATCTCTTGTTAAAATAAAATATAACATATATTCAGTCAATAGATATCGTGGTATCATATGCTTGGCTCCCCTGCTCCAAACGTCGTCCATTAACCTTAGCGATGAAATCCCGGACCCTTATTTTGCCTCTTACCTCAGAGCCATTCGTGTAGATCAAGGGTCACCAAACTACTGCCCGCGGGCGAGATCCGGCCCGCGATGTCATTTCATCCGGCCCGTCGGCCGTACTCGAACTTGCTTGATTTAACGTATGGAACACGAGACGTTGGGATACAATTTAAATGTAAATATTATGTTTAGAATAACAGGAGATCTTCATACACGCGGAGACCTCCTTGCTACTATGTGTCTTAAATTTACTATTTTCAATTATAAATTATTGTATCTAGATTTTCTTGGTTATTTAATATTTGCTTATTTCGCGCCATCCCAAGTCCTTCCCCGGCTCGTGGTAGCGCCGCCTACGCTCTGACGTTACCATGGTTTCCATGGCCACACACACAACCACACACGCATCTTTCCCTCCCCAGATGCGTCCGGCTGTCAACACAGGTTCGTGCTCCAGAAATATTTACTTCTTTTTGCCAGTCATCCATTTTATAGGTATGTAACAAGGATTTCTTTGTTTGACAGTGATAGGTAAGTGAACTACAAGTGTGAATAGAGGCAATAAAGTAGCAAACATAGCATAAAAATGCCATAGACGCCTCGTGTTATTACGAAAATATTATCCCCAGCTCAGAAGAAGTTCCCGGTCAAGGTGTTAATCGAGCTGGTCTCTATGCCAATGTTTTTCAACCTTTCTGCTGGAGAAGATTCTTACCCATATGTTTACGTCGCTCATGGAACTCTGTGCGATGATCCAAGTGTTTGTCCTACTTTTTGTAATAAACCAAATGGGTAGAAATGTTGCATTTAGTCGATTTCGGTCTGTTTCGGCGGAACCCCGGGTTCGAATCCTCGGTAAGGTTCGAATCCTCGGTAAGGTAAAAGAAAATCCTAACCTGCACAGTTCGCAGCGACTGCACTAGCCAGGCGGCCTTAATTCCTCAGGCTCAAAGATCACCCTGCCATACACCGCAAGGTAATATATTGGCAGTAAATAACAGTTTTGACAGACAGTCGGCGGAACCCTGGTTGCCACTCGCAGAACCCAGGTTGAAAAACTCTGCTCTAGGCTGTTTATTTAGGCCGGCCCTATTTATATAGTTTGCAAACCTTATTATGAGATATATTATATTACCAAAGGTATCTATAAACTTTATATGTACCTTTGGCGAGCCGTAGCTTTACCAGTGACCCCTCTGCTTTTCTTGTGTTTCAATAGGATTTTAATTATTTTTCTAATTTAATGTCTTTTTCATTGTCAGATCCCGTGTACTTCACGCTTCCTTATGGCTATTAAAATAAAAGTGGACTCTGAGTGTTCGCATTTTCAATGAAGAATGGTAGTAAAGTACTTCGTTGTGGAAACACAGAACCAGAAAACCAGTTGCGTAATATGCAGCGAAAGTGTTGCCGTTTTGAAAGAGTACAATCTTCGGCGTCACTACGAAACAAAACATCTATCAACATAGTCAAAGTTTTCTGGAAAGTTACGCTCTGAGAAATATGAGTCCTTGAAACGTGGTTTAGGAACATAAAGAGAAAGTTTGCTGAAAATGAATCTGTCACTCGTACAAGTTACAAAATAATGCATAAGATGGCAGAACGAGGAAAACCGTTTACTGACGGCAACTTCATCGTGTATGATGGAAGCAGCAAATGACTTGTGTCCTGAGAAAGCCGATTTGTTTGGAACTAACAGCCTTTCGGCAAGTTCAGTTGTGTCGAAGAACAGAAGAACTTGGAGAGAACATAGTGCTACAGATACTCGAGAAAACCTAGAACTTGATGTGGTATTCTCTTACGCTGGATGAGTCTACTGATCTCTCGAGTACGTCACAACTTCTCGTATTCATTTGTGGTGTCAATTTGGACTTTCAGATAACGGAAGAGTTGGCATCCGTTTGCAGCATGCATGGAACAACAACTGGAAAAAGACATTTTCATGAAAGTGCAAACAGTTTTGCAAGGCTATAATCTTAAGTGGAATCAGCTTCAAAGTGTTACAGTTGATGGAGGAAAAACTTGGCTGGAGTGAGGAAGGGTCTGATGGGGCAGATCAGGACTCAGTTGGAAGATTTACAAATTCCGGGCGCTCTGTTCATACACTGCATCATACACCAGCAAGCACTTTGTGGGAAAGACTTAGATATTTCTTGTGTACTGAAACCAGTCGTTTCTGCTGTGAACTTCATTTGGGACATGCGCTCAACCACCGTTAGTTCCAGGCTTTTCTTGAAAAAAATTGATTCTCAATTCTGTGACTTGTCTTATCACATATTAGATCAGTGAGGTGGCTCAGCTACGGTAACGTCCTGTTTCGATTTTACAAGCTCCGAAACGAAATATATGTTTTCTTCACTGAAAAAGATAGAGCTGATCCACAGCTGTCAGATCCTATATGGCTGTCAAAGTTTTCATGTTTGGTCAACATTACATCCCACATGAATGAACTGAATTTGAAACTTCAGAGAAAGATAACCTCGTCTGTGGCCTTTACATAATCATCAAAGGATTTTGGAGAAAGTTGTCATTGTTTGAAGCACACCTGGAAGGAGAAAACTTTAATAATTTTTACTGTTTCAAAGAGTTTTGCGCTACAATCGCCGAAAATATCAATCTCGATTTTCAGGAAAAAAAATTATTCGTGACTTGAAGAAACATTTTTGGAGAGATTTTAATATGTTGACAGAACTTTGAGTGACATTCTTCTATTCCAGAATCCGTTTGATTGTAACCTTGATGATGTGCCAGTTCAACCACAGTTGGACCTCATTGGTTTGCAAGCAAATGACTTGTTGAAAGAGAAGCACAGAGAAGGAAAACTTGTTGAATTTTACCGCTGCTTACCTGATGTTGAGTTTCCGAAACTGAAGAAATTTGCCGCTGGTATGGCATCAGTGTTTGGAACAACTTATGTCTGTGAGCAAACATTTTCAAAAATGAAGTATGTGAAGTCAACACATCGAACGAGATTGACTGATGAACATTTGAAAGCAATTCTCTTGATTGGTTGCAGCAATTCCAAACCAAACATTGATGATATCTTGAAAGCCAAATATCAGTTTCACAAATCTCACTAACCATTTTTGCTGCTTAGTTTGTAAGATTCGGATATGTGCACACTAGGTCTGATGTAACTATCTTTTTGCCAACGTCGCCTTATTTGATAACTTATTTAGTAAATAAATATGTTGGTTGTCTTTGTTTTTGTTTTTTTTTTTTTTTTTGTTCATTGCACGACACTCACACATGATTAACTGAATTTTTCGTCATTTTTCCCCTGAGCTTTCTTTCTGACTTGCAAGTATTGTTAAAGTTAGTAGCATATCCTTTACAAGATATTTGCAGTCAACACCAGCAATTTTTTGCTGTTGTTGATGTCTTGGCAAGTTTACGTTCAGTAGTTTCTGAACGACCGACACCCATTTCATAGCGTAAAATACCAGCGCAACGCAATCTGCTGCCAAATCGTGCGCAGCTGTGTTTCGAACGTGGGTATACAGGATTACGAAGCGCGTCCGTAAGACCTTCGCCACTTAGCCCGGTGCAAGTATTGTACAGAATGAGAATCCGGCCCGCCGTGAAAAATGTTTGGTGACCCCTGGTGTAGATAATCCATCGTTTGGGCACCAATTCTCGTGAATCAGATGTTGCCTGTCACACTCAGGGCAGCCTGCTGACCAATCCCTGCCTTTCACGTCCAAATTATCTATAACCCTGCACTTTTCCTCAGGCATTCTGGCTCACTCCTTATATCTCCCAATATTCTCAAGCATATGCACTTCTCTGAACAAAGAGAACATCCAAACTCACTCTAAAAATATTATTTTAGTTAAAGTTGTTGCATTTCCTTTACAGCACATCGCAATCTGCTCTGGTGTTGTTTTGGCTGTTTGTCATTTACTCCTCCCCTCCTCCACCTCCCCCTCCTTCCTCCTCCTCCTCCCGCCTCCTCCTTCTCCCATTCCTCCTCCTCTTCCTCCTCTCCATCCTCCTCCCCTCCTCCTCTCACCTCCTCCTCCCCTCCTCCTCCTCCTCCTTCTCCTCACCACACTCCTCCTCCTCCCTCTCCTCCTCCCCTCCCCTCACCTTCCCCTGCCCCTCCTCCCCATTCTCACCCTCCTCCCCCCTTCTCCTCCCCTCCTCTTCCTCCTCCCCCTCCTCCTCCTCACCCCCTCCTTTTCCTCCCCCCCTCCTCCTCCTCCTCCCCCTCCTCCCTTCTCCTCCTCCCCCTCCTCCTCCTCCCTCCTCCCCATCCTCCTCCTCCTTCTTTTTCTTCTTCTGCTGCTGCTGCTGCTGCCGCCGTTCCATTTACCCAAGTTAATTGTTGGGGGAAGATGTAACGATCTGTCAAGTGCTCTTTCTAATGCTTTTTGTAAGTTGGCCTTCGTTTATCTAAGGTTGTTCTCGATACCACCACATCATTTTTTACATGAAAATTATACGAAAACATGTTTTACATGAAAATTATACAACATTGAAAAAACAAAAATAATCCTAGCATTAAGCGAAATTTTCTAACTGCAATCAATAAATTATTAAACAGACAGGCAGACAGACAGACAGGGAGGTAGGGAGGGAGGGATAGACGGAGGGAGAGACGGACGGACGGGCGGGCAGGCAGGCAGGCAGACAGACAGACAGACAGACAGGCAGGCAGGTAGACAGACAGACAGACAGACAGACAGACAGACAGACAGACAGACAGACAGACAGACAGACAGAGGGAGGGATAGACGGAGGGAGAGACGGACGGACGGACGTGTAGGCAGACAGACAGACAGACAGACAGACAGACAGGCAGGCAGGCAGGCAGGTAGACAGACAGACAGACAGACAGACAGACAGACAGACAGATAGACAGATAGATAGATAGATAGATAGATAGATAGATAGATAGATAGATAGATAGATAGATAGATAGATAGATCCCCGCCAGGGACTGGGCGAAGCCGGGCCGGGTCAGCTAGTGTGTGCGTGTGTGTGTGTGTATATATATATATTAAGTTGTGTAGTTTGCGCTCTGAAAAACCGACGCCTCATACAATCGAAATCAGCGAAAAGCGACCTACTTGCAAATGTTAGCAGCTGATTTCGAACCTTTGACTCGGCATGTAGGGGAATTGTGGCAGGTGTTCACTATGTAAAGTTGTGTGCATTGTAGATTCCAAGAAAGCCCCAACTCCAATATTCTCTACATATGGTAAACGTGTTCATCGAACTGTAAACTGTATTAAAGTATGAAATGACAGAGAGGGACAGAAAGTCGCGGTGACCAAAATCTGCTCCAGTACACAGCTGCAAATAAGAAGATGAACGCCTTCTGTGCCAGCCTGCCTCTCCAATCACCGAGCAGTAACAGCCTCGTTCTACGCCTGTCTCAAACCTGTCCCGTGATGGTCAGGATGTTCTTTTGCTCATAATCAGATCAATAAATGGAGGTTGCCTTGACTTGACATGAGTAACCATCTGCTGTTGTACTTCTAAAGTATTACAGTACTAACGTCGAGAGGGTCGACTTCATTGCACCGGGTGTTAACCCACCTGGCTTAGGTCACTCTCGGCAGAACGCACAAAGCACGAATTCCGTGGCTCCAGCGATGACCCCAGGGAGTATCCGGGACAATTGCTCTCGTGTTCTGAACAACGCTGTCCCTGGAATGATGTCATGACCTTCAGCACGCCGGGCGGACGGCTTAACCACTTCACCGCTGGGACACCCCAGTTGTTGTTGTCGGTTGTTGTTGTTGTTGTTGTTGTTGGTTGTTGTTGTGCTTCTGAATGTAGTTCTGAACGTCCTCATGTTGTACGTGGATTTTAGTCTCTTCCACAGCCCATCTTTGTGGTTCTCAACCGGTGGAGAAATACCCCCTCCCCCCCCCCATGGGGGGTGATTGTAGGGTTTGCAAGGAGGGGGAGGGGGGAATTAAGATTATTTCAATATCGCGTTAATACAAGAACCGACTACTTTATATTATTTTTCCTTCCATACAATACAGTTTTGTACTTCTCGCAAATTCTGAAATTCGTTTTATAACGTAAGTAGACCCACAAATCACTTTTTTATGGAGACGTCTAGATTTGTTCTAGTATGTGTTATTAAATTTAGCTTCCATTTGTACATATACTGTGTAAGGGAGGGGACATTTATAGGGAGGATATACGAAAGGGGGTTGGGATGACATTCTGAACATATGGTGAAGGGGTGCATGTCCCAAAAAAGGTTGAGAACCACTGTTTTAGGGAGAGGAGGAAATAAGATCATTCTTCCCGTAAGATGCATCTGGAATTTTTCTTCTTACTGAAAATGTGTCGTAATACGAATTAATCACAATCAACCCCATTCTATGAAACAGATTTTTTTTCACATAGAGTAATGCTCTATCGGTAATTAGACAAGAGTTTATGTTAAGCTAATTAAACTACATGTGTCCCAGAACTTCAGCCCGCCTGTGTATTTATTATTGAATGACTACAACACAGAGGTTAAAGGTGACATTTTAAAGGCGACATTATCAACTTCCCTGCGCCGGGTATTAACCCCATTTGACTCGGTCCGTGTCCCCAGAACTGTGAGATGCCCGCAAAGAGCATCGTACAAAGCATAAACTCCGTTGCCCCGAAGAAAACCCATAGAGCAGTCGGTTCTCAACCGGTGGGGAATTTCCTCCCCCACCCCGGGGGTGGGAATTTTAGGGTTTCTAGGGGGAGGGGGATTAAGATTATTTCAAGATCGCGTTAATACAAGAACAGATTACTTGATATAGTTTTTCCTTCCATACTTTACGGTTCTGTACTTCTCGCCCTTCTGAAATTCGTTTTATAACGTAAGTAGATCCGCAAATCACGTTTTTGTATACGTCTAGACTTGTTCTAGTATGTGTTATTAAATTTAGCTTCCATTTTTACGTATACTGTGTAGGGGCGGAGGGGGGATTTATAGGGAGGTAATAAGAAAGGGGAGGGTGACATTCTGAGCATATGGTGAAGGGGTGCATGGGTAAAAGAAGGTTGAGAACCACTGCCCTAGAGGTCTCCGGAAAAAAGTCGCTTTGTTGTTGTTGTTTGTCCATCAAGAATGATGATGACCATTCATTTAATCCAGTGGGGTTGAAAGTATGGAGCCGTGAGTTCTAAGATGGCTGATAAGGCCTATTTTGGCTCGAAATGTTCTTTGACAACTGTGCACAAAGAATGACTGACGTTTCTGGAGGAGGATTTCCTGCAGTGGTTTTTCTGTCCTGCCTTTTCTTTACAGCTCTTGCAGTTGCTTAGTTGCCTCACACGTGACTGCACCCTTGACTGATGTTGACAGCGATGTACTAGTAAAGGATATGCGGACAAAAAAGGGAAAGATATTGTCGCGGTCCTGATGTCTCATATTCAGGATGCTCGATATTTCTGGTAGACCTCTCCTATTAGAAACTGAAAGCTTCAGCGGACAATAGCAAGCATTCTAGTTCATTAGACTAGTTCATTAGCTTAATTAATGTTTTGCATATCCTTTACAGGACATCGCTGTCAACATCAGCATCTTTCAGCTGTATGTTGATTTCTTGGCAAGATTACGCTCAGTAGTTTGCCATTGCTTTCTGAGCGACCGGCTCCATACTCTCATAAGTCACCGGCGCGACTCGAACCGCTTCCAATTCTCGTGCGCTCACGTCAACCACGAGAGTATTCGGGGTTACGGAGAAAGCTGCTAACTCCTCAGACAGGGAGCGCGGCAGTTCATTAGCAGTTGCCCATTTATAAAGAACATTTTCCATCTTCGATCTGTCGCCCTCATTCGAATCAGTTGGCTTCAGCTTCACTGGTAGGCCTGTAGAAACACCATTATTTTTCCGTGGGTGTAATGAAACTTTCGATGCTAATGCAGCTTCTTAATGTAGTCCTGTTCAGCATTTTCATATCTACAGCTCAGTATGTTTCGGAGCCAGCTCAAGTACGCTTTTTTAGCTGCTTTGCTTTTGTAAGCTTTTCATATTTTCTTTCTGAGGCGTACGACCTGGTGGGCACATCAATCAATCAATCAATCAATCAATCAATCAATCAATCAATCAATCAACCAATCAATAAATCAACCAATCAACCAATCAATCAGGTGCCGTCTCCACAATGAAGGTTGGCTATAATGGATCTCCAAAACTGTCTCTCGCCCTGACTGTACGTCAGATTGATGTTCGTCCATCTCTTGATGTTATCTTCCCACGTGTATCGTTGTCTACCTCTTGCTCGCTTGCCCTCAACCTTAGCCCTCCAGTTTGGTGTTTATAAGAGTATTATGTCCTTTAACGTGACCGAAATATTTCACTTGCCTCTATTTTTATTTCTTTCATCAACTCTCTTTTCATTCCTAGTTCATTCTAGAACCGCTGTGTTTGATTGTTTTTGTTTCCTATGACATACGACATATTCGTCTGTATATTCCACATCTCCAGGGCCTCTATTCGACTTTCTAGTTGCTTATCCAATGTCCAGGCTTCCGCGCCACTACAATAGCGTTGAATATAAGTAACATTTGACAATTCTAATTTTACTGCGTTGTTAATATCTTTAGATGTTAATACTCATTTCATGCTGTTGAAAGCATTTTTGGCCTTTCCATTCCTATTAATAGCATTTACCAATTCACATGCAGGTGCCAGTCTACCTACATCGGCAGGATACAGAGCGGCAGTTGAACACCAGAGTGGTTGAACACATACCTAATTGGATTGACAAGATACTACACACAGGCGATGGGAGCCTTGAAAGACCGACACGCCATAAACTTGCCGCTTCGTCGATTGCGCTGCATGTGTTGCAAACCGGCCATTTGATTGACAGAGGCAGTGCCTTTTACGTGTTGTTTAATACACAAAATAGTTGCTTGTTAAAGTTTGCAGAAGTCATAATGATTAATCTACATAGGCGAGTTTTGTGCAAACAGAAAGACATGTAGTCAGTTTAAAATTACCGTGGTAAACAATTGACACTACTGTACGAATATGTGTATATTTCAGCTTGAAGGATTTATCTAGTTATTTTACTTTATGTTGTCTAAATTCTGCAGTATGTACCTGCGGGGATGCAGCGAAATTTCTTCTTCTTCAGCGTTCAGAGCCATTGAGGTTCTTTGCTGCAGATACAATCCATCTCCATTCGTCTCTCTGGTTGACCCTCTCTTGCCAGTCGTTGATTCCAAGTGCTTGTAGGTCTGTACATGCATTATCTCTTCACCGTCTTCTTGGTCTACCTCGGGGTCTACGGTCATTTATTTACTGAGTGTACGCGAGTTTTGTTTCCTTATTGCCTTCCATTCTTTCTATATGTCAGGCAATAAATCGAGCAATCTATTGTTTGTGTCATTCACATTCCTTTTCTCTCTTTGATTTCCATCACATCATCAGATTGCAACTGCTGCCAGTAGTGTTGACACTCTTTGCTGGTTGTTGAAGATGGGAAATGAGTGCGAACGGGGATGTCCTGTGTGCTGTGATGTAGGTTCTTGACTCAACTCACCTCAACTCAACTCAACTCATCTCAACTCAACTCAACTCATCTCAACTCAACTCAACTCAACTCAACTCAACTCATCTCAACTCAACTCAACTCATCTCAACTCAACTCAACTCAACTCATGTTCTCTTTCTAGCCTCTCTGGACCGATTTCATTGGCTGAAATTATTTCTTCTCTTTCTTTTGCAAGCTTTTCTTGTTTCTTTTCCGATGTAAGCTGTTCTTGTCCCTTCTTCCCTCTTTAAAGAATCGTGTCTTTGTGCAAGTATTTTATTAGGGCTTCTCCACTCAGTACAAATATAACTCTCCCTAATATAATGAGGGCGTGTCTATTCTGTGTAATTTCGGTGTCTTTATTTTGTTTTGTTTGCTCGTTGTGAACTAACGAGTAGTACATACGTGCCACTACTACTAGTTGCTACTAGTGAAGAACTCTTCTACACGAAATCCAACGTCCTACTATTTCTAAGTGCACTTGGCTGAATTTTGCATGTGGATTAGCTTTCCTTATCATCATTGTCACCCTACCATCAGACGAACTAACTCCGACTTCTGGGGTACTTTTAATTTACGTCCCTAAGTCAAGGACGAGAAGCCACCATTCTAGTTCAGATGACCAACGTGGAGTTGAACCCGGTACCCCGATATCAACGCACAGGAAGTTTAATAGTGAGCGCTCTTATCAGCCAGACCATGCTGATCTGCATTTTTGGCACAATGCACACTTTATGTTACATCACAAAACAGACCAGAACAGACTAAGTATTGAGCGTAAGTATCAATTGAGGGAACCCTTTGAGGCCACGAAGGCAGGTCATAAATAAACACACATGTGTAGGTCAGCATGGCGGAATGGATAAGAACACATATTCTTAAACATCCGGTGTGCTGATGCCGAGGTAAGGGGTTCAACCCCTACATCGGACAGTTGGACTAAAATGTTGAAATATCGTCCTTGACTTGGGAGACGTTAATTACAAGTACCTCTGAAGTCGGAGTGGGTTCGCCTGATGGTAAGGGACACTAGTAATAGGGAAAGCTAACCCACACGAAACGTTCAGTCTAGCATAACTAGAAGTAGTGTGTATGGACTACGCTTGAGTTCAAAGCGAGTGAGCGCAATTTAAACACACACACACACACACACACACACACACACACACACACACACACACACACACACACACACACACACACACACACATGTGTATTGCTTGGCGCTCATAGATGCAGGGGAAAGAATTACAGACCAGAGGCCGCACTGGACAACATAACTATTGAAAGTTATAGTTACCGACCTGGATTGAAACCTGTCACCTCCAAATGACGACAGTGCCTCGTTTCATGAACAAGTGTACTTTGCTACATGACCAACTAGACACACTTAAAAAAGGTGTCTTCATTAGCCAGGTCTATCATCCGCATGATTCCACAACTGTGGAATATGGACAGAATTCGTATCGAATCATTGAAATAACAACAAAGGTCCCGGAATGTTATGTTAATTCTTCTTCTTCTTCTTCTTCTTCTTCTTCTTTTCTTCTTCTTCTTCTTCTTCTTCTTCTTCTTCTTCTTCTTCTTCTTCTTCTTCTTCTTCTTCTTCTTCTTCTTCTTCTTCTTCTTCTTGTTTTCTTCTTCTTCTTCTTCTTCTTCTTCTTCTTCTTCTTCTTCTTCTTCTTCTTCTTCTTCTTCTTCTTCTTCTTCTTCTTCTTCTTCTTCTTCTTCTTCTTCTTCTTCTTCAGCGTTCCGAGCCATTGAGGTTCTTTGCTGCAGATACAATCCGTCTCCATTCGTCTCTCTGGTTGACCTTCTCTTGCCAGTCGTTGATTCCAAGTGCTTGTAGGTCTGTATGTATATTATCTCTCCACCATATGTTAATACAGTCAGAAATTATAGCTTTCACTTGTTATGTTGTCAGGTGCGCCCTCAAGTCTTTAATTCTTTCCCCTACTTTTATAAGTGTCAAACAATCATCATCATCATCATCATCATCATCATCATCATCATCATCATCATCATAAATCATCATCATCATCATCATGTGCCATGCCGGTAATCGTGGTCGGTCATGATTCGCCATCTCACTCGATCACCAGAGTCGCGGATCAGCTCAGTGTTCTTGTGTCGACCATGCCACGTGGTCAAGCCATCCAGGTATTTACCACTCTGCCTTCCTCTTGTTCTTTGTCCCTCAATCTTGTCAGTTGTTCCCATGTTGTTCTCTCTCAGTGACCATTAATATCGTACTACATGTTAGCTGTATATCATTTACAGGACGTTACAATCCACCCCACCATTTATTGGCTGTTTGCTATTTACTAAGCAATGATAGTTCAGCAATTTAACAATGCTTTCTGAATGGCCGACGCCTCATACCATCGAAATAACCGCAAAGTGGTCTGCTTTCTAATCGCGTCGGCCAATTCCAAACCTTGGACTGGGTTTGTCGGAGAACTGTAACACACAGTTTCACTATCCCCTAAGCCACAGCCGGCTCTGTGGGGAAAGGATTACGAAAGCAATTCGTAATCCCGCATTCCGTGTTCGAAACACAGCTGTGGGTGATTTGGCAGCAGACCGCCTTGCTTTGGTATTTCATAAAATGGTATAAGTGCCTCTCGTTCAGAAAGCAATGGCAAACGCATCATTCATAAATTCATCTGTGTCAAGGTCTCACATCCAAGGTTGCGACGCGTTGTCTGTACCAACGCCAGACAACATAACAACACGCAACCCTGAGTGATATTAAACACGGCAGAGAGAACGCGGCGTCTTCGACGACGCCCGGATAAGCAGCCACGCACAGCAATTGAGTTCACCCCGTGAACCTTGCAGGGGTCACACCAGCTGACGTGAGCGTGTAGCGTGTAGGACGCCAGAACTGGCAGACGGGTTTAGGTTGTTGAATGGAGAGGTCGCATGGGTATGCGAGACGTGTTTGAATCTGCCTTGAGAGCTAGCCTGTATGACAGTGGGAGACTGGTTCGAATGCTTGAAGAGTTTGACGTGTAAGTGAGATGTTTATTGCTTGCATGTATTATTATGTATTGTAGTGATATTGTTAATGCCGTAATGATTGCTATGGATTGTCATTGCGCGATGTTTGTGCGATCATAAATGCAGCGCGTAAATAAAGCGTGTGAATAATACTTTCGGATATTCACTTCGTGTGATTTGATAGTTTGATATTGCTTCTCACTTGCCAGAAAACGAGCTACTTATCTTGCTCTACGCAAGACTCTGACAATCTGCATGTCCCTTATAGAACCTCGCTCTCATAACAACCTTACGGAAAACGTTTCGGTCATAAGCAAGTTGTCCCGCGTTGGATACAGTCATCTGGAGATCATCTGCCACAACCTGCACCTAATTTATTTTTGGCCTCCATCTTCTTCTCTTCCCGGACATATACCCCTCCATTATTGTTCAAGTGACCAAAAATATTAGATATGCCATTGATACAGTATTGATTGCAAACAATGAACAGGACCTGCAACATTTAGTAGATGCGGTTGTTGCACACAGTGAACAACTTGGGTAGAATTACATTGTAAGAAGACACAGATTATGGTCGTCACTAAGGAGACAGAAATACCACAATGTAATATACAAGTAAATGAGAAATAAATACCTGGATGGCTTGGCTACGTTGTATGGTCCAGACAAGAACATTAAGCTTATCCACGACTCTGGTGATCGAGTGAGATAGCAAAACATGACCGACCACGCTTACTGGCATGGTACATGATGATGATGATGATGATGATACTACAATACGTATGTAACAAAATGAAATGATTAAAGCTTTAGAAGAATTTGGACTAGATCAAGTCACCAGACTGCTGAACACATTATATGATACTGGAGATATACCTCCTGAATTATGTACCTCTATATTTATTGCAATCCCAAAGAAATCAGGAACCTTGGAATGTGATCAACATAGAACAATTAGTATAATGAGTCACATCACAAAGATTTTGCTAAGAATTATCATGCAAAGAATGAGGAAGAAGATACAACCTGAAATAGGGGAAGAACAGTGCGGGTGTGTAGAAGGAAAGGGTACAGTAAATGCTGTGTATATGCTGCGAACAGTTATTGAACGTGCTATAGAAGTAAACAAGGATATACATCTTTGCTTTATTGACTATACAAAGGCTTTTGATAGCGTTAGAATGTCAGTATGGTGGATATGCTTGCAGATCTACAAATTGATGGGAAAGACATTAGACTTATAAAAAACATATATTGGAAACAACAAGCTGCAATAAGGATTGATAATGAAGTGGGACAGTATCAGCCAATTAAGAGAGGTGTTAGGCAGGGATGTGTGATGTCTCCAGATCTTTTTTCCCTGTACAGTGAAAATATTTTCAGAAATGTAGAGGATATAAATGGAATCAGCATTGGAGGACGAAACATCAATAACATTAGCTATGCAGATGATACAGTATTAATTGCAGACAATGCGCAGGTCCTGCAACAATTAATAGATGCGGTTGTTGTACACAGTGAGCAACTGGGGTTAGAATTAAATTGTAAAAAGACTCAGGTTATGGTCGTCAGTAGGAAGGAAGAAGTGCCACAATGTAATATACAAGTAAATGGAAATATTCTTCAACAAGTGAATCGGTACAATTATCTTGGAACAGTTATAACATCTGATGGGAGATACCTTGACGAGATTAGAACAAGAATCGCCATGGCGAAAGTAGCCTTTAGCAAGATGAAAAACATGCTGACCAATAAAAGGATGTCAATTGAAACGAGAAAAAGAGTGTCGAGGGGATACATAGAGCCTGTTCTTTTGTATGGATGTGAAACTTGGACAATGAGCAGTCAAGCTGAAAAGCATCTGATGGCTGCAGAAATGTGGTTTCTGAGGAAAATGCAAAGAATACCATGGACAGACAGAAAAACCAATGACCAAGTACTACAGGAGACAAATGAACATCGTAAACTTATTAGAGAAATTAGACGTAGACAGTCAAAATTTTTTGGACATGTTATGAGAAGAAATGGATTGGAGAACTTAGTGACAACTGGCAAGATCGAGGGGAACAGACCAAGAGGAAGACCGAGAGGAAAATACCTGGATGGCTTGGCCACATGGCATGGACGAGACAGGAACACTGAGCTGATCCACGACACTGGTGATCGAGTGAAATGGCGAGTCATGACCGCCCACGCTTTCCGGCATGGCACATGATTGATTGATTGATGTAACAAAAAGAGTCACAAAGTTTTCGGAAACAGAAATACGACAATGAGAAAAGCCACACATCCACTGTTGTTAGAAGCGAAAAGCAAGACCATGTTTAAAAACCTTCGTTTAATTTATCAACAATGACAAAATGGTTACCGTATACGATGTAAACAACCAGCACGCGACTTCCCTTTCATGGTGTCATTGCAGATTCGCTTTTTCAAAGTCCTTATTCAAGTTGTTCCATATAATATTCAGGACTGAGATCATCAATTATTCCTCTCTTAATAAAACTAGAACCGATGGTATCTATTGGTCTCTTTAAGAAAGCTCTCCAGAACAATGCGCTTGGTCTCTTATTGAAATCACTACCCGCATCGTAAAAGTTGTTTCGCCTTTTGATGAATGAATGACCTATTGAATCAATGGGTCTTTTAAAGAACAGTTGTTCTCGGTCATCGCTTTCGTTTAAGTGAATCTGCTGTCCGATTGTGTCAACTGGCCTTCGGATAAACGATCTGCCAAGAGAGTCAACATTTCTTTTCATTAGGCCTCTTCCGATGGTATCAATTGGTCGTTTCAGAAATAGGTTGTCCAAAGAATCCACGCTTTTCTTGATAAAACTACTCCCTATTGTATCCAGTGGTCTTCTCAGAAAGCCGATATCACGCACGCGAGCATTTCTCTTAATGAAGCTGCTCCCAATAGTGTCGATGGGTCTTCTGAGAAAGGAACTGCGTCTCGGATAATTCTTCTTCTTAATGAAACTGCTTCCAATAGTATCGATTGGTCTTCTTAAAAAGGAATTGCTTCTGGAATCGATACTTTTCTTAATAAAACTGCTACCAATGGTATCAAGTGGCCTTCTCTGAAAGGGATTGCTTCTGGAATCAATACTTTTCTTAATAAAACTGCTTCCAATAGTATCGATTGGCCGTCTTTGAAAGGGATTGCTTCTGGAACTTTTCTTAATAAAACTGCTACCAATAGTATCGATTGGCCGTCTTTGAAAGGGATTGCTTCTGGAACTTTTCTTAATAAAACTGCTACCAATGGTATCGATTGGCCGTCTTTGAAAGGGATTGCTTCTGGAATCAATACTTTTCTTAATAAAACTGCTTCCAATGGTATCGATCGGCCTTCTCTGAAAGAAATTGCTTCTGGAATCAATACTTTTCTTAATAAAACTGCTTCCAATAGTATCGATTGGCCGTCTTTGAAAGGGATTGCTTCTGGAACTTTTCTTAATAAAACTGCTTCCAATGGTATCGATTGGCCGTCTTTGAAAGGGATTGCTTCTGGAACTTTTCTTAATAAAACTGCTACCAATGGTATCGATTGGCCTTCTCTGAAAGAAATTGCTTCTGGAATCAATACTTTTCTTAATAAAACTGCTACCAATGGTATCGATTGGCCGTCTTTGAAAGGGATTGCTTCTGGAATCAATACTTTTCTTAATAAAACTGCTTCCAATGGTATCGATTGGCCTTCTCTGAAAGAAATTGCTTCTGGAATCGATACTTTTCTTAATAAAACTGCTTCCAATAGTATCGATCGGTCTTCTCTGAAAAGAATTGGTTCTGGGATCGATACTTTTCTTAATAAAATTGCTGCCAATTGTGTCAATGGGTCTTTTTAATGAAGGACTGGACCCGTGGCCTTGCACTGCGTTTAATAAAACTGTTTCCAATGGTGTCAATAGGTCGTTTTAAAAAAGTGTCCCTAGCGAAAATACTCGAACTTTGCTTGGGTGAATGCCCCTGAGAGCCAACCGATTTCTTGTCCAGTTCACTGTTGAATTCTTCCTCTAGATATTCAGGAAGTTGATATCCTATGGAGTTGTTCAGTTCCTCAGTATTGCCGCTGTCTGAATGATCTCTCGTTCTCTCGGAATGAGAACTACCAATGTCGTCTTCAGGTCTCTGTTCGTAGCTGTCTCCGGTTGAACTCGGCAATGCCATGGGCAGAAAACCCCCATCAGAGTCACTCTGAGGACTGTGGTAATCGTTGTTGGGATAGTCGATGGAGTCTTTCAAGGATGAGATGTCTACATCGTTGAATGATGCCTCGTCTGAATCCATGTAGTCGGGTTCCACCAGTGGGTCTTCGTTGTCCGTCAGCTGGTTATGCTCGTCGGCTCTGAAATGTAAAATGGGAAATATGAAGTCAACATACGTGGACTTTGTTGCTTGGTTTGTTGTCAGAGTAATCTTGTCACAGAAATGTATTGTTGTGAAGCCAAGAGAATAATTTCTTTCTTTCTTTCTTTCTTTCTTTCTTTCTTTCTTTCTTTCTTTCTTTCTTTCTGTTTTGTTGTCAGGTTTGATGTTGTGACTATAATGTTTCGTTGTAAAACCAAGAGAATAATTTATAATTTTCTTTCTTTCTTTCTTTCTTTCTTTCTTTCTTTCTTTCTTTCTTTCTTTCTTTCTTTCTTTCTTTCTTTTTTTCTTTCTTTCTTTCTTTCTTTCTTTCTTTCTGTCCGTCCGTCCGTCCGTCCGTCTGTCTGTCTGTCTGTCTGTCTGTCTGTCTGTCTGTCTGTCTGTCTGTCTGTCTGTCTGTCTGTCTGTCTGTCTGTCTGTCTGTCTGTCTGTCTGTCTGTCCGTCTGTCTGTCTGTCTGTCTGTATATTTATCTTTCTATCTTTATCTGTTCTATCAATACCTGTTAATTATCGTCGTTTATGTATCATTGCGGGTGTAGACGGTATAAGAAAGAGGTTTATAACTCAAGAGCATGGGCAGGGCAGTGACAGTCTCCGACATTGATTGACAGAGTTTTCATCACTGAGGTAAACATCTCCAGATTTCATAGAATCGTCTACACCATTATGTCAGCGTTTCCTTCATCACCAGAACACGAGTCAATATTGAAATGAGCAGCGTGTGAATAACAACTACAGCCGGAGCGCTATCATTAATCGGATTCGGGCGCACGTCGATGAAAGAGCAGGGTGGTGGGTCATTAAATCATGTCACTTGTGGAATGACCCACAATTTTCTGTGATATTTAATCCTGGTTACCCGGCTTTAGTCACATCTCTGAAATCTGATTTGGACAGTGGGAACTATTTAGATTAGGTTCAGCCATGTTGGACGGTCAAACATCGTTGAACAGTACAGCCTGTGTCACTTTGACAGGTCGATAGAAATGTGACATTGTAAACCAAAGAGAAAGACAGAATACAAACAGAATCTTGGACTGCACCTTTTTTTTTTAATCGCTGGAGTATTTTCCATAAGTCTCAGACGCTTAGCCGCCTCTATCTCTATTCCAACGAAGACGAGTGTCATAATTTAATTTGAACCCACGTTACGCGTGGTAGAATTGTGTGTATAACAATGATAAATTGATAGACAGACAAGCAAATAATGGGTGGTTGGGTACGGGGGTTACCGACGGTATACATAGAGTGATTTCGGTTGTAAGAAATTGATAGACAGATATTTGAATCGAGAAGTCTCTAGACAATGAAGACATTAAATGCTACTGAGGAAACATTACTAACTTAGGCCTAATCATCGACAGTCTGCAGTCTGTATATGATGTGCCAAAACACTACCCAGGGTAATTCCAATATGCCTCTCAGCAGATGTGAAGTTCCAGTGCCCAGTTTTGCACACGGATTCTGGACTTTAGACGGGAGTGGCGAGCACTGCAGCATAGTTCCAGCGGTAATGGTACTTTGATATCGAACCCAGAGAAAAAACATCTCAGTCTTACAGGTACACGTCCTTTTCAGAGCTTAGTCGATCTGAACCTCAACCAACCACAAAATCAATCAACCAACAAACGGTTCAAACAATGGACTAATTAACCAACCATTCGACGAACCAACCACTCAACTAACTAACTAACTAACTAACTAACTAACTAACTAACTAACTAACTAACCAAATAACCAACTAACCAACTAACCAACCAACAAACCAACCAACCGATCAACCAATTAACGAATCAACCAACCAAAGAATCAACTAACCAACTAATTACCCAACTAATTAACAACTTAATCAACCAACCAACTAACCAACTTATCATCCAATCCACTTATCAACCAACCAACTTATCAACCAATTAATTAACAAACCAACCAACTAATCAACCAACCAACAAATTAACGAATAAACGATTAATCAATCAACTAACCAACAAACCAACAAATCAACCAACTAACGAATCAACCAACCATCTAATCAACCTGCCAACTAATCAACCAACCAATTAACGAACCAGCCAAATAATCAACTAATAAATTAACTGATCAATCAACCAACTTATCAACCAATCAATTAAAGAACCAACAAACTAATCAATCAACCAATTAACGAATTAACCAACCAATTAACTAATCAATCAATTAATCAACCAACCAACCAACTAACTCAACCAACCAATTAATCAATCAACTAATTAGCGAACTAGCCAACAAATCAACCAACCAACCATCTAATCAACCAATCAATTAACGAGCCAACCAATTAAACAACCAGCCCACTAATCGACCAACCAATTAACGAACATACCATCCAATCAGCTAATCAACCAACCAATTACCGAACCCAACCAACTAATCAATCAGTCAATTAACGAACCAACCAACTAATCAACCAACCAATTAACGAGCCAATCAATTAACCGAGCAACTAACCAACTAATCGACCAACTAATTAACGAACGTACCAACCAACCAGCTAATTAACTAACCAATTAACGAACCAACCAACTAATCAACCAACCAAATAACCAATTAATGAAGCAACCAACTAATCAAGTAACCAACCAACCAACCAACTAATTAACCAACCAGTAAACGAATCAACCAACTAAACAACCAACCAAACAATCAACTAAACGACCAACCAACTAATCAACCAATCAATTGAAGATCCAACTAACTAATCACCCAACCAACTAACTAATCATCCAATTAACTAATCATCCAACAAATTAACGAACCAACCAACTAAACAACCAACCAAACAACCAACCAACCTCGTTGTTAACGGTTGGAGTGTTTTGTTTTTGTTGTTGCTAAACATCCAGATCGGATCTTTAGTGTTGGTGATTTGCCAAGGAGAAGCCAGCGACGTTTTGTCTCCAGGCCAAATCCTGTAGTCATATGGCAACAGTTTGACACGAAATGTCGCTGTGTAGTAATCCGGTCTGACAACCTGACAAGACCGTCTCACGAATGTCCCGAACTTGCTGGGGATGTCATCGCCTGGATGTCGAAACACCCCGATCGCGTCGGCCATCTCAATGACTACAATGTGCCCAGAAGGCGATAATTAAATGTCGAGTAATTATAGTAGATTAAACCGCTAGTAATGATAATAGATTTTAAGTCAGGCAAGATCGCGTGCAGTGGAAGATAGAGCGTCGCAAAATGTTCAAAATATACAATGATAGTAGCAAATATTTGCAGGCGGAATGGCTAAGAAATTACAATGTCCGATTCTGGCATGTGAAAATTGAAAAGAGCAGGCCGAGAAGGTCGTTGACGAGGTTAAGTTTCAATATGAGTTGAGTTGAGTCAAGAACTGACATCACTGCACTCGGGGCATTCCCATAAGCGCTTAGTCATCATCTTCAATAGTCAGCGTAGGGTATCCAATACTAATGGTGCCCGTTACAATCTAGTTATATGCCCATCCTGCTTTACCTCTGAGTGACGACTGTTTACCAAATCATCTGACCATTCCCTGCTGCCACTTTCTCTCTAGACCAGTGGTTCTCAACCTTTTTTGGCCCATGCTCCCCCTTCACCATATGTTGAGAATGTCATTCCTCCCTTTCGTATTTCCTCCCTATAAATTTCCCCCTCCCCCACCCTGCCCCTACATAGTATACGTAAAAATGGAAGCTAACTTTAATAACTCATACTAGAACAAGTTTAGACGTCTACATAAAACGTGATTTGTGGGTCTACTTACGTTATAAGACGAAATCAGAAGGGCTAGGAGTACAGAACCATAAAGTATGGAGGGAAAAACAATATCAAGTAATCGGTTCTTGTATTAACGCGATCTTGAAACAACCTTCATTCCCCCCTTGGAAACCCTAAAATTCCCCCTAGGGGGAATTCCCCACGGTTGATAACTACTACTCTAGACAATGATAGTCTATATGTTCTTCTGCATTATTCCCGCACCCAAGAGGGCCTTCACCACCTCTGCCTTATCCTGCATCAAATCACCCCTTAATGATGCGGCATCAGCCATTCTATCTGTGTGTTCATTGCCAATCACACCAGGTTGTCCTGGAGAAACGGTCCAGCGAATTCTCACAACCCGCGACGCCTGAATTGATGCAAACCTTTCAGCAAGAATCAGTCACAATCATAACATGCGTATGTAGTTTGTTCTCCAACCAGTGGAAAGCTGCAGTAATCACTCCACCTACATTCTCAGGCTTGTGGTGTCATTTCAAAATGAGGATAGCTACCCAGAAAAGAATATTTATTGTATCTGCAGTTATAGCATTCATATTTTATGACCGTTACTAGTGCTACAGAGTTTGAGCCCTGCGCTGAGATTCTCCTCGTGCGATCTATGTGATCTATAGCATTGAGGAAAAGAGTGTTAATGTGCTACATGAACCAATGCTATTAAATGTAAGTGAAACATGGAGAATAAGCAGTGAAAAATGTGGTTTCTGAGGAACATGCAAATACTATCATAGACGAACATAAAAACAACCGAGTCGTCCCTCCAAGAAGCACATAAAATCATAAGCTGATTAGAGAAATTAGCCTATGGGTCAGACACTTGGAGAACAACGACAACGATTACAAATATGCCACAAACATTCGCTAATTGGTGTTTGGGTAAAATAGAAGGAATAAAATGGTAAGACAAAATCACCGATACGGAGCTCATGGAGGATTGATCTAGACAGACAAATACCAGTGAATCAAGGCGTGAAGAAAATACGGGGCGCTGTATAGGCTATACATTAAGGAAACCGAGAATAGTATTACCAGAATAACCTTCCTCTGGAACCCACAAAGCATAAAAGAATATATATCCTTTGCAGAAGCTCGCTTCCATAACAACCTTTCGGAAAAATTCTCGATCACAAGCAAAATGTCCCGCGTCCGATACACCCATCTGGAGATCATCCGCCACATCCTGCATCCATCTTCTCTTTGGTCTTCCTCTTCCTCTCTTCCCAGGCATATACCCCTCCATTATGGTTCTCTCCAAACTTCCATGACGTTTCAAGTGACCAAAATATATCAATATATCAATATTCTTTATTTTTTGGTGGAGGGGGGGGGGGGGGGGAAGTGTCGTTATGAGAAGAAATAAACTAGAGAACTTGGTGACAACTGGCATGATCGAGGGGAAAGAACAACGGGAAGGCAAAGAAGTAAATATCTGGATGGCTTGAGCACATGGCATGGTTGAGACAAGAATACAGAGATGATCTACGGCTCTGGTGATCGTGTAAGAGGCCGGAACATGCCCGCTCAAGCTTACCGGCAAGACTCATGATTATATGTATTATATACAGACAGAGAGAAAGAGAGAGGCCGACAGACAGACAGGCAGGCAGGCAGACAGACAGACAGAGAGAGGTAGAGAGATACAGACAGTCAGAGAGAGGGAGAGACAGGAGAGAAGAGGGAGAGACAGAGAGGGGGGGGAGAGAGAGAGAGAGAGAGAGAGAGAGAGAGAGAGAGAGAGAGAGAGAGAGAGAGAGATATCTTTCTTAATCCAGTTGATGAAAAGAGTTCTCAAGCGCTGCATTGAGCAATGCCTGACGTACCCAAGCGAATAATTGACAACTAGCAAATAAGTGAAGAATTATGTGAAAGCTGCAGAGGTGTTGTTTTATGTAACAATTACGAGAACATAGTGGACAGACAGACTGACAGAAAGACAGGCACATAAGATATCATGAAAGTACTTCACTCACAAAGGGACCTAGCTGCACGCATCAGAAAACATTCAACGTTCTTTAGTCACGTCGTGAGAAGAGGACATCTGAAGAATGTCATCACAAAGGGAAAGTTGTAAGGAAGGAGAAGCAGGGAGAGACCAATACAGAATATGCCGGACAGTCTGACATCATGACATGAGGGTACGTCGGTATAAGAAATTATTAGCAGCAACAAGGACACAAGGCTGTGCACAGACATGATCACCATCGCCACCCGGCATGAACTATAACAAGAAGAAAATATAAGGAAGGATAGATAGCCAGTGGGACAGATAGAAACTGACAGATAGACAGACCGACAGACAGACATACAGGCAGTCTGACTCACAGACAGACAAACAGAGGCTGACGGACAGGCCGATGTACAAGCAAATAGACACACAGACAGGCGGACAGACAGGCAAGCAGGAAGGCAGACTGGCGGACAGACAGACAGGCAGGCAGGCAGGCAGGCAGGCAGAGAGTGAAAATTTGGTTTTACAGTTGAATGCTGACCATATCTCCTATATTAAAGTTAAAGTTAATTGCATATACTTTACAGGAAGTCGAAGTCAATCCCAAGCATATTTCATGAATGTTTGTGATTTCTTAGCAAGTTTTTACGTTCAGCAGTTTGCCATTGCTTTCTGAACGACCGGCACACATAACATTATATGAAAACCAACGAAAGGCGGGCAGCTTCCAAATCTCCCGTAGCTGTGGTAAAATATGATCACGTGCATTAATACATTCTGTTGCTGATCGCGTTGTGTGGAGAAACCATGATCGTCCACGCCTGTCGGCAAGACCCTTGATGATAATGATGATGATGATGAAGCAGATCAATAGAGAACGCCAGAAACACAGCATAGGAAATAAATAAATAACTACACAAACAACGGACACTAGCCATAGATAATGAGAAAATTATTCCTCAACAAACGTACAGAATAGTGGCACTAATGCTTGCAATCAGAACGCCCGCCCATCAGAACTCACGTCCATCTACGTTGAAGAACATTATGCTTATTTAGACCATAGTTTCCACATCAGTTTTTTAACTAACACTCTCTCAGCAGCAATAATGGGAAAGGGCTTAACCCAAACATAAGCATTTGTAATGTTGTAATTTTATAGGAATCCCTCATTTTTCACTTTATTATCCGCATCATTGGGTAATTTTCTCGTTCGTTGCGCTCTTTGTGATGTGAATGTATGTTGTGATCGGGCCGTTTGTGTGTTACTGGTAGTGTTGAGACGGTTGTAGCGTTAAGATAACTGTCGTGAAGGAATATCCATGATAGGCGACAAGAACAGCATATTGAGTTGGTTGAGTGATAGCGGTATGTATTGTAATCACCACTTTTAGTATTTTTATTTCCAGTGAGAAAACAAGCGAAATTAATATGAGAATTATGAGGAACTTGAAAAAAAGAAGTGTATATTAGCTTCACAAAATTACAATTACAAACACATGAGAACTTTGCAGCGATAAACCTACAGCAGAAAACAGCCTCCACTGAAATAACACTAACGTAACTACATTAAAACTTAATATCATGAAACCCATGAAATTTAATATAAGCAAGCAGAATGAAGTACAATATGTGGTAGTTAGCTCAGAGACTCCAAGTACAGAGTGGTCTGAATCATGTTAGAGTAGGCAATAAGTTTTTTTTGAAGAAAAAAAAAAAGCTCTCGTGTCGACCAGAACATGTTATGGTAAGTACAGGTAGTCGATGTGATAGTCACCACATTAAACATCAAGTTCCTATTAGTCTAAAAATATGAGCCAAGCACCATATATCCAAAGTCTTATTGGCCCATTATCTGTTCCATTAAAAAAAAAAAAAAAAACACACACACACATAACATCTTCTGCCACTTATATAGCCGGCAAATTGGCCCATCAAGACACAACAAATTCAGTTAAAATAATTGTTTCGTTTATGCTGTAAATTGTGTCTCAAACGGTTGTCCAGATTTACCGGTGCCCCGGCATTACAGCTCGGGTTAAACGGAATTATAGTCCGTTTACAATTGTTTACCCCCATATAATAATCAATATCTCAGTAACCAATTGAGGGAAAATTATGAGATTTAATATATAACCTTATCATTATGCCCATCCAACAAAAAACGTCTGTTCTAGAGATTGTACAGCAGATTTCAATGTTTGTTTATATACAGTATATAATTTACGGGTAAGAGATGAAACGCATAATATGAAATATATTACATTTTCACACGGAAACATCAAGCGTTCAATAGTGAATTATCTCGTGCTGCACGAGAATGACCTTATAACAAGAACCTCACGTATTGGAACGGGGGTGTTCAGATGTGTCGTCAATAATTCTATGTATGGTGGGTGCTTTCATGAAACGTTATTATTTTATAAATCTTACCATTTATCGCTAACATCTGAATGTGTGAATATTGTTGAATGGGATTCATCTCATCTCATCATTTACCTCTTGTACCTTGCGGTGTCAATGTGAATTATAAACAGCGGGAGAGTGCCCGCTTAAGGGCTTCATGTATTGATATTCCCATGGACTCTGTTTTTCCCTGCGTCTATCGTTTACGTGGTCGGCCTCTTCCTCTGCTTCCCTCTGGTCTGTACGTCATTGCTTATTGTGGTATACTGCTAGTTGGTAACCTACTTGCATGGCCAAACCATTTGACTTGCTGCCCTCTAATAAAATCTAGTGCAGCTACAACCCCCACTTTAGTCCTGATTTCTTCATTTCTGATCTTATCTCTTCTTGATACATTGAGTATTCTTCTCAGGAATCTCATTTCTGTTGTTGTGATTTTTCTTTTATCTTTTTCTGTCATTGGCCAGGTTTGGCATTGGTAACATAGAGTTGGTAGGAAGATTGTGTTGTAAAGTGCTTTCTTAGTAGTTATTGATACATGTTTGTTCTTTAGTATTGGTGCCATTTGTCCAATGAGTTGCTTTGCCTTATTGCATCTATTTTCGATCTCGTCTTCTGATTTGGCATTTGATGATATTATATTTCCTAGGTACTTCAAACTCTTTATTTGTTTCAAGGGATGTTCGTTTCGGTGAATCGTTGTTGCTTTTTCTTCTTTAGTTACAGTCATTACCTCTGTTTTACTTGTGCTAATTTTCATGTTATGTTCCCTACACATTTCATTTAGACTATTCATGTGGTCTTGTAATTCAGCTTCTGATTTTGCTTTTAGTGCTTGGTCATCCTCAATCAGGAGTTCTCTAATAGTTCTTCTTCTGTGTTCTCCTCATGCGGTGTTTTTGTTATCTCTGTTTGGCTGGTTTCATTACATATGTTGTCTATATATGTTATGAACAAGAGAGCGGATAGGATACAACCTTGTCGTACTCCGGAACGCATGGTGAAGGGTTCTGAGTGTCCTCCAGTAGCTCTCACTATGTATTCACTCTTGTTGTATAAGCTTCTACATAGGTTTGTTAGATGTGTACTCACTACATATTATTTAAGGATTTCCCACAGTTTGTTTCTATCTACTCAATCAATTGCCTTTTCTTGGTCGACAAAGGCTAAGTAGAATGTTTTATTGAATTCGATTGATTTTTCTATAAGTTGTCAAAGCGCAAAAATGGCATCTGTGCTTCCTTTGTTTTTCCTAAATCCAAGTTGTGTTTCGCTTAGCTGGGGTTCTATCAATCAATCAATCATGTGCCATGCCGGAAAGCGTGGGCGGTCATGACTCGCCATTTCACTCGATCACCAGTGTCGTGGATCAGCTCAGTGTTCCTGTCTCGTCCATGCCATGTGGCCAAGCCATCCAGGTATTTTCCTCTCGGTCTTCCTCTTGGTCTGTTCCCCTCGATCTTGCCAGTTGTCACCAAGTTCTCCAATCCATTTCTTCTCATAACATGTCCAAACAATTTTGACTGTCTACGTCTAATTTCTCTAATCAGTCTACAATGTTCATTTGTCTCCTGTAGTACTTGGTCATTGGTTTTTCTGTCTGTCCATGGTATTCTTTGCATTTTCCTCAGAAACCACATTTCTGCAGCCATCAGATGCTTTTCAGCTTGACTGCTCATTGTCCAAGTTTCACATCCATACAAAAGAACAAGCTCTATGTATCCTCTCAACACTCTTTTTCTCGTTTCAATTGACATCTTTTTATTGGTCAGAATGTTTTTCATCTTGCTAAAGGCTACTTTCGCCATGGCGATTCTTGTTCTAATCTCTTCAAGACATCTCCCATCAGATGTTATAACTGTTCCAAGATAATTGTACCGATTCACTTGTTGAAGAATATTTCCATTTACTTGTATATTACATTGTGGCACTTCTTCCTTCCTACTGACGACTATAACCTGAGTCTTTTTACAATTTAATTCTAACCCCAGTTGCTCACTGTGTACAACAACCGCATCTATTAATTGTTGCAGGTCCTGCGCATTGTCTGCAATTAATACTGTATATCTGTCAATATGGGTTCTATAGTAGTTCGTAATCTTTTCTCAAGAATTTTGCAAAATATTTTCCCAGTATGACTCAACAGTAAAATGCCTCTGTATTGTGTGCAGTCTCTTTGCTGCCTTTGTTTTTCTAAATTGGGATAATTATGGCGTTTCCACAGTGTCGTGGTGTCTGTTGTTCTACTCAAACATTGTGGAATATTCTATGTAGCCATACAGTACCTACTTCTTTTGCTGCTTTAATTAGTTCATATCGTATTTCATCTTGTCCCGGTGATTTGTTCAATGAGGCTATTCTGACGGCTTCTATAATTTCTTCTTTCAGTATGTCTGGTTCTAGTTCTTCGGTGGCATCTGTGTCGGTTTCTTGAATTCCTATCACATCTGATAGGGTGTTGAGAAGTTGTTCGAAGTACTGTTTCCATCTTATTAGGATTTGTTTTTGTTCAGTTATTGGTTCTCCATTTTTGCTGTTAATTATTTCAGTTGGGTCAAGGGGTTTTCCTCTGGTTCTTATTGCACTTATCTTTTTGTACAAGTGTCTAGTAGCCGCCTTGTAGTTTTTATTTAGGGTTTCTCCATACTCCTCCCAGTCTTTTTGTTTTTCTCTCTTTGCTACTCTATTCACGTGTCTTCCTCGCTATTCTATATTCTATGTAACCGCATTCCTGTTTGCTCTTCGACCACTTGTTATATATATTTTTCCTTTTTGGTTTTTACAGCTTTCTTTACTTCTGCGTTCCACCAACTTGTTATTTTCTTTACCCGAGTTTTACTTTTTGTTTGTTTGTTGGGTGTTTCCACATGTTATTTTTGCAGTATTTAAAATGCTTGACTTGAACATCTCCCTTTCTTCTTCCATTGTCTTTCTATCTATAGGTAATTTTACAAAGATTTAAGTTTGTTCTTTTAAAGCCTCGTCTTTGAGGTTTTTTTTTAAGTTTTCTGATTCGCAGGGCATGTATTTTTCCTGGTCTTTGCTTTCTTCTACTGATGGTTCGTAACAAAGACAGTCTACGATGTGGTTTCGTCGAGTGCGGACCATGTCAAGTTCTAGAGTTGCGGCCAAAAGTGTGCCACTATTTTCTGTTAGTTATGTGTTTACTAGAATGTGGAATATCTGATGGTATATATGTGATATGTCCATGCTATAGTAATGTGATGAATATAGTAACAAAACCCTAAATTCGAGTTTGAGTTGCATTTTTATAGGAGAGCAGAGTTGTGGTAAATAGTAAGTTGGCGTACTTTGTGTGGAATGGCAGAGTCTAACAATCAGTACAGTAAAGTGCAGAGAAGAAACCACGGTGGCGACTTGATGATGATGATAGTACAACTAATACTCCTAGACATCAGATCTGCACACCACATAAATAGTTGCGCTTAGACAACAGAGCGGACAGTCGCGCAAATGTACAATTAAGCCCAAGAGTCGCTGTGTGGCACCTGTAGTACTTGGTCATTGGTTTTTCTGTCTGTCCATGGTATTCTTTTCATTCTCCCCAGAAACCACATTTCTACAGCCATCAGATGTTTTTCAGCTTGACTGCCCGTTGTCCAAGTTTCGCATCCATACAAAAGTACAGGCTCTATGTATCCCCTCAACACTTTTTTTCTCGGTTAAATTGACATCTTTTTATTGGTCAGTATGTTTTTTATCTTGCTAAAGGCTACCTTCGCATGGCGATTCTTGTTCTAATCTCTTCAAGGCATCTCCAATCAGATGTTATTACTGTTCCGAGATAATTGTATCTATTCACTTGTTGAAGAATATTCCCATTTACTTGTATATTACATTGTGGTACTTCTTTCTCCCTAGTGACGATCATAATCTGTGTGTTATTACAATTTAATTCTAACCCCAGTTGTTCACTGTGTGCAACAACCGCATCTACTAATTGTTGCAGATCCTGATCATTGTTTGCAATTAATACTGAATCATCTGCATATCTAATGTTATTGATATTTCGTCCTCCAATGATGATTCCATTTATATATTCTACATTTATGAAACTATTTTTACTGTATAGGGAAAAAAGATGTGGAGACACTACACATCCCTGTCTCACACCTCTTTTAATAGGTTGATATTGTCCCACTTCATTATCAATCCTTATGGTAGTAGTAGTAGTAGTAGTAGTAGTAGTAGTAGTAGTAGTAGTAGTAGTAGTAGTAGTAGTAGTAGTAGTAGTAGTAGTAGTAGTAGTAGTAGTAGTAGTAGTAGTAGTAGTAGTAGTAGTAGTAGTAGTAGTAGTAGTAGTAGTAGTAGTAGTAGTAGTAGTAGTAGTAGTAGCAGCAGCAGTAGTAGTAGTAGTTGTAGGCGTAGGCCTCTTTCAGTCCTATGGTACTATAGAGTTGTGCCACTGGGGAGATACCTGGCAGCACCGGTGGTGACTGTATAGTCCAATGCGAGAGTGACAATCTCTGTCACAGTTTCCGCATCTGTAAGACGAGGCAGGTCCCACAGTAAGTGACTGCATTTATGCCGGTGTCTCCTATCCTCAGTTTGTTGGATCAGATTGCGCTCAAAGAGCTCCAGTCCGTTTCGTACATCTCTTCTCCAGGAACATCTGTCTGTTGTAACTCTTTCCCACGTGTCTGGATCTATGCCAAGGGTTTTCATATCTTGTTTACACACATCTCTATATCGCATTTGGGGTCTTCCGGTTGGCCTCTTCCCTGTGGCTAATTCTCCGTATGGGAGATCTTTGAGAATACGTTCATCCTCCATTCGAGATACGTGGCCCAGCCACCGGAGGCGTCTCTGCTTGAGGAGGGAGTGCGCTGTGGTAATATCTGCTCTTTCAAGCCCATGTTTGTTTGTTATGTGGTCTTTCCACGATATGCCCAGGATACGTCTCAGCCATCTCATATGGAAGGAATTCAACTTTCTTTCCTGTCATGAGTACAAAGTCCAGGATTCAGACCCATAGAGTAGTGTTCTAACAATATATATATATATGGACAACTCTGCAGCTGAGCAGGGCAGGGCACTCACTTGTCCTTACAGTCGGAAATGGCTGTCAAAGGCAGAGGTAAAAGACCACCATGTGGATGTGGAAGGCAAGGGGAAACCACCACATTATCTTCCCAAGACTTCATGGCAAAACATAAATCAAAGTTAGTGAAGGACGTTAATGGCTGTCTTAGGGCATCCTCGTCCGGTAGGGACAGTCATGAGCCACAGGTGACACCAGACCGTCACCAGGTACTGATGGCAAAATCATAACTAAAATAAATAAATTTAGAGTAGGAACATGGAATGTTAGGACATTAAATGAGCTAGGAAAGTTGACTAATGTTCTAGGAGAGATGGATAGCATGAAAATGAATATACTAGGCGTTAGTGAGATGAGATGGAAGGGATCGGGCAAAATTATAGCTGACAATCATACAATAATTTATTCTGGAGGGGATACACATGAAAAAGGTGTAGGAATAATATTAGACAAAAAAACAGCCAAGTCAATTAATGGATACTGGTGTATTTCAGATAGAGTTATTATGGTAAAAATCAAAGGCAAACCAATAGACATAAATATTATACAAGTATATGCACCAACAGCAAGCAGTAGTGATGAAGAAATACAACACTTTTACGACGAAATAGAAATGGCGATGGCTCAAATTGGATCACAAGAAATAAAAATAATACTTGGTGATTTTAATGCAAAAGTAGGAAAGGGAAAAATGGAGGATGTAGTGGGGAATTATGGTTTAGGTACAAGAAATGAAAGAGGGGAAAAGCTAATAGAATGGGCAAATATCAATGAGATGATAATTGGAAACACATGGTTTAAACACCATAAAAGACGACTGTACACATGGATAAGCCCTGATAAGAAAACACGCAACCAAATTGACTACATACTAATTAATAAAAGATTTAGAAATGCTTTAATTAATGTAAAGACAATGCCTGGTGCTGACTGTAATAGTGATCATGTACCACTATGTGGACAAATAAAAGTAAGATTAAAGAGAGGGGAAAAAATGGTTAAGAACATGAGACTTAATAAAGAGGTTCTGAAAATAGATAAAGAAATGCAAGAACAATACAGAGTGACTGTGAAAAATAGGTACAATGCAATAACTAAAATACAGAGTATAGATGAACAATGGGAAATGTTAAGGGACTCCATTCATCAAACTAGCAAAGAAGTATTACCGGAGAGAGGCAAAATAGCTAAGAAAAAATGGATGAATGAAGATATCTTAAAACTGATGGACAAAAGAAAACAGAGTAAAAATGACAAACAAGAATACGCTAAGATAAATAAAGAAATAAAAGATAAATGTGGGAAGGCTAAAGAAAGTTGGTTAAACGAGCAATGCAAAAAAATTGAATTAAATTCCATTAAAGATACAAAAAATATGCACAGACAAATCAGTGAGCTTACAGGAAGAAAAATAAGAATAAATACAGGGTGTTTGAAATCAAAAACAGGAAAGATAATATTAGAGGAAGATGCTATAATGAAGAGGTGGAATGAGTATATAAGAGAATTATATGAAGGAGAAAGGGGAGAATTAACAGAAGATAGTAACTTAGAAGGTCCACCTATTCTGAAAGAAGAAGTCGCTGACGCTATGAAACGTATGAAGAAAGGAAAAACAGCTGGGCCAGATGAAATCACAATAGAAGAATTAGAAGTATTGGGAGAATTTGGAGTAGATATATTAACCAAAATGTTGAATGATATTTACAGCAGTGGATATTTACCCAGTGATATGCTGAAATCTTTATTTATAGCTATACCAAAAAGACCAGGAGCAATTGATTGTGAAGATTTCGTACAATTAACCTTATAAACCATATCACTAAGCTTCTACTCAGAATCATAATGAGAAGAATCAAAAAGAAAATAAAAATGGAAATTAGTGAAGAACAGTATGGATTTGTGGAAGGAAAGGGCACAAACAATGCAATTTATACATTACGGACACTAATAGAAAGGTCAATAGAGAAACAGAGAGACATATATTTGTGCTTCATAGATTATACTAAGGCATTTGATAAAGTAAAACATGATGAACTGATTAAAATGTTGGAAGATATCAACATTGATGGAAAAGATTTAAGAATAATAAAGAATGTTTACTGGAACCAAGTAGCAGCAATTAAAATGGGAAATAAAGAGGGTAGTTACGAACAGATAAAGCTAGGAGTACGACAAGGGTGTGTCTTGTCACCAGATCTTTTCTCCCTGTATAGCGAAGTAATAATGAGAGAGATCAAAGAGATGCCAGGAATACTAGTTGGAGGTTATAATATAAATAATATACGCTATGCAGATGACACAGTATTGGTGGCGGATAATTCAACAGACCTACAACAATTATTAGACGTTGTAGTAACAGAGAGTGCAAGGAAAGGACTCTCCTTGAATATCAAGAAAACAGTAACAATGGTAATATCAAAGAAAATGGTGACACCAAAATGTGACATAGAAATAGAAGGGAAAATCCTTAACCAAGTTGATAATTTTAGATACCTAGGGGCATTTATAACATCAGATGGAAGATGTACAACAGAGATTAGGAGTAGAATAGGGCAGGCAAAAGCCGCTTTTCAGAAAATGAAGAGTATCTTATGCAATAAGTCACTATCACTGAATGTAAGAAAGAGAGTGCTGAAATGCTATGTAGAACCAGTTTTGCTGTATGGCAGTGAATCTTGGAACGTAAATGAACAAATTAAGAAGAAATTAGAAGCAACAGAGATGTGGTTCCTGAGACGAATGTTGCGAATTCCTTGGACTGCCAGAGTAACTAACGACGACTGCCTGAAACAGGCTAATGAAACTAGAACATTATATACAACAATAAGACAGAGACAAACATCTTTCTTCGGTCACGTGATGAGAAGAGAGGCATTGGAGAACATCGTAACAACTGGAAAGATCGAGGGGAAGAGAGGCAGAGGTAGACCAAGAGAAGTGATGCTGGATGGATTGAGACGGTGGCATGGAAGAATATCAGCACCAGAGTTGATCCAGAAAACCAAAGACCGAGATCTATGGAGAGCCATGAACGCCTACGCCAGCCGGCACGGCACTTGATGATGATGATGATATATATATATATATATATATATATATATATATATATATATATATATATATATATATATATATATATATATATATATATATATATATATATAATGCCTGTGTAGGGTCATAGCTTCCTCTTCATTCTTCTCTACCTCTCTTTCTTGTCCACGTGTCTAGGTATGCTATTATCAGGTTTTCTAGGTGAATGTCCAATCCAGTGCCAGTGTCTTTCCCTATCCATCTCACCTGTTTGAATTGGCTAAATAAGTGTACCACGAGCGGAGTTTTTAATCCTCCCTCTTCTGCCTTTTTTGCAGTCTTTTGGTGAACATCTTCATACTGCAGAAGAAAACAATACTGCCGATACTGTTCAGAAAAAAAAAACAATGATGCCAAAACTGTTCAGAAGAAAACAATGATGCCAAAGCTGTTCAGAAGAAAACAATGACGCCAAAACTGTTCAGAAGAAAACAATGATGCCAAAACTGTTCAGAAGAAAACAATGATGCCAAAACTGTTCAGAAGATAACAATGATGCTAAAACTGTTCAGAAGAAAACAATGATGCCAAAACTGTTCAGAATAAAACAATGATGCCAATACGGTTCAGAATAAAACAATGATGCCAATACTGTACGGAAGAAAATAATGATGCCAATACTGTTTACAAAAATATAAAGTTAGTTGCCGGATCTTTACCCAGCATTATTTGACTGCTTGCGATTTTCTAGGCTATATTACGTTAAGGGCCGATGCTCATGTCATTGTGAGAATCAGCAAGGATAGACCCCATTAAGTAACATCTGTCAATATGGGAAACAAAGAGTAACATCTGTCAATATGGGAAAACAATGAGTAACATCTGTCAATATGGGAAACAAAGAGTAACATCTGTCAATATGGGAAAACAATGAGTAACATCTGTCAATATGGGAAAACAATGAGTAACATCTGTCAATATGGGAAACAAAGAGTAACATCTGTCAATATGGGAAACAAAGAGTAACATCTGTCAATATGGGAAAACAAAGAGTAACATCTGTCAATATGGGAAAACAATGAGTAACATCTGTCAATATGGGAAACAAAGAGTAACATCTGTCAATATGGGAAAACAATGAGTAACATCTGTCAATATGGGAAACAAAGAGTAACATCTGTCAATATGGAAAACAAAAAGTAACATCTGTCAATGTGGAAAACAATGAGTAACATCTGTCAATATGGCAAACAATGAGTAACATCTGTCAATATGGGAAAACAATGAGTAACATCTGTCAATATGGGAAAACAATGAGTAACATCTGTCAATATGGGAAAACGATGAGTAACATCTGTCAATATGGGAAAACAATGAGTAACATCTGTCAATATGGGAAAACAATGAATAACATCTGTCAGTATGGGAAAACAATGAGTAACATCTGTCAGTATGGGAAAACAATGAGTAACATCTGTCAATATGGGAAACAAGGAGTAACATCTGTCAATATGGGAAAACAATGAGTAACATCTGTCAGTATGGGAAAACAATGAGTAACATCTGTCAATATTGGAAAGCAATGAGTAACATCTGGCAATATGGGAAAACAATGGGTAACATCTGGCATATTGGAAAGCAATGAGCAACATCTGTCAATATGGAAAACAATGAGTAACATCTGTCAATATTGGAAAACAATGAGTAACATCTGTCAATATGGAAAACAATGAGTAACGTCTGTCAATATTGGAGAACAATGAGTAACATCTGTCAGTATGGGAAAACAATGGGTAACATCTGTCAATATGGGAAACAAAGAGTAACATCTGTCAATATGGGAAAACAATGAGTAACATCTGTCAATATGGGAAAACAATGGGTAACATCTGGCAATATGGGAAAACAATGGGTACACATCTGGCATATTGGAAAGCAATGAGTAATATCTGGCATATCGGAAAGCAATGAGTAATATCTGGCATATTGGAAAGCAATGAGTAATATCTGGCATATTGGAAAGCAATGAGTAACATCTGGCATATTGGAAAGCAATGAGTAATATCTGGCAATATGGAAAGCAATGAGTAACATCTGGCATATTGGAAAGCAATGAGTAATATCTGTCAATATGGAAAACAATGAGTAACATCTGGCATATTGGAAAGCAATGAGTAATATCTGTCAATATGGAAAACAATGAGTAACATCTGGCATATTGGAAAGCAATGAGTAATATCTGTCAATATGGAAAACAATGGGTAACATCTGGCATATTGGAAAGCAATGAGTAACATCTGTCAATATGGGAAACAATCACAACCGGAACAAATATACACGAAGGCAGATTCTTTGGGGCGTAAACAAATAGACTTTATAGAAAATAGTAACCCATAAATAGAGGGAAAAATAAAACTAACTTCAAAGAAATACCTGCGAGAAACAAGTAAAAACCTTAAAGAAATATGTCGGTAGTAACAAAATATTCCTTAATGAATCAATATTAATTCAATCCGTTAACAACAAATATAAATCACAAACAGAATAAACTAACATCATACATAATGCCAGCAAGAAACAATATAAAAATGTAATGGAATTGCAGAAGTGCAAGCAAAAATCTGACAGATATAATTGGCAAATACACAAGTGAGAGGATAATTTTTATCCTACAAGAAGCACTTTGAAAGCCCCCCCCCCCCTTTCCCCCCACCTAAGGGACATACTATGCTGGATAATGGTAGACAAAATAGCAAACAATGGCGGGCATGGCATTTATACATACTTCATAAAATGTAGAATATAATTATCCGGGAATCGTTTAGAATAGCTAACTTGAACGGAAGATTTGGAAGGGAGTAGTATTACTTTAGCTAGTGTAGCAGCGAAAGTAGAAAATATTACGAGGGGAAGTCAATAAGTAAGTCACAAATGGCTGTAGAAAAATAACTAAATAAGATAACAACATGAAACCAGTTTATTTTTATACATATATTGTCCCTTTATTTCTCAACATAATTTCCACCAACCTGATGCACTTATCCTATCGTTTTATCAGTCCTCCCAAACCGGCTGAATAGAACTGCGTGCTCTGTTTTCTAAACCACGTTTTCACTTCACAATCAACTTCGGTGTTATCGCGAAATGTCTCCCGCCAAGGTGAGTTGTCAGTGGACCAAAACGGTGGAAATCTCTAGGAGCTTAGTCGGGGCTGTAAGGTGGATGTTCCAGAACTTCCCACCTTTGTTGGTTAATTTTCTCCCGAGTTAATCAAGCCGCACGTGGTCTGGCATTGTCATGAAGAAGCAACACTCCTCTAGTCAGCAGTCCTGGACGTTTTCTTCGAATTGCATCATGAAGCATCGATAGAACGTCACAGTGACAAAAAGCGAAGAACGATGTTTTCTACCCAGCTATGCACCGCTTTACGGGACAAACATTTGTCAGCATAAACAGGAAGCATTTCCTTATGAATGTCGTTTGCAGACAGTCCTTTTGCCCACAAATAACGCACAACTGCACGTTGCTCTTTGGCTGTACACTCCGTAAGTACAGTCGCTATTTTGTTTATGCGCTACGCATGCGCATGATACACCTAGCGCCACCTGACGAACGGGAATATAAAGTTCGATGTTGCTGTCACCTAATGACACTTATAGAAAAAAACCAACTACATTCACCTGCCATCCCACAGAACTGTGTGACTTACTTATTGACTCGCCCGCGTATTATGTACTGTACAAATGAATATATCAGGATATGATCTTATATCATTACACGGGAAAATAAACCTGAAGACTATTCTTGAGGACACGGTCTCTCAACTCGTACCATGGGGAGGAAAAGCATTTACCACTCAGGGAACTTCATTCAAGCCATTCACCTAATCATTTTACATGTTGTACATAAAATAAGTCACGGACCCTTTGTCACACCTAAAGCTTTTTGGGCATATTGTGCTCGACCAATATTTTTATAGAACAATCGGCACTCGATGGGTGATGTGGTGAGTGTCAGGCTGCCCGCCTTTACTTCTCAGGAGATTCCCTGAAACCCAATTTAGACTTTGAATAACGAAGCCACAAACAATAGATTGCACGATTTCTTGCCTGGCATATTACGCTGACTCTCGTCACATACTGCATATTTCACACAACATAAAGTAAAATAACTAGATAAATCCTTCAAGCTGAAATATGCACATGTTCGCACACTAATGTCAGTTGTCTACCACGTTAATTTTAAACTAACATGTCTTTCTGTTTGCAAAAAACTGGCCTATGTAGATTAATCATTATGGCTTCTGCAAACTTTAACAAGCGGCTATTTTGTGTGTCAATCCAATTAGGTATGTGTTCAACCACTCTGTTGTTTAACTGCCGTTCTGTTCTGCCAATGCAGGTAGACAGGCACCTGCATGTGAATTGGTAAATGTAATTGGATTTGGCGCACAGAGGGCCAGATTCTTAACGGCTGTGGTGGGAATAGGTAACACACAAAATAGCTGCTTGTTAAAGTTTGCAGAAGCCATAATGATTAATCTACATAGGCCAGTTTTGTGCAAACAGAAAGACATACTATTTTAAAATTGCTGTGGTAGACGATTGACATTATTGTGCGAACATGTGTATATTTCAACTGAAGGATTTATCTAGTTATTTTACTTTATGTTGTGTGAATTCTGCAGTATGTACCTGATGAAATGCAGGGAAATATAACCAGGCAATTAATCATGCAATCTATTGTTTGTGTCTTCGTTATTCAAATTCACTACTGAAAAACATTGTTTTAATTTAGACTTTGGACTTGAGCATTTGAGAGAACGCATACAAGATCTTTACATCTCCCTACAACACTTAACTGGCGTAAATGTAGAAAGAGAAAAAGAAGGAGCGGGGAAGAGAAGATCAGTATTTATATAAAGACAACATGTTAACAAATCGAGAGAATATCGGTATTTTTGCAGAGAGAATATGTAAACAGTTGGAGAGAAGATCAGTGTTCATACAGAGAGTATACAAACAGATGGAGAGAAGATCAGTATTTATACAGAGAGAATATGTAAACAGTTTGAGAAAAGATCAATATTTATACAGCAGAATATGTAAATAGGCCGAAGAGGATCAGTATTTATACTTGAGAGAATATGTAAATAGATCGAGAGAAGATCAGTATTGTTACAGGGTGAATATGTAAACATTTGCCCTGATGTGAATTCGAACGCATATCCACCATACAGGCACGCGAACGTCTAACCACTACGCTACTGCTTTCGACATAACATAACATAAACGCAAGTTGAATGTCACTCACAGTACGTTGCAATCAACCCCTGCATTTATAGACTGTTTGTAATTTACTAGGACACTTTACGTTCAGTAGTTAGCCATTGCTTTCTGAGCAGCCGAACATCATACCATCAATACCAATGCATGGTTGATGGCATTTATGTGAACTAGAATATCAGAACTAACATAATACCACGTAAGGAACGTTTTGAAATATAGACCTCCCCGCCCCCCCCCCCCAAAAAAAAATATAACCAGAACAATGTCTGCTTCTAAATCTCCTGCGGCTGATTTCGATCCCGCGACTCTGTATGTCGGGGGAAAGTGAAATTGTGTTGAAATTGTATTAAACCAGAAGCTAATAATTGCATTAAACCAAAAGCTAAAAATTGCACTAAACTAGAAGCTAATAAAACAAAGAATAATATAATGCACATGATGTGCCTACCAGTAACTAGATCGCAATGATTATGAGTACTCAACAATAGGCTTAACTAATTCATTGCCGAGGGATAATGTATCGCTGCATCTTACTTTCCAATTGGACAGAAGGACGATATATAGCTATACTAGGGTAATCGTATTATTTGTTTTATTTCTCGGTATCTACCTCAATTTTAAAGTTCAGTGAACGGAATTTTACATTATAATACTTGTTCATTTGGTTGTGTACCATGTCTGTCCGCCTACTGTTTGTTTAGCACTGAACCAGTAACTATGGTAATATTTGACCTGGTCAAAACACAATGGGAAACATTGGAAGACACCAGCTCAGCTCATGAGCCACTTAGTATATCAATGCAAGGTCATTACAGATTTAAAGGAGAGGTAGAAATATTTTACTTTCCATTGAAATAAAGCCATCTGGGAATATCTAGAAATTAAAGTACAAAACGTACTACAAGGTTATGTGGGAAATGACGATGTCGAAATATATAAGATACAAAACTTAAAATGGCTACCAAAATATCAAACTTTACTATACTCCCTTCTAACGCTGATCTTAACGGTCGTCGCGATGTTTCCAAATGCCTAACTTCTCATTATATGACCAAAGAAAGATACTTGTCTCCTTCTTGTGTGTGCATTTATTGCTTTACCTTTAGTAGCCCTTTTCAGGCAGTTGATGTTATTTACTCCGTCAGTTCAAGCTCTTCACAACATACATCTCAGAAACCGCAATTCCACCGCCTCCAAGTTCTTCATAATTTGATCATCCACATTTCAGGATTTGCCACTCTGCCCAACAGTTCTATATCACATTGCAGTTCTTCTTTTCTGACATTCTATTTGATTGACTTACAGCAAGTGATAAAGGTTAGTTGCATATCCTTTACAGGACGTCGCAGTAAACTCCATAATTTTTTTTTGGCTGTTTGTGATTTCTTGGCTACTAATTTAGGATGCTTTCTGAACGACCAGAACTCATACCATTGTATAAAAACTAGCGCAAGACGGTCTGCATCCAAATCGCTCGCAGCTGTGTTTCGAAGGCGGTATGCGGGGTTGCAAATTGCTTCCGTAATCCTTACGGCAGAGGTTATAGCATAATATTCATGTTCTGAAATGCAGTGTTTGCTGGCGCTATTCTACTTTTAATCTCAGATACACATCTTCCATTTCATGTTATGATCGCCCGCAGATATCTGAGTTTATTAAATTGGACAATTATTTTCCGGTCTATTATTATATCATAATTTTGGTTTTATCTTTTTAAATGATGATATTAGTGCGACTGAAATGTGGAAGTGGTAAAAAAAACAACAAAAAAACAAATAAAAAAACAAACAAATACCACCACCCCAGGGCATGACATTATAAGCTGTGAAATTTTAAAGATGATACCACAAAGAACGGCAGAAATTATAACATATTTATTTTAAAAAATCTGAGGCACTGGGAAAACCCAACAAGCTTGAACATTAGCCTCTGTTTATACTTCACCTCGACACCGCAAGGTACAAGAGGAACAAGATGAGATGTCAATTTTCAAAATAAGAGTAGAAGAGGGCAATGCTAAATTCTCCAGACCAATATCAATGACTTTCTATTTAGGTAAAATACTAGAAGCTTTTATCAATAGCTAGTTAGTTATTTAGTAGACAGACCATCCTCATTGCACATCGAACCATATAGTCCCTAAGTGCTCGGATCCCCTCCTCAGTAAATCCCGCAGCGTGTAACGGCTCACGACACCAGTTCTGTGTTGGTTTATTACTCTTCTTTGGCTTCCAGCGTAGTGTTCTTGTCTGGCCACACCTCTTTATACTTGCTGTTCTCGCAGCCTGACCATGGTTGTAGATTCACAGTCATCGCTTGGTTCTCGTAAACGACTTACTTCTCGTAGAGCATTTATAATGTCTGCCTGGTCTGTGGCTCGTCCGTCTTCCACAGTATCCCTACCTGCAAGCCTGTCAGCCTGCTCATTTCCTTGTACGCCCGCATGCCCTGGAACGAAGATAAAACTAATCTTTGCCAGCCGAGACCGCTCCAGAGACAGCAACCACTCTCTTCGGACCCACCCCATCTCTATCCTCCTGAGCATACTCATTGAGTCACTAAGGACACATGCCCGATTGAATGTCTGTGTCTCGAGCCATGTTATTGCTTTACTTACTGCCATGACTTCCATAGTCAGGCTGCTTGTGGTCAAAGCAAAAGCGCCAGACTCTTCCTTCACAATTTTCCCTCCGGCCTGAGCCGTAAAGGCCCATGAACTTCTCACTCCTCGAACGACCGACCCATCCGTGTAAATGACAGCATCATCCTCTAAAGAATTCTCGAAGATCAGAGCCTGTACTTCCGCCTCCACAGCAGCTGGATTTTCTTGTCTGCATTTCCTGTCTAGTTGGATGCACACTGAAAAGGATGTACAGAACTCTGTTGGCACTTGTACCCACTCCTCGCCAGGTTCTAAGTCCTCAAGTGAACACACCTGCTGAAGAATGTCTTCGGCTTGACCCATCCACGACTTTCCTCTTTTTAACCTGCTGCCCTTTGCCTTCTTAATCTCGCTGTGTAGTGGATGTGTGTTTTACGTTGAATCTGAGATAGGCACGTGCTTGGCAAATTTGTATTCTGTCCCTCATGGTTGGAAAATCAAGAAGGTAGCGCATCGCCCTGCATGCTGTATCTCTTGTACAGCATAGAATAATGCGCATAGCTTCGTTCTGTATCCTTTCCATCCTTTCTATCTGCTTATGGCTGAGAGTCAGGATCGCCATCGCATACTCCAAAACAGAAAGGACCAGACCCTCGTAAAGAAGACATAGATGGCGCTGCTCACAGTTTGCCGCCGCCATCACCCGCATCGCAGCCAAACCCCGCTTGGCCTTTGTTATCACCTGGTCTACGTGCTCAATATAAGCTAGGCTTCGATCAAATCGTATCCCCAGGTAATTCATTGCCTGCGTTCTTTCCACAGTCTCTGAACCCAGATTTACAGTTGGGGTGTTGACAATATGGTTATTCAAAGAGAACCATGTCACTGTTGCCTTTGTTGGGTTGACCATTGCCCCAGCTTCAACACACCAAGTGCTAATACGATTGAGTTCGGTTTGTAGTTCTACAGCAACCTGATCTCTATCCTTACCCTGACGATACACTAAAACATCGTCGGCATACGACAATGTCCTACCCGGTCCTATGATTTGCTCGCTGGTGATTCTCACAGTGTAGGCGTTGAACAGCACCGGAGATAATGGTGATCCCTGTGGTAGGCCAGGATATATTGTTGTTGGTTCCGAAGTCCAACTGCCACATCTAAAACTACTTTCCGTTGGAAGAGGGCTGCAGCCATCCAACTATGGAGGAAAGGACTTATCTTGAGTTCAAGAAGCTGAAGCATTAAAAAATCCAATGGTACTCTGTTGTACGCGTCCTCAAGATCAATCGCTGCAGCAAATGTTTCAATGCCTGAGTGGAAACCTTCATAGACATCATGGGCAAAAACTGCTGCATTGGTCCAGGTTTCTCTTTTTGGAGGGTACCCTCCCAGGGTAGGTGGGAAAACACCTTGCCTGTCTAGCTGGCTTGATATTTTTCTGGCAATTAACTTCTCCAGCAGCTTGCCTATTGTATTCTGCATGGTTCTTACTCGATATCCCTGAATTTTTGTGTGGTCTTTGCCAGGCTTCGGCAAGGGAATCAGATAGCTGTGTAACCACTCCTCCTTGATGCTAGCACTCCCTATACTGTTGTTGTACATGTCTGCTAGTTCTCTAGCTCGTTGTCGGTACACATATTGATGTCGTCATACCTTAGGCCATCTGGCCCTGGAGCGCTGTATTTTTTTTAAATCGTCGAAGCACAGCCTTGATCTCTTTCACTGTCACTGTGACGTCATCTGAAATGTTCTGGGTCTTGCACCTGTCTGAGGTAACCTCCTTGGAAAGATTTCGGCCTCTCATGTCTGTCTGATTGCTCTGCTCTAGATAGCGTACGAAGAGGGCTTTGCCCTTGTTCTCGTCAGTACTCTGCCAGATGAGGTCAGCACCTTGGAAGTCAGGGATACTCTTATCAATTAGAGATTATAATAGCAGTACAACCGGATTTACTGTTACATACCACCAAAAGAAAAGAATGATGAAATCAGTCAGAAAGCCACCAAAACCTGCTTAAGACGACTATCACGTTATGGACAGACCAGAACAAATAATTATTCTCCCCCTCAGAACAGGACACAATAGATTACGCAACCACATGTATACAAAATTCAAGATTGGCGAATCAGTCATGTGCACTTGTGGTTTAGCGCCACAGACAGCAGATCACATACTCCAAGACTACCCAAAATACAACATATCTGGCCAAGGGAGACAACAGTGGAAGATAAACTCTATGGACCACTGAGTGAACTAGAAAAGACAGATTCATAAAAGAGACAATATTGCAGTTATAGACAAATTTCAAGCGAACGAAAGAAGAAGAAGAAATCTCCGTTTATACACAATTGTAGCACACTACACAAGATTATAAAGTTAGAATTGACAGCCAAATTAATTTTAAAAGAAATCAAAGTAAAAATGGTCATCACATTTCTGGACAAATATATTATATAATGCATATGATACATGTTGAAATGATAGGTCTTATTAAAATTTTGACATTTGTATACTAGGAAAAACATACCAGTATATAGAACACTTTTTTCAAGGGAGATACTTCACTGTAAATGTGAACAATTATAGTCTGTCCGGAAATTAATGCCGTCATTCACGATCAATTATTTTGAAAACTGTCTGTTGCATTGTTATGAAATTTTTCCTGCCGTCTTATATTTACCCCCACCCAAGGAATATGTCTTTGATAGGTCCAAAAGCAACTTAAATCATCGCAAGCGGCGATATTTCTTTGATGTATTGGGGAAAATGTAGTGAATTCACACTAACAAACTAGTCTTACAGTAAAGCAACGTCATTTCGGGTAAGGACACAAGTACAAAGTGTAGCCAGATTCGTATGGGAGTGGGTGCAATAAAAAAAGTAGCTTAAAAGTCGAAAGGGTCGACTGCATTTGCACCGGGTTTTTATCTCATATGGCTGCGAATTCCCCAGACGTGTCTCCACCTTGCCGTGTTAGAGTGGCTTGCGTGTCCCAGTGACCCCAAGAGCTTTGTTGACGGAAGCACCACTACATGTCAGACAGGCCTTGAGATAGGGACCAGACAAAGAGAGACACAGCCTGCGCTCTGCAGGTGGACTGAGGATAGCAGTCAAAAGTTCAAACCAGGTGCACGATGCCACTAATCCTTGGTCCGGACACATACTCTAAGGCTCTCAGCTGAGGGATATGGCTGAACTCCTCTAAGCCATTAACCCTCGGATGTGAGAGCTGGGCCGATACTCGCTTACCTCAAAATGGAGGTGAGTTGCTGAGCACGCTACATGCTTAGTCCAGATACTTGTTCGAAGGCTTTCAGCTGGGGGATATGATGGGTCCCCGGATGAAAGGGCCTGGCCGTTACTCACGCACATGTAGCCTACCTCGTGAGAGGTTACTAAAGGTGGAAATGCGCCCCAGTCGCACGCGATGGTTACGATGAAAATCTGTATCTATACTCATAGAGAGCGTAGTCAAAGGTGGAAGAGCGTCTCATTGACGCGAAATGGAACGCTTGGCTAGCGTATCCATTACGTGAAAGTCCGAAGCGAAAGCTTGATGAGTGGATGTCGTCTGCAGACTGTCCGTCCCTGGTCTGTGTAGGGAACTACCAGTGGCAAACGAAATGCCCAATACACGGAAGTGAGGAATTAAAGCAGTAATGAGCAGGACGTATCGATTCCTTTGGTGAGCCCAGTCTCAGAGCACTATGTGCCGGCTCTGCAATTATGGAAGCCTCCTTGGAAATCGGGGAATATCCATGGTCTGCCCCTGCCTTCCCTAGAGGGTTGACCGTGGTGTCTCTGGCCGTACTACCTTAACCAGCTGAGATGCGGGCGACACCACAACAGTAAGAGTCTAACGTCCTCAAAACCTCGGGAATGAAAACCCGTAAAAATGCCCGCTGAAGACGGATGTGCTGGCCTAAGGGCGCAAATAAATCAGGCGCAATGCAAAACCGTCCGAGAGAAATGTCCCTCGTGCTCGGAACAGTTCTGACTATCTAGTCTTCCGAATGTCCGTCATGCCCGGAACAGCTCTAACTATTTTGTTTTCCGGGCACAGTGATTAGCGCATGTTTGAGCCGAAAGAGTGGATACCGTCTGCAGTCCGACCATTCCTGGTCTGTGTGGGGAGCGGCCCATAGCGAACGAAAGGCCCAATACACTGAAGTGAGGAATTAAAGCAGCCATGAGCAGGGCGTAGTGATTCCCTAGGTGAGCCCAGCATCAGAGCGCTATGTGTCGGCTCTGCAACTATGGAAGCCTCCCTGGATTGCGGATAATGCCCATGGACTATACCTGCCTTCACTTGAGGGCTGATCGTGAAGTATTCGAACGTTCTAACTTGACCCGCTTGGATGTGGACGGCACCACAGTAGTGAGAGTCTCCGAGGAATGCTAACCTGGTCAAAAACGCACGCAAAAGTCGGATGTGTTGGCCTGAGAGTCTAGGCCCAAGGGTGCATAACAATACACCGCAATTATATCTGAAAAAATACTCCGAATGAACGCAGCAGAAGAAGAAGAAGAAGAAGAAGAAGAAGAAGAAGAAGAAGAAGAAGAAGAAGAAGAAGAAGAAGAAGAAGAAGAAGAAGAAGAAGAAGAAGAAGAAGAAGAAGAAGAAGAAGAAGAAGAAGAAGAAGAAGAAGAAGAAGAAGAAGAAGAAGAAGAAGAAGAAGAAGAAGAAGAAGAAGAAGAAGAAGAAGAAGAAGAAGAAGAAGAAGAAGAAGAAGAAGAAGAAGAAGAAGAAGAAGAAGAAGAAGAAGAAGAAGAAGAAGAAGAAGAAGAAGAAGAAGAAGAAGAAGAAGAAGAAGAAGAAGAAGAAGAAGAAGAAGAAGAAGAAGAAGAAGAAGAAGAAGAAGAAGAAGAAGAAGAAGAAGAAGAAGAAGAAGAAGAAGAAGAAGAAGAAGAAGAAGAAGAAGAAGAAGAAGAAGAAGAAGAAGAAGAAGAAGAAGAAGAAGACGAAGAAGAAGGATCGTTAATCGCTGCTTTTCTTTATAATATTAATCGCAGAAAATCTAAAATTTATTCATGAGTCTTCATTTTTATGAGGTCATGTTGACTACATTTCTTTGCAAAAAAATGAAACCATTTAATAGAAGAAAAATAGACTAAAGAAACATCATCTATGATTCAACATCTGCAAACAACAAATATAAATTAGACACCATTCAACACCAAGCTCTGTGGATTTTCTTTTTGTTTTGTGTTTCCTTTTTTGTACGCTCGCTTTGAACTTAAACGTAGTCAATACACGCACTACTACTTTTAGCACACTGGACTGATTTTTGCGTGTGGATTAGCTTTCCCTATTGCCAGTGTCCCTCGCCATCAGGCGAACCCACTCCGACTTCTGAGGTGCTTGTAATTTACGTCCCCAAGTCAAGGACGAGAAATTAACATTTTAGTCATACTGACTGGTGTAGATACAAAGATAATGCATACAGATAAACTACTATGGAGAAAGAAATATACATTAATGGGGGAAAATTGGAGGTGGTGGACAATTTTGAATATCTTGGGTCATTGATTACCAATAACGGTGACACAATGAAAGAGATTAAACGGCGACTATCCATTGCTCTTCAAAGACTAAAACAGATGAATACATTATGGAGTGGGACAGACAGAACTACAAAAATTAGATGTTTAAGAGCATGCATCTTTCCCATAGCAACATACGCCTGTGAGACATGGACACTTACTAAACAAGCTGAATAGCGCATAAACGCCTTTGAATATAAATGTTATAGACGAGTTCTAAGAATATCTTGGGTAAAGAAAAGAACAAATGCATCCATACTTCAAGAGTTGAATATTGAGGAGGGTTGGCTATTAAAGACGATAAAAAGAAGAAAATTGAAGTATTTTGGTCACTTGAAACTTCACGAAAGTTTGGAGAGAACAATAATGGAAGGGTATATGCCTGGGAAGAGAGGAAGAGGAAGGCCAAAGAGAAGATGGGTGCAAGATGTGGAGGATGATCTCCAGATGGGTGTATCAGATGCGGGACATCTTGCTTGTGATCGAGAGGTTGTCCGGAAGGTTGTTATGGGAGTGAGGTTCTGCAAAGGACATGCTACTGAATGAATGAATGACTGATGTAGATGTTCAACCTCAATTAAATATGACAAGTTAGGAAATACCATAACAGAATCTAAACACATTCTAGAAAGATGGCAGGAGTACTGCAGTGGAATGTATGATATGAATGACTGTGATGATATGACTGAGATACATTACCTGCTACTGAGTGAGTGCGTGGCGCGATACTGTGAGCTGTGAGTTTCGTGTGAAGTGCTTTTGAATCTGCCCAAGTTTTTATTTTTGGAACGTGACTGCATGTTCGGAGCAATGGCAGGTGGCTATGTCCCAGAGTTGACCAGTTTTTGCCTTATGCAGAAATGCGTGGTTGCTGGGCTTCTGGTTGACTGCCACTACCATCGACGATGAACTGTATTTCGTGGACTGTGTAGGTGAACATCTAGGAAACATCCAGATAGGAAAATGACTGCCGATTCCATCAGAGATGAATTGGGTGTTTCGTGGGGGACTGGTGTGTTGACATTCTGGCGGCTGCATTATGCACAGTGCGGGATGCTGTTTGTCGAGACTCCTGTCTTTTCCACTTTTCACATTGGCCAGTGGTAAGCATTTTGTGTGATATTCACTGGCACAGGAACGGAGCATAATGGGGACGACCCGTTGCTGTGAAGTTGGAGCTGCGACTAACTAACTAACTAACATGAACCAATGACAGCAGAGACAGAACCTGACCCCTCATTAGATGAAATTGCAAGGGCAATAAAGAACATGAATAATAGTAAATCACCAGGATGTGATGAGATACCAGCTGAACCAATTAAAGCGAGAAGAGAAGAAAGCATACAAATCTACCATGTATTATGTAAAAAGATATGGAAATAGGGTATTTGGCCAACAGATTGGAAGAGAACTGTCTTCATTCCAATACCAAAAAAGGCAACCTGAAATTATGCACCAACTATAGAACTGTTGCCGTGATCAGTTGCGCAAGTAAAATTCTACCAAAAATCATAATGGGAAGACTTCATAAGAAAATGGAAGACGAGATTACCGTGGTTCAAGCTGTATTTACACAAGGACTGCAAGAGCTGTGAAGAAAAGACAGAACAGAAAAACCACTGCAGAAAATCCTCCTCAAGAAACTTCAAGCATTCTTTGTCCACATTGTCAAAGAACATTTCGAGCCAAAATAGGCCTTATCAGCCATCTTAGAACTCACGGCTCCATACTTTCAACCCCACTGGATGAAATGAATGGTCATCATCATTCTTGATGGACAAACAACATCAAGAACAACATTTAGACAAGGAAGAGGAACAAGAGATCACATCCACAACATGCGTTTAATAATAGAAAAGTGCAGAGAATTTAATGTAAACCTATTCTCAAGTTTGTGGATTATTCAAAGGCATTTGAATGTACAACATCAGAAACTTTGGGAAATCATGAGGAATATTGGCTTTCCACCCACCACATGTAGTTCAACTCATAACAATGCTCTATCTAGACCAATAAGCAGCGGTTACAATAGATGGCGAGATATCAGATTGGTTTGACGTCAAGCAAGGAGTCCGTCTGGCTGCGTACTGTCCCCCTATTTGTTTAACCTGTATGCCGAAAATATAATGAGAAATATAAGAGATAATATAACCAGGGAGTAATATGATTCTTTTACTATCGTAAAATGATCGTTTGATGATCAGTATTACTATCGACATCACAGAATGGTATAGAAAACCTAATAACCTCACACCAAAGGAATAGTGAAAACCACGACTTATATCTTAGCATAGCAAAGACAAAGATAATGCATACAGATAAAACTACTATGGAGAAAGAAATATATGTCAATGAGGACAAATTTGAGGTGGTGGAAAATTTCGAATATCTTGGGTCATTGATTACCAACAATGGTGACACAATGAAAGAAATTAAAAGACGAATATCTATTGCTCTTCAAAGACTTATACAGTTGAACAGATTATGTAGTGGGACAGATAGAACTACAAAAATTAGATTTTTAAGAGCATGCATCTTCCCCATTGCAACATACGCCCGTGAGACCTAGACACTTCTTAAACAAGCTGAACAGCGCATAAATACATTTGAATATAAATGTTTCAGACGGGTTCTAAGAATATCTTGGATAAAGAAAAGAACAAATGCATCCATGCTTCAAGAGCTGAATATCGAAGAGGGTTGGCTATTAAAGACGATAAAACAAAGAAAATTGAAATAGTTTGCTCACCTGAAACGTCATGAAAGTTTAGAGAGAACAATAATGGAGGAGTATATGCCTGGGAAGAGAGGAAGAGGAAGGCCAAAGAGAAGATGGGTGCAGGATGTGGCGGATGATCTCCAGATGTGTGTGTCGGACGCGAGACATCATGCTTATGATCGGGAAGTTTTCCGGAACGTTGTTATGAGAGCAAGATTCTGCAAAGGTCATGCTACTGAATGAATGGACTGATGTAGTGGTTGAACCCGCTTCCTCGGCATCTGCACACCGGATGCTTAAGAGCGAGAGTTCTTCTCCATTCGATCATATATATTAAAAGAAAAAATAATTAGTATTCAAAGTTCCCCAGGTGTAAGAGCCACCCCATAAATTTCCAAGTCCCCGTGTGTCATACCCAGTACGCCTCTATGAGTAGAAAAAGGTCCTTCAAATTTTACTTTTATATATGACAACTAAACGAAAACTCAAAAGCAGAGAACACGCTTGCGTCAAAGTTTAGGAATTTGCCATCATTAAAAAAATGTGCCAAAATGTCGAAAATGTGCCAAAATTTAGGAAATGCTCCAAAATTTTGAAAATGTGATCGAACTTTAATAAGAGTTAAAAATTATAATTGATTGTGTGAGTGAGATACAAGCAAAAATAATTTCTTGTACAAGTACGCCATTATTGCCGTCTTCAGCAATCTCCTTCAAGCTGGAATCGACGTGTTGTCCCAGCATATCACCAGCAACCTTTCACATATCAAATATTTCATTGACTTGTTCACAGGCATAGCTGTAGGTAAAGTTAACGGAATTACTACCTGCCGGTTAATTACTACACTTTACTAGATCTGGGTGCGCTGACTCAGTAATAGCACACTCCTCAAGGAAACGCGATTATCTCCCTTGCTTTTCTACTATGTTATTTCCCCTTGTTGACAAGGTTCTATTCTGTCATAAGCAAGACAAGAGCGTGGGTTTCCGTGTTCTTTGTATTCATGAGGGATTGATTACCGGTTTCTTTTTTTATTTTATGTTATTTGTATTTTTGCGCTCACTTTGAACTCAAGCCTAGTCCATATACACTATTTCTAGTAGCACTGGACTGGATTTTGCATGTTGATTAGCTTTCCCTGTTACCAGTGTCCCTCGCCATCAGGCGAACTCCTCAGAATTCACAGGCACTTGTAATTTACGTCCCCAAGTCAAGGACGAGAAGTCAACATTTTAGTCCGGTGTTATTCCTAGAACCTGACTGAAATGTCAAAATATCTTATATAAAAATATATTTCCAACTTTAAATCGTTGGGACAAATAAAACAGCAATATTTCGTGAAGTTGTTTCCAGAGAAAAACTGTCTGCTGTGTAATTGTCTTTGACTCTTTACGTCACGCCTTTGAGTCATAATTAACTTTATATAGAATGGAGCGTGGGTGGGGATATCATACAATTTCATACTGATGTTTTCAAATGTCGCACACGAGTAGTGTCTTCAATTAAATTACACTGCAGGAGTCGTGGATTGTAAGCAAGCGTTGTTTCTGATACATCTGTCCAAGAATTACAAGAGCGGTTGGTAATTTTAGTATCAAGATGAGAAATTGTGGCGGATATTAATGGTTTCATGCTTGCTGACATGTTCACGGCCCCTGTCGGAATAAGCGAGCGCGTCTCTACTTCATCACTACTCATGTACGGGTTGAGCAAAGTGCGGAACATGGTCTGTAGGATTGCCCTCTCTGTGGCATGAGAACAAAAGCAAGCTGGACCTTCTAATTACTGTTAAACTCCAGAATGGGCGTGGAGAGGACCTTGCTTGATGATGTCAACATCAAAGATAGCGACGGGAGATGATTTCGTAAAAAAAAAAAAAAGAGAAAGAGAGAGAGAGAGAGGGAGAAGGAGAGAGGAAGAGGAGGGCGAAGAAGAAGGCGGAAGAGGATGAGAAGAAGAAGAAGAAGAAGAAGAAAAATGGATTTAGTATTGAGACTTTACTTCCGACCCAGTTCCGAAGTACCATTTCTACGGGAACTGTGTTGGACAGTTCTCCTTGCCCTCTCCAAGCTACAGGGGCGTGCAAGTGTCGGCTAGTGTTTTATAAAGTTCGTTTGGTGGTAATATTGGACTATGCTGGAGAAGTGGGAGTGCGGTTTTAGTGGATCTGTCCATTAGTTTTTGAGTTCCTCTCGACTTTTAATGCAGTAATGATCAGTAATGTGTGGCTGCTGGTTTTCCAGTGATTGCCGCTTCCACCGACGATGAACTATTTTTTTCAGTGGAGGACTTTTGTGTTGGCATTCTGGCGGCGGCATTATGCATAGTTTACCTATGCGGGCTGTTTGTTTGTCGAGACTCCTGTCTATTCCACTTTTCACATAGGACAGTGAGGAGCATTTCGTGTGATATTAACTGGCACAGGAACGGAGCATAATGGGGACGACCCGTTGCCGTGAAGTTGGAATCGCGACTAACTAACTAACTAACTAACTAATAACTAACTAACTAACTAACTAACTAACTAACTATTAGTGTTTGAGAAATGGGAGTGCGGTTGTTAGTGGATGTGTCTATTAGTGTTTGAGAAATGGGAGTGCGGTTGTTAGTGGATGTATCTATTAGTGTTTGAGAAATGGGAGTGTGGGTTTTAGTGGATGTGTCCATTAGCGTTAGAGAAATGAGAGTGCGGTTATTAGTGAATCTGTCCACTAGTGTTAGAGAAATGGGAGTGTTTTTAGTGGATGTGCCCATTAGTGTTTGAGAAATGGGAGTGCGGTTTTTAGTGGATGTGTCCGTTAGTGTTTAAGAAATGGGAGTGTATTTTTTAGTTTTTTTTAAGTGGAAGTGTCCATTAGTGTTTGAGAAATGGGAGTGCGGTTTTTAGTGGATTTGTCTCTTGGTGTTTGAGAAATGGAAGTGTGTTGCTAGTGGCTGCGTCTACTAGTGTTAGAGAAATTGGAGTGCGGTTGTTAGAAAAAAATTATTTGATTAATAGTTAGTTGCATGTCCTTTACAGGACGTCACAATCATCCCCAGCATTTATTGACAGTTTGTGTTTTTTCTAGACAATTTTACATTCAGTAGCTTGCCATTGCTTTCTGAAAGGCAAACTCCCACGCCATTGTGAGAATCAACACTAAGCGGATGACTTCCAACAGGATAAGCATGTATTGTGAAATTACATTCACTCAGAGGAAAGGAATAGCAAAACAAGAACGATTACAACCCAGTGTAGAAAAAGAAGGAGTTCCCAAAGGCGTAATCTGTTTCTACACCTCAAGGTAGTAGACACTGAATGGGGCTAGGGTGCGGAACCGTCGTTACAAAGACCTTGATACGCCTTATAGATGATATCTGCCCCAGGCCAGCGGCTTCGGCTTGGTTCCCATGGCGGTTCGTCTGTAAACGAGTGTTTGATTCCCATCCATGGCCATACCCTGTCATTATGTCGACTACCTATCATTAACAGCTATTGACTTTTACAGCGAGGAAACGTACTGGAGACAACAACATTGACTGGGAGAAACAATTACACAGTTCGATGTCGCAAAATGGAGTTCCCGGGGAGTGTTGTCGTTAGAGTCGTAGTTAGTGAAATGTGGACTTGGAAATTAATGTAATCAGGGGTGAGAATCGCGTCTGACAGTTTCTCCTCATTACTGGTTCTGATTCACTGGTTAATGATTAGAGTTCTGTAATACGATGGCGTGGGAGCCGAGGTTGCGCAGTGGGTGGTATGTTTGCGTGCCTGTCGAATGTCATGTGCTCGAATCCTAGGGATTATTTTCAAAGACGATGGCCACCTAGTTAAGCCGTGTCTGAAATAGGTATCAGAAAATATCTATCGTCTACTGCGTATAGAACCGACATCCGTGGCGAAGTTGTTACGAACGCGATTCTTAATCCCGTATACCCAGGCTCGAAACACAGCGGCGCTGGTTATTTTTTTCGAAAAAGGTATAGGTGTCGGTCGTTCAGAAAGCAATGGCAAACTACTAAACGTAGCACTTGCCCAGGAATCACGAACAGCCAAAATGCTGGGGTTGGCTGTTACGTCCTGTGAAGGACATGCAACTAAATTTGTTAAACTGCATAGTACATCGCGGTGAAGGACAGGGGGTCGTCAGCCTGAGGACTTAAGGTCGCCTAACTAGTCCTTGGGGTTAACGTCTTTCTCCGTGATCCCGTATATTCACGTGAGTAACGTAATCTGTGCGAGAACTGGTAGCTGTTCTAGCAGCGTTGGTAACTTACGGAGTATGTGAGCCGGTCGCTCAGAAAGCAAAGGCAAACTACTGAGCGTAATCTTGCCTATTACATCAACAGCAGCTGAAAAATGTTGATATTGACTGTAACGTCCTGTAAGGGATGTGTGGGGAAAAAAACTAGTGCATTCGCAGCGAACTCTACAGGTTCGGGTATTTTTTCTTTTTTGCTCCCGACAGAAAGAAAATAAATCTCCACCTTACCTAGGATTCGAACTCGGGTCTCCCGAAGGAGAAGCCCTCATTATAGCCACGCGTCCAACCGCTCCTCGTCAGAACATATCAAAGTAAGTAAATGCGTGCGGTGTGATATTGACCACTTCACCCGTAATATGGGGCTGGCACCATGTACCCAAAGCGATTCATGACGTTTAGTTTAGTTTAGTTTAGTCGATGGATCAACATCACGGCACACGGGTGTAACCCATAAGTGCTCCGTTCTACTCCTAATTCAAGCCTGAGTCCGGAGAATCTCAACTCAGTGTACGAGCTCCGAGCACCGGCGAGAATCCTGAAATACTTTGAGTAGATTTTTAACTCGAAATTATGCCCGGGCAACGACGTTAGGCTACTCTTTTTCGATTTCCAACTGCCAAGGATTTTTTACGTGCGCAACAATACACACGGGCGTCCGATCTCACTATCCAGAGACCAGGGGAAATTTAGTTACTTGAAGTCCACGTGAAAAAATCCCGGCTTCACCGGGGCTTGAACCCGGAACCTCCAGCACTCGAGGCGGACAACATACGTCGACACCACTCAGCCCCCTAACTCACTGAAGGACTAAAGTGACTCAAGACGTAAAATGGGTCCTTAATGTTCTTGTTTTTTTTTTTTTAACTGTACATACCCTGCCAATAAAATCAAATTAGGTTTGTTGGTAACGACAGCTAAGCGAGTGCAAGCAAGATCTAAATGTAGTGTCATACCTAGGTGTGCAAGGACACCGCGGCACCCAGCTTGACAATACACAACCCAGATATGAGTAGACAGACATTGCTGTCAAAGAGGACCAACTTGGAAATATAATCATTGCTATTCTACCTCTCTTCTTCCATCCAGCTGCCTTCCATGTCTCATTCTTCTCTTTTTATTTACTTTATCTCTTCTTATTATTGTTATTGTTCTCTTCCTCTTCCACCTCCTCCACCACCTTCTCTTTCTCCGCCTCCTCCTTCTTATCTCCTCCTCCTCCTTTTTCTTCTTCTCTTCTCCTCCTCCTCCTCCGTTTGATTGGGCTTTTTTCATGTGCAAGTGGTTCCGGGACCATTCTGTCCTCCTAAAATAAATACAAGCACATTGTCTAGAACAGTGGTTCTCAACCTTTTTTGACCCATGCCCCCCTTCACCATATTTTCAGAACGTCATCCCCCCCCCCTTTCATATTTCCTACCTAAAAATCATCCCACCCCTACACAGTATACGTAAAAATGGAAGGTAAATGTAATAGCATATACTAAAACAAATCTAGACATCCACATAAAACGTGATTTGTGGGTCTACTTACTTTATAAAATGAGTTTTAGAAGGGTGAGACGTATAGAACCGTAAAGTATGAAGGGAAAAACAAATCAAGTAATCGGTTCTTGTATTAACGCGATCTTGAAATAATCTTCATCCCCCCCCCCCCCCTGGAAACCCTAAAATTCCCCCCTGGGGGGGGGGGGAATTCCCCACCGGTTGAGAACCACTGGTCTAGAAGATATGAAGTGATGATGACAACATAATCACTTTAATACCGCTTCTTCCTCTTCTTCTTCTTCTTCTTCTTCTTCTTCTTCTTCTTCTTCTTCTTCTTCTTCTTCTTCTTCTTCTTCTTCTCTTGTTCTTCCTCTTCTTCTCCTCATCCTCCTTCTTCTCATTCTTCTTCTCCTCCATTTTATTATTATTATTATTATTATTATTATTATCATATAAATAGTGAAGGAGCGGCTGGCCGAGTGGCTAGAATGCCAGATTCTCCTTCGGGAGACCCGGATTCGAATCCTCGGTAAAATGTGGAGTTTTTTCTGTCGGGGGCAAAAAGAAAAACTCTAACCTGCACAGTTTGCGGCGACTGCACTAGCCAGACGGTCTTAATTCCTAAGGCCCCAGGCCCCCCCCCCTTCCCCCTCTTCCCCCCTGTGCCATACACCGCAAGGTATTATATTGGCAGTAAATAACAGTTTTGACAGTCGTGGTCATTCGCACTGCGAGCGCTAACAAGTCAAGTCGCATTATTCTGTCAAGAAGCCTTATCAGCGGGAAAATGTCACGTCGAAAATCCAACAAGAAGAAACACGCTGTTGCCAAGATGTGCAGCGTGGGAGCCGACAACAAGAAGAAGACCGTCGAGAGCCCACCTGCTAGCTGCAAAGAGCCTGATACTACAGCCATTACTGAAGCTACTACGAGGGAGAAGATTGACAGCCCAACACAGTCAAGAACCAAGACAGCAGAGAAGAAGGAGAAAGACACCAGAGTCGGAAACACCGACTCAAAAACAGTCCGATGGGTTGTCAAGCGGATTATTTTGGAGCTGACAGATGAAGAAATCCTTTAGCAGCTAAGTGAAGAGAATCTTCACATCCGATTCTTGAAGGCGTAGCGGCTCCTCACCTGCTCCAAGATAACTACAACCTTGGCAGTAGTGACGTCGGAGGGCAGCGAGATACCGAACACAGCATCATTCAACAAGAGAATGCAGCAACCAGAGAGATTCATACCAAGAATCACGCAATGTTCCAGATGTCAGAAGGCCGGCCACAGTAGAGCTACGTGTCGCAGTAAGACGGAAATCTGCCGTTACTGCGCCGATCACCACGCCTTCAAGGAGTGTCCGCTGGCGAAGCTGGACACGGACTTCCGAGCACCCAACAACAAAAGAAAGTGCGCCAACTGCCTGGGCAAACATGGAGCAAGATACCTGAGCTGTCCGTACCTGCAAAGACATAGAGACGTCTTAAAAATCGCCATAATCACAAAGACACCATTCAAGGAAGCAATGCAGAGGGGCGAGACAGCCACGGGTATAGCACAAGCCGAAAGAGATCAACTTCAAAAACAGATAGACGGGTTGAAGAGACAAGTCAAGGCACTGCTAACGCCAACCCCGAATAACGACAACGGAAAACTTCTGGCGGAAATGAAGGAGATACAGCAAAACATCAAGCAAGAAGTAGAACATATGGCACTGATTAAGAAGGAGAATGAAGAGATTCTACGAAACATCAAAGTGGAGAGAGAAATGCTAAAAAGTGAACTAACCCAAAGAAAACCAGCTGAAGCCAAGGAAACGATCACAGAACAGCCGCAAGAGAAAACCCAACAAAAGGCCGATCCGATGCAAGAGTTATTCGGGCCATCTGGGGTGGAGAAGAGGAAACCAGTATACCATGAGACCACTGGAGAAATCATAGGGTCGGAGAGTGACGGTGGCACAGAGTACCCTGCTCCAATGACAAGGGCGGAATTTCAAGCTTTGGGCAGAATGAATAAAGTTGAGCTAGCAGAATGGGAGAGGCAACAAGAACGCAGATCACTCGAAATGGACAAGAGGCGCGAAAGAATCAACAGGGAGAGGAAAGAGATATTGCGCAAACAAGAAACGGAAACCGCCGAGAAGCTCCTATGTAAAATACACAAAAAGGAAGGCAACAAAACAAATAAAAAGTCCTTTTAAGGACTGCAACCTTCACGCCAGAGGAACCAGCAGCCTTCACCAAAAGCAGGCACCACCAGAGGAGACAGGTCCTTCAAAGGACTGCAGCCAAACAAGCCAGACGAGCCAGGAGCCTGCACCAATAAAGAAAACCACAAGAGGTAACATGCACAAAGGACAGCCGCCGACCGATCCCACTGCTGACGTCACAGACACAAACGCTACATAACCAGTCCAAGATAGGACTCACAAGACAAGAATTAGGGTGAACAAACCCACAAAAACCACGATCCTCAACAATAACTACAGCTGATGAAGCAGGTTAGACGAGGACGAATTTGGAATTTTTGTTTTTGAAAATTGGAATTGGAATTGGAAGTTTTGACAGTGAAGGTCGTGTAAACAGAGTGTCTAGTTTGAGGAGGAGAATAAACTTTGCAGAACAGCTCGCTTACCATATTTTCTTATATACTTTTTGCATTACTGGATCGTAGATCATGCGACAAGAATCAACCCCCTGTCGACAAGAATCAACCCTCAAACCTTTCACGGTTTTGGTTGGATGTCCTACTTCACTTCAACTGAAACTTAGAAGATTCATTGCCAAACAAAATGTAGGTTTATACCGAATGTAAATGGATGGCGGAAAATGGGAAGCAGGTGTGTGTCACAGTTATGACTTAAATGTTGTTAATATGGTAGCTGTGACATATATGTCATCATCTCGCAGTCTTTTCCAGCAGACGTTGCTAGGACACGCTATCTGAAGAGTAGAGGCTATTAAAAAGCCCGACGGGAGAATTAACGAAACGAAATTTCGTTTCGTTTTAAGACAATTGATTGGCCTCGCCCCGGAAACACAGGCTTAATCTAGACAAAGGCTTGGTAGACAAAGCGGTCTGGTCAATCGCCATGTTTCTCCAATGTTAGCGGGTGACCCATTGTTAATGGGTTAATTTAAAGCCCACTTATTCTCTGCGTTTTAGGTGAGCATTATATTATATACAACATATCATGTTATGTATTAGGATAAATGCTTTGTGGCAACTAATATCATGATTGAAGTTGTGTGTGTGAAAATTAGGAGAATCGCTTTCATTGAAATGTTGGTTTACGTCACACAGCCTGGACATCGCCATGTTGTCCAGTCAGCCTTCATAAAGCTTACAATATAATCTTGCTATGAGTCATTCTTCTGAGATGATTTTGTGAACTTACTTTATTCCTAAATACTTATTTTTCACAACTGGTGTCTGTGTTTTAAAGTGTTTTTTTCCTGAGTGCTTATTTTGTATTTCTGCTCTTATGATGGAGAAATATTACTATCTCACATTTGTGTACAACTTTAATATAGGTTGTTAGATAGAGAGAGAGAGAGATATATATATTCTCGCTTGACTTTTTCATGCACTTAGGAGTTAATCTTTTGTTTACCTGGTTGTAAATACACAGAGATTGTCTTGTAGTCTTTTATTTTCATAAATGATGTTATGGGATTTTCATGTGGTATGATATACATAATCTCAAGTGTATGGGAAAAGATTCCATGATTTCTCTTTATGAGTATTTTACCTTTTATGCTCATGATTGTTACTGCTTGATGCTGTAATAAATGCTGTTATAAGAATGTATATTCTATTCATGATGTTACTGTTGGAGTAGATCTTTTAACTCCCCCCCCCCCATTGGGGACAAACACATCATGATGATGATGATGATGATGATGATGATGATGATGATGATGATGATGATGATGATGATGATGATGATGATGATGATGATGATGATGCAGGAGGAGATGACTGATTGGTAGCTAGCCTTTTTGCAATTTGTCAGTGGTAGTCACATAATGCTGTTTGTATCTATGGAAACTCCAGTATCAGTCCAGAAGAGATGTACCTATTGAGTAGATACCTTACTCACTTTTGGAGTGGGTCAAAACTCTACAGTAGGCGACAAGTGCTAGGGAACTAGCTACACTTTTTTTTTCTTCCCTTTTGTTCCCTCTATTTTTAATTATGATACACTGTTATTCATCATATATATGTATAGTTTATTATGATACATTGTTATCCAAGTTTGGATTGTATAACTAATCTATATCAACCCTGTTCTTCTTCACTATACAGCGCTAGAGATGGCAGTGGAGTATTGGACTAGTCACCATGCTTGGAACTGAAGTTATGGTCAACTTGTTTGGATTTAGAGGCAGGAAACTGGGATATCAGCCTCCTCTAATATTCTACAAAGAGTGCTGGTTACTGCTACTCACCCTGAACCTGAATGTCAATGCCTGGATACTTAACGGATTTTAAATATGCTGAAGTGGATTCCCTACCTCTGGGAACTTACAGACGGTGTTAATCGTTGCAATGTCTGCAAAGACATGAGGCATGCCTGGCCTTGATGGATACAGAGTATAACCTCTTCTAAAAGTCACCACCTGAGTCCACGTTCAACTGTCATATTCCAGAGGCTCATGGATAGTCTGGAATTCACCATCATTTACCAGTATGGATTTACCAACTGATTGTGTGAACTCCCAGCTTCCTTTGAATCTTCTCATCCATCATATCCCAGACATGGATAATCAAGCACATTACCAACTCCCGTCAATCAAGTCGTATATTCAGCTGAAGAAAGAATAACCTTCATCTTGACCAAGAAAAGGGCTGAAATATTCAGGCCCAATTCAAGTTAGTTCTGTCAGGAAATGCTAATGGATTATGTGATGTCACTCCTCATCCAAAGATATACTGAAAGTGTTTGTGCCTGATCCTGATCGAACCAATCCCATGGACTCCTGTGTGTCACGCCACGCCAGAACGTTTCCGACTCATATCTGTCGGTTATATCACATCTGGAATGCTCCTCGTCTAGTTACTTAGCAGCTGTGACTTGAGAGATTACAGTATATCCACAATGGATTCATATGGATTACTCCTACATGTTTTTCGCGATGGATATATTATCCAGAAGTGGAAGCTCCGTGTGTGTGTGTGCAATCCCCAATTTTCTAAATAGTGGATATATGCAAAGCAGCTGTTTTCCTGGATTATAGAGAGTGTGATTATGGCCAGACTTTTTCTAGTGGATATTGAAGGAGAGGGAGTCATCATCAGACCCCTAGGATATTTCTAGAGACAGATTAGATAGATTTTCTTTATCTATTTCTTTGTATGGATTATTTACTTTGTTTTGTGTTTGACACATGTATTTGATGTGAACTTTTTTTGGGGAAATATTCTTGGGGACTTCTGTTTGGTTGTAGACTTTGTGTGCATTGCCTGAAATATGATAATTTTTCATGTCCATGTCACCATATTGAAGCCAACAGGGTTTTCCAGAACCCAAATGTTTTCCACAATACAATTGTTTGTTTGTTTGGTTTAACCAAGCCTTGCAGTTACTTCATTGTTAACCTGTTGTTCCAAGTTTGATGTTTATAGTCCAGTTATTGTTACTGTTATGTGATACAGTGAGTCATTGTACTGTTTTTGTCTAACAGTGGCTGTTTTTCCTCTGTCAATGTAATCCAGCTGTTGCGTCTAACATTGGTTGTTGTCCCTCTGTTGTATAATACTGTGGATGTGCATGACAGTGGATACTTGTCATTGTTTATATATATGTGGGAGATTAAATGTGGGGCGGGGCACTTACACATAGACACACCCTCTGGGTAGAGTTATTAGTACTCGGGTGTCTGTGGTAGAACTTCCCGGATCTCCCAGCCTTCTATGGGAAACATTTCTTTTATGTTAGTGTTGAACTTGCACCCTTTTCTGCCTTGTTCAATACTTGGTGGTTACGAGCCAATATATTAATTCCTATAGAGGGCGTGTTTGGGATTTAAACCCCATTCATACTGAATACCCCTAGCGAAACTTGTCCTTATTCTAATTTATTATATTTACCACCCCACAAGTGGGGGCTCGTCCGGGATTTTGAACCCTTACCCCATGCCATGAGTGTGGGCGTTGCCCAGAAAATTTGTACCCATGTCTACCTCTCAAGTTGAGACTTTACAACTAATTGGTGGCTGGTGTTCACAAGTATGGGCTTAGACACAAGTGTTATGAACCTATGGTGTCTTAATCACAAGTATTGTTTGTTGTGTTTCAACTAATGTTCACAGGTGATGTCTTTATTCTAGAAATAGAAACCTGTGTTAATGTTTGTATATGAGAATGGTTAACTCATGTATTTTGTATCCTTTTGGTGGGAGACCTTTTCCTTGTATAGGACCTCATAAAATAAGGTCTCTGGGATGGTTAACCCATATAGGATTATTTCTGGTAGGATGTCAGGAATTCTTGATTGATTTTGTGTGATGTTGATGTTAGATGTTATTGTTACTCTGGGATGTTCTTGATTAGTATATTTTGGTAGTATGATAAATATATTACTGTACTATATGTCCTCATTTTTGCATAGACCCACATATGAATCCTGGGCTGTTTAACTATGTTGTCATATATTGCCATTTTATTTTGTGCATGCTCTGTTTGTTGGGGTCATGTACTATTGAAACTTACCCAAAGCAACAGAGAAATCCAAAATAATTTTTAATGGCTGAGACAGATAGGATATAGCACCCCAAAATTTTTTTTAAAGAATTCAGTAAAGATATCTTTATTTAAGTGGGACACTACATGCATAAATGAGATTTTAGAACATCAGGGGAAAATAACAATAACCAATTAAGTTGACTTAATGTTAGGGCCAATACTCCACCTGCAATTTTATCCGACATGTATAATGGAAGGAGTATGAATATTGTGTAAATTGCAGTATTCGTAGCCGCCAAGCGGGAAACCGTGGATTTTATATTTCACCCCATATGCATATACATGTTCGGAAATACTGAGAGTAGATAGATTGACACTGATGATTCCTATTAGGACATAAAGACGCCTATTCAACGCTTTCAGTTTAAGGGTCTGGTATTCATAACAGATCTTTTATTGTCCATGTGTCAGAAATGGCACTGGTCAATTTTTTTATTCGGTTGTTGTAACTCTGTAGTGAACAAGGATCCATTTACTATGTGAGAGACAGCAATTGAATTACAGGGCCCCTTTTACAAGCTAGTCCCTCTGGCATTACCAGTGACAGAGAAGCATACGTCGTTGTGTGACTGGCGAACGAAGGATATGGTTTCGACCGTAAATTTACCCTGTTATTTTTTATTGGGATGTCATAGGAAGTTAAGAGCTACCGGAAGAAACCTGTAAGTATCTCAAATTTTTGATGTCAGAAAACAGGAATTGGTCCTCATCTGCGACATTCCCAATTTTATTCTCATCAGAGAATTAGTAACAGGCTCGGGCAGCCTTAGCTCCCATTTTGCATGTTGCTTGTACTGACTTGAAAGACTAGGGACAGCTTGCTAGTTGTCACATTATGTTCTTAAAGTCAGGATTTTTCTCCAAAACATCAAACTATTTTGGTGCTCTAGGAGATAGCCTTATTTATACAACTATTAAATTATGGTTGTTGTTTACGTACCTCTCGACAGATGAAGAGTAGGACGCCTTATTCTTATTTTTATTCATAGACCATGCTAGATTGGGCTATAGCAAGGACTATACTTTTCAAGCACTTGGAAGCCATTGGCTGAGAGTTGCTTGACTTTTTTACTAGTTTAGTATTTCTTCTAGGGAGTCTAACTAGTAATATATTTCAGTTCAGAAGGAAAAGCTTTCAAACTCTTCCAGTTTCAACAGATTCATTGTTCTCCGTATTGATCGGTTACGAACAGACCTGGAGAGAAACTTAAAGGTGCCCTGATTTTTTTATCTTGAGGAAGTTAACTCAGGAAACACCAGAAAAGAGGGATATATTTATACCTGTGGCTTTCATTGCTTACAAGTAAGGTAACCCATCAGTAAACTGGGAGTGTACCGACAACTCGGTTGTTCGGATCACTATTACAGGGACCACCTACGGCTTTAAATTTATCTATGAACTGAATATAATGTGGATGGTGATACAGCTATGTGCAATGTTATTACATCTACTTAACGGTGCTTGGGTGGAAATTGTCTACAACATATTTGGAGGCAGATGACGATCAATCTACGACAATCGACGCAGAATTGTTCGCTATTTTCACCAGGAAAGCACCGTATACGTGTTGGAGGGGAGAGAATAAAAGGCCGGTAACTCATTCTAGTCAGTATAAAGTGCAGATGGACTTATAAACGAGCCAGAACTTTTCGTAGATTTGGCCTCAAAGCAAATGAACCTACACCTGTGCTAGTTATACTTACCCAGTTCAGTATGCCACTATGACTGATTTGAAGGAGGAGATCCTGCTGTTAGCATATTTTAAGGATGATATTCTTATTGCTAATGAAACGGTTGTCGAAGCTTTATATCTTCGTTCAAACGTCGAGAAATTGGTTCGATTGCAGTGGAAACAATACCTTATATAGAGATCTCAACGTCCACTCATATTTCAATGGAATGCTGACAACAGTGGAGAGAGTTACACTTCTTCAAGCGAAGCTAGATGAATCTTCAATGTTATGTCCAGTTGTCTTGGCAAGTAGAAACATGAATGTGGCACGGAGAGATTATTCTACAATAGTGATTAAATGTAAAGCTTAATTGGAGGACCTGGAAGACCAATTACATCAGATTAAGAAGGTGGAAGACTGTGGATGAATGTAGTAGCTCTTCCTATGGGATAGACCTGTCTAGGTGGGAGACTTGTGACATATATGTCATCATCTCGCAGTCTTTTCCAGCAGACGTTGCTAGGACACGCTATCTGAAGAGTAGAGGCTATTAAAAAGCCCGACGGGAGAATTAACGAAACGAAATTTCGTTTCGTTTTAAGACAATTGATTGGCCGCGCCCCGGAAACACAGGCTTAATCTAGACAAAGGCTTGGTAGACAAAGCGGTCTGGTCAATCGCCATGTTTCTCCAATGTTAGCGGGTGACCCATTGTTAATGGGTTAATTTAAAGCCCACTTATTCTCTGCGTTTTAGGTGAGCATTATATTATATACAACATATCATGTTATGTATTAGGATAAATGCTTTGTGGCAACTAATATCATGATTGAAGTTGTGTGTGTGAAAATTAGGAGAATCGCTTTCATTGAAATGTTGGTTTACGTCACACAGCCTGGACATCGCCATGTTGTCCAGTCAGCCTTCATAAAGCTTACAATATAATCTTGCTATGAGTCATTCTTCTGAGATGATTTTGTGAACTTACTTTATTCCTAAATACTTATTTTTCACAACTGGTCTCTGTGTTTTAAAGTGTTTTTTTTCCTGAGTGCTTATTTTGTATTTCTGCTCTTATGATGGAGAAATATTACTATCTCACATTTGTGTACAACTTTAATATAGGTTGTTAGATAGAGAGAGAGATATATATATATTCTCGCTTGACTTTTTCATGCACTTAGGAGTTAATCTTTTGTATACCTGGTTGTAAATACACAGAGATTGTCTTGTAGTCTTTTATTTTCATAAATGATGTTATGGGATTTTCATGTGGTATGATATACATAATCTCAAGTGTATGGGAAAAGATTCCCATGATTTCTCTTTTATGAGTATTTTACCTTTTATGCTCATGATTGTTACTGCTTGATGCTGTAATAAATGCTGTTATAAGAATGTATATTCTATTCATGATGTTACTGTTAGAGTAGATCTTTTAACTCCCCCCCCCCCCATTGGGGACAAACACATGATGATGATGATGATGATGATGATGATGATGATGATGATGATGATGATGATGATGATGATGATGATGATGATGATGATGATGATGATGCAGGAGGAGATGGCTGATTGGTAGCTAGCCTTTTTGCCATTTGTCAGTGGTAGTCACATAATGCTGTTTGTATCTATGGAAAGGAGATTTATGAATTGTGTACATGAGGACATTGTCTCAGGAACTTTTTCCATGATGTGACAGCGGTACTATCAAAAGATGTTTGCATATTTAGGAGGTGAAGAAAACCTCCCAGGAAGCTCCAGTATCAGTCCAGAAGAGATGTACCTATTGAGTAGATACCTTACTCACTTTTGGAGTGGGTCAAAACTCTACAGTAGGCGACAAGTGCTAGGGAACTAGCTACACTTTTTTTTTCCCCTTTTGTTCCCTCTATTTTTAATTATGATACACTGTTATTCATCATATATATGTATAGTTTATTATGATACATTGTTATCCAAGTTTGGATTGTATAACTAATCTATATCAACCCTGTTCTTCTTCACTATACAGCGCTAGAGATGGCAGTGGAGTATTGGACTAGTCACCATGCTTGGAACTGAAGTTATGGTCAACTTGTTTGGATTTAGAGGCAGGAAACTGGGATATCAGCCTCCTCTAATATTCTACAAAGAGTGCTGGTTACTGCTACTCACCCTGAACCTGAATGTCAATGCCTGGATACTTAACGGATTTTAAATATGCTGAAGTGGATTCCCTACCTCTGGGAACTTACAGACGGTGTTAATCGTTGCAATGTCTGCAAAGACATGAGGCATGCCTGGCCTTGATGGATACAGAGTATAACCTCTTCTAAAAGTCACCGCCTGAGTCCACGTTCAACTGTCATATTCCAGAGGCTCATGGATAGTCTGGAATTCACCATCATTTACCAGTATGGATTTACCAACTGATTGTGTGAACTCCCAGCTTCCTTTGAATCTTCTCATCCATCATATCCCAGACATGGATAATCAAGCACATTACCAACTCCCGTCAATCAAGTCGTATATTCAGCTGAAGAAAGAATAACCTACATCTTGACCAAGAAAAGGGCTGAAATATTCAGGCCCAATTCAAGTTAGTTCTGTCAGGAAATGCTAATGGATTATGTGATGTCACTCCTCATCCAAAGATATACTGAAAGTGTTTGTGCCTGATCCTGATCGAACCAATCCCATGGACTCCTGTGTGTCACGCCACGCCAGAACGTTTCCGACTCATATCTGTCGGTTATATCACATCTGGAATGCTCCTCGTCTAGTTACTTAGCAGCTGTGACTTGAGAGATTACAGTATATCCACAATGGATTCATATGGATTACTCCTACATGTTTTTCGCGATGGATATATGATCCAGAAGTGAAAGCTCCGTGTGTGTGTGTGTGCAATCCCCAATTTTCTAAATAGTGGATATATGCAAAGCAGCTGTTTTCCTGGATTATAGAGAGTGTGATTATGGCCAGACTTTTTCTAGTGGATATTGAAGGAGAGGGAGTCATCATCAGACCCCTAGGATATTTCTAGAGACAGATTAGATAGATTTTCTTTATCTATTTCTTTGTATGGATTATTTACTTTGTTTTGTGTTTGACAAATGTATTTGATGTGAACTTTTTTTGGGGAAATATTCTTGGGGACTTCTGTTTGGTTGTAGACTTTGTGTGCATTGCCTGAAATATGATAATTTTTCATGTCCATGTCACCATATTGAAGCCAACAGGGTTTTCCAGAACCCAAATGTTTTCCACAATACAATTGTTTGTTTGTTTGGTTTAACCAAGCCTTGCAGTTACTTCATTGTTAACCTGTTGTTCCAAGTTTGATGTTTATAGTCCAGTTATTGTTACTGTTATGTGATACAGTGAGTCATTGTACTGTTTTTGTCTAACAGTGGCTGTTTTTCCTCTGTCAATGTAATCCAGCTGTTGCGTCTAACATTGGTTGTTGTCCCTCTGTTGTATAATACTGTGGATGTGCATGACAGTGGATACTTGTCATTGTTTATATATATGTGGGAGATTAAATGTGGGGCGGGGCACTTACACATAGACACACCCTCTGGGTAGAGTTATTAGTACTCGGGTGTCTGTGGTAGAACTTCCCGGATCTCCCAGCCTTCTATGGGAAACATTTCTTTTATGTTAGTGTTGAACTTGCACCCTTTTCTGCCTTGTTCAATACTTGGGGGTTACGAGCCAATATATTAATTCCTATAGAGGGCGTGTTTGGGATTTAAACCCCATTCATACTGAATACCCCTAGCGAAACTTGTCCTTATTCTAATTCATTATATTTACCACCCCACAGTAGCATACATTTATTATATATCAAATTAATAGGTGTTGCTTAGGGAAAACTACCGAATTGATATTTTAACTTAATGACACCTTGCAGTCTTGACAGACGATAATTTGTGCTTCAAAAAGGTATAATAACTTTTACCCATGGCGGTAGCGAATGTGACTAATAAGGGCAATTCGCGCTGTAAATGTTCGTTCACAGTGGGTGCATGTTAACACGTGGTCATTTCCACCATCATGCACCATCTTACGTCTCACACGCTCGGTGTGTGACTTATGTGCAATAATTTTCTCCTTTGTCTTTATTCCATTTCTGATGATTGCCCTCCATGCAACACGTTCAGCGGCGACTTGCTCACAATGTGCATTATCTATGCCTGTATCAATCAAGTCCCGCTTACACTCATCTTTGTATCGTAAAAGAGGCCGACCCTGAGATCTCTTACCCATCTATAATTCACCAAAAATATGTCCTTTGGTATTCTACCATCATCCATTCTCCTAAGATGTCCTATCAATCTAAGTCTACGAAGACTGAGCATGGAATAAACCGTCACACAACCTGATCTTTCCAATACTTCAGTATTTGTGATTTTGTCTTGCCACTTAATACCAAGAATTCTTCACAGACATCGCATATGAAAGCTGTTTAAACATTTCTCTTGGTTGAGTAAGTTGTCCAGGTTTCACTGCCATAACGAAGAGTACTAAGGACATAGGCTTGATAGACAAGGACTTTTATTTTGGCAGTTAGCTTCCTGTTCTCCCAGACTCTTTTTCTTAACCTATTCATTGTTGTTGCTGCCATACCAATCCGGATGTTGATTTCCTGATCTAGGGATAATTTGCTATTTACCACTGATCCTAGATATGTAAAATGGTCTACCATCTCTAGTTCGGCGTCGCCAATAAAGATCGATGTTACATCATGTGCACCTTGTGACATAATCTGTGTCTTCTTTTTGCTAATTGTTAAACCAAATTCAGAATAAGCATTGGATAATACAGATAGTCTTCTTCTTCTTCTTCTTCTTCTTCTTCTTCTTCTTCTTCTTCTTCTTCTTCTTCTTCTTCTTCTTCTTCTTCTTCTTCTTCTTCTTCTTCTTCTTCTTCTTCTTCTTCTTCTTCTTCTTCAGCGTTCCGAGCCATTGATGTTCTTTGCTGCAGATACAATCCGTCTCCATTCGTCTCTCTGGTTGACCTTCTGTTGCCAGTCGTTGATTCCAAGTGCTTGTAGGTCTGTATATATATTATCTCTTCGCCGTCTTCTTGGTCTACCTCGGGGTCTACAGTCATTTATTTCCTGAGTGTAAGCGAGTTTTGTTTCCCTATTATCTTCCATTCTTTCTAAATGCCTCAGCCATTGTAGTATATTAGCCTTCATGATACCAGTGATTACGAGGACTTAAACAGATCATAACTGTCTTTGTTACTTCTTCTTTTCCACTCTCCACTTTGTGTATACCTAATGGGTCCAAAGATGCGTCTTAAAACTTTGTTCTCAAAGGTTTGTAACAAGGCTTCGTCTCCTTTCGTTGTACTCCAGGTTTCAGAGCCATACAGCACAACTGGTCTGATCAGTGTTTTGTATATTGTGATTTTGGTGTTACGAGATAGCGCATTTGATTTTAGTAGATGTTGTAGTGCATAGTATATCTTTTTTCCAGAATTGATTCCAGTTTGTATTTCTTCCCTTATGATGTTGGAGCAGTTGAAGATTGTACCCAGGTAATTGTATGTTTCCGTTCTTTTAATGGTCATATTATTTATTTGTATGTGGCCAGAGTTTTTAGCCATTCCGTCTCTTGAAATTACCATATATTCTGTCTTATCTTGGTTGATAACCAGCCCCATCGGTTGGGCTTTTTCCTTTAAGTGAGTCAATATTTATAATGTCTTTTGTTCATTTTCCCATATAATATCTATATCATCTGCATAACCAAGCAGCTTGGATGTTCCTCCAATATCACATTCCTCATTTACCTTCCTTACAACTTTCTCTAGAACCAGATTGAAGAGAAGCGGCGATAGTGCATCACCTTGTTTCAAGCCAGATGTTATTTGGAAAGGGTCTGATTCCTGCCTTTATATGTTACTATATTATAAGTATCTTCCATGCATAGTCTGGTCATGCTGATTAACTTCCTTGGTTTTCCTAATTCCTGCATAGCATTCCATAGACTTTTCCTATGGACACTATCATAAGCCATTTTAGAATCCACAAAAATGTTATGGAGATCTCTTTTATATTCCCAATTTTTCTCCGCTATTTGTCGTAAGATAAATATCTGATCTATTGTGGATCTGTTTTCTTGCAGATAGTAGACATTGTAATTCTTCCTCAGAGTGGGTCGTAACTGCAGCACCATCTGCAAAAAGCAACTCTCTGATCAGTACCCTCCTAATTTTGGTCTTGACCTTCAATCTCTGAGCATTGTAGAGGCCGCCATCTGAGCGTGAGTGAATGTATATACCAAAAGCGTCTTCAAGTTGTTGTTGAAACTGAAAGCACTTTTCAGGATCGTGAGTGTTAATAATATTAATCCTGGGGCTAGATTTGTGTTTAGCTGTGTAGATTCTCTTTGGTCTCAGTCTAACCCTTGCAACAACCAAAGAATGATCTGTATCACAGTCAGCACTGTGGTAACTTCGAGTCAATGATATATGGTTCAGATGTTGTCTCCGTGTGCTGATGAAGTGCAGCTGGTACCAATGGCCGGATCTTGGATGTTTCCATGTGACCTTATGCAGCTCTTTTGTTTTTTAAAAAGGAGTTTGCAATACATAAGTCATTTCTGGTGCAATGCTCCAGCAGCTTTTGCCCATTTTCATTCATGCGACCGATGTTGTATTTTCCAAGGCACACTGGCCATGAACTCGAGTCCTTGCCCACACGAGCATTGAAATCACCGAGCATATAAATATAATCAGATGCCTTGATCACGGAGCCTAACTCCTCATAGAACGAATCCTTCACATCATCAGAGGAATCGAGTGTCGGTGCACATGCAGTAATAATGGTGGAAAAACCACAAGAGGTTGCCAAGCGCAGGAATAATAGTCTTTCATTTCCTCCTGCTGGAATTTCAATCATTCCCAGTAGCAAATTCTTCACTGCAAAGCCCACGCCGTGTTGCCTTTTTTCTGTCTGCCCTCTACCCTTCCAAAAAAAAAGGTGTAATTGTTTTCCCTGAGTGACTCTTCCTCAGCGAGGCGAGTCTCCTGCAGGCTAATAATATCCATGTTAAGACGACTGAGTTCGGCAACAATCACAGCCGTTTTTCTCACATCGTCAGTATTGGTCATGTCAGTGGAAAATCCTGGACACATGGTTCTCACGTTCCAAGTTGCAAGCCGTAGCTTGAGGTTTCTATTTTTCTTTTTATTAGTACCTAGTGCATTGGTTTTACAGCCTGCGATTCAGATTTTGTCCTAGCCCCAAGCACCCATTGAAAGAGGCAGGCTGTGGCGGGTCAGCCCCAATTGGCCGGGGGATTACCAGCTTGAGGCGGGCTGTAGCTGATCAGTGACACCTGTAGGCGTCTCCCACCGTCAGAGGCAACGTGTGGCGCCCCATGTCTACGCTAATTGACAGGGACTTATAACCCGTAACAGTTGCCTCTCGCTTTGATTCCGAGACCGGTTAAGACCAGGGATGGAGTTATTGAGTCTCCATAGCACAAAGCCTGGGCTAAAATGTAGAGATCATGTGTTGCCCATGCAGCATGATCCCCCTCTCGGCCTGCCTAGTTCACTCCAGAGAAAAGGTAACACCTCTACATCTGGAACAAGACAAGCTGCAGAAGCTGCCGGATCAGCAAAGCAATGCCCTAACTGTTCGCCTGTCGGAGCTTCGATCCTAGACCAGCTGCCAACCAAGGCTTAGGACCTGTCCTGCCCTGCCATGCCATTTTATCTTTAGGTTGCATTTCCTCGCACCAGGGTAAGGTTTGTACTCTCCCAATTGTGCTCTCCCACCCGAAGCCGTTGGCACAATGTGGGGTGTCGGGTTTGGTAAGCGCCGCCCAACGTTCGGCACTAACAGAAAGCAGGTAGTACCGTCTACTCTTATACGGTAGCTCAGTCATATCTGACTAAGACCTGAAACCGTTTTTTTTAAAACTATAGTTGAATTTATAATCTCAAGGCAGTTACGGAAAATTCAAATAAGACGATTTATCAGCCCATGGTACTTAATTAGTTAAGGTCGCGATACCCCATGAACAATAGTACCATTTTCCTGTACACAAGCGAGGCGTTTTGCCACAAGATATTGTTTACGCAGACAAATTAATCTGTCATTAAACCCCGGATCATATTCGGTATTAACGACTGTTTACAGGCAATACACGGTGATTCCGTTAAAATTAGCCGGAGAGTAAATATTTGCTAAGACATTACAAAGTGTCAAATAGAGATAGACACGGGTGTGGATAATACTGAAAAGTATCTTTCATCCGGATTTGTGTACATAGTTTGGGAATGAGTAATTACTGTTGATGCTTCACACTGACTTGAGAGGGTTGGGCCCAGAAATTATTGAAATAATAAATGCGTCTGTCCGGGAAGGCCATTGATCTTGGCGACATCTAGAGAACGGCAACTCGGGTACTGAACGCCAACTGAAGCACTACATAAGTGCCCGTTGTTGACTTTAATAATGTGAGAACAATCAATTCATTATACTACGTTGTCGCGGAAGCGTTGTGAGTGTACATTCGCCTTTCTTGCGTTTCTTGTGAGTTCAAATCATTCTTGATTTTTGGCTTTTTTATGATCATGTGGGTCCGTGGCCGATCTATATAATAGGTATAAGAACGCTGTCTAGAAGAGACAAGGTGATGTTGACAACAAAATCGCTTGAATGTCGCTTTTTCTCCTTCTCCTTCTTCTCTTTCTCCATCTTTTTCCCCTTCTTCTCCTCCTTCTCCTCCGCATTATCCTCCTCCTTCTCCCCCTTCTCCCCTTTTCCCCCTTCTTCTCCTCCTTCTCCTCCGCATTATCCTCCTCCTTCTCCCCCTTCTCCCCCATTTCCCCTTTCTTCTTCTTCTTCTTCTTCTTCTTCTTCTTCTTCTTCTTCTTCTTCTTCTTCTTCTTCTTCTTCTTCTTCTTCTTCTTCATCATCATCATCATCATCATCATCTTCTTCTTCTTCTTCTTCTTCTTCTTCCTCTTCTTCTTCTTCTTCTTCTTCTTCTTCTTCTTCTTCTTCTTCTTCTTCTTCTTCTTCTTCTTCTTCTTCTTCTTCTTCTTCTTCTTCTTCTTCTTCTTCTTCTTCTTCCTCTTCTTCTTCTTCTTCTTCTTCTTCTTCTTCTTCTTCTTCTTCTTCTTCTTCTCTTCTTCTTCTTCTTCTTCTTCTTCTTCTTCTTCTTCTTCTTCTTCTTTTGTGGGGATGGGTGGAGGATGTGTGCGTGTGGGTGGGGAAATGTGTGAAGGTGGGGGATGTGTGGTGGGTGATGGATGAGTAGATGCATGCATGTGTTCCTTGGTTTGTGTATGGGTGGATGGGGATGTGTGGTGGGGGGGGATGTGTGGTGTGTGGGAGATGTGTGTGTGTGGGTGGGGAGATGGTGTATGTGGGGGACACGCGGGTGGATAGGGTATGTGTGGGTGGGTGGGTGGGGGATTTGTCTCATAACATTGTAACATGCATTCTTTATGTTTACAATATTCATTTCACAATGTGTTTTTTTTTCCTATGTGAATGCACTATGCATTGATGAACGAAAGATGAGTGATTGGAAGGGCCGAATGTAAGACGGGCCTGCTTGCCCAATTTGTTACCCTTTGAAAATAAAGTTCGTTCGTTCGTTCGTTCGTTCGTTCTTCTTCTTGTTCTTCTTGTTCTTGTTCTTGTTCTTGTTCTTCTTCTTCTTCTTCTTCTTCTTCTTCTTCTTCTTCTTCTTCTTCTTCTTCTTCTTCTTCTTCTTCTTTTTGCATCTAATCTCTAAGCGAAACATATGGTCCCAACCAAATCACGCCTTATTCCTTGCTATTTTCTGCAACTTCCATGTCCTCTCGATATTATTCATCTCTGTTCTCTAACTCTATTCTCACCGTGGATTTGGTTCTCCCACTATTTCTTTTGCTCTGTGGGTTTCAGCTGGAAAGCTTACATTAGTAGGTGTTCTCAATATGAGTCCTGTCCGAATCTAGCGTCTTTTCCCTCACTGGACTCGACTCGGTTCTCTCTACGAGCTCCACATTGGTGATTCTGTCTTATCATTTTAGTCCTTTATATTCTGTGCATGCAGAAGTGAATGAATGTTGAATGTATTTGTTTTAATACCTCTGCGTGTTTCTCGTTAAATAGCATACGTTTGATACTAGATTTACTTTCTTCTGCCTTTTACACATTTCCTAGTGCTTTAATAGTTCATCTCGCTTTTTGTTTTATGAATCCACACCTTGAAGTGAAGTTTCAGCACGGGAGATCGAGTTACTAATTGCTTGATTTATTCTCAGTATATTTGTCATGGCCCTATTAATTTTAGATCTAATTGGTGTGACCTCCCGCCACGTGTGATTAATTTGCCTTGTATCTGATTTCGTAGATCGGAACAAAGCCAAGATCATTAAGATGCTTTGTGAGAGTCCATCAAACTATATTCCTGGCAGTATCCGTCGTTTACCTTCGTAATCCAGTTTCTATTCAGATAAACATAATACATGTGACAAAACCATCACTGTCGCACTCATGTTCTTATTTTAAACATACTCTTTAGTTTTCCCTCGTGAATAAATTACATTGTATGCCTGTATGTTGCTTTGATTAATTTAATGATCTTCTGTACAATTCTGTATTGTCGGATTAGTTTCAAAAGGGATTCCCTATTAATGTTGTCGAACACCTTTTCCGTAATTGACAAATCCAATATAAAACAGCGAATTCATTTCAATGTTTTTGTTATAATATGTAATCTGGCCATATGGTTCGTGCACGATGTTTCTGGTAAATGACTGCCTGTTCAGTCCTAAGATCTTTGTCAATGGCCTCTTTTAAACTCTCTGGAATGATCCTACTTAATTAATATTTTACAGTGAACTGGCAATATTTTTTTTAAAAATTACTTTTGCATTCCTACTGGTTTATTTTTGTTAAATTCACCAGACAGATTCATCTTCGAGACTGCTAAATAATGTGCGCAGTTCTTCTTCTTTCGTTCGCTTGAAATATGTCTATAACTGCGATGTTGTCTCTTGTATGAATTTAACTGTCTTTTTTAGTTCACTCAGCGGTCCATAGAGTTTATCTTCCACTGTCGTCTCTCTAGGCCAGAAGGTTTGCCTAGATATGTTGTAATATGGGCAGTCTTGGAGTATGTGCTCTGTTGTCTGCGACGCCAATCAACATGTGCACATGGCTGTTTCACCAATCTTGAATTTTGTATACATGTGGTAATCTATTGTGTCCTGTTCTGAGGCGCAGAATAATGACTTGTTCTGGTCTGTCCATAATGTGGTAGTCATCTTGAGCAGGTTTTGGTGTCTTTCTGTCTGATTTGATCATTCTTTTCTTTTGGTGGTATGTAACGGACACATCAGGCTGTTCTTCTTTTGTTCCTTCCTTAGCCAATCGATCAGTTCTGTCGTTTCTAAGTATTCCACAGTGGGATGATATCCTCTGTATGGTAACCTTACGCTGACTGCTAAGTTCAGAAAGTAGTGTCCTTAGTACTGGCAATTTTTCAGACAGGAGCGCCTTGAGTACTGATTTTGCATCTGTCAATACACCACAGGTTGTGTACCATAGCTGTTATTTGGCAATTTCTCTGTTGCTATCTTGATTGCCTCAATTTCAGCATCATAGTTATGGCAGTACTTTCCTGTTGGTACTCTGGCCGTGTCCCTAGAATTATTTGGGTATTCTATGTACATGTGCGCAGTTGTTCTGTAGAGATATTTATATTGGCTTTTATGTTATAGCTTCTTTTGGAATACCATCTGGACCAGCAGCTTTCTCATCCTACATGAGGTTGATAGCTTGATTTATTATGTTTTTAAAAAAATATTTAAATGGTTTCTCACAGTTTACATCCGGCTCCACTTCTGTCGGCTGGATACAAAATGTTGCAATTTCTCTGCAAGACGTTGCATTCAACTCCAAGATGATATTCTAGGGAATTTTACTTTCAGTAGTTTGCATTTACTTTCTGAACGAGAAGTAAACGTTAAAGTCCAACTGATCGGTGTGTAGAATGAACTGACTACCTTGCCTTCAGCATACTTCGGAATAGAAATGGAGACTGGGCTAGGCTAAGATTTCTGTAACTACCACTAAAGAAATGGAGACTGGGCTGGGCTAAGGTTTCTGTAAACACCACTAAAGAAATGGAGACTGGGCTAGGCTAAGGTTTCTGTAACTACCACTAAAGAAATGGAGACTGGGCTGGGCTAAGGTTTCTGTAAACACCACTAAAGAAATGGTGACTGGGATGGGCTAAGGTTTCTGTAAACACCACTAAAGAAATGGATAAAACTAGGTGGAACTGCGGTAAAGCTGTGAAAGTGTAAACAATATAAAATGACACAAAGTAGTGCAGCTTTATATAACAGAGGTAAGACACAACAGGACGTTGCGGCGATTAGCCTTTATCAGCAAACAAACATATTCACAAACACAACATATAGTCAAGGAGATCTCCTGTGACTACACCAGAAGGTGACGACAGGACGAGAAGAACAAGAGCATGGAAAAATGAAAGCAATGAAGAGAAAATGAGAATTGAAATAAATGTTAATTGAAAAAAATGTTAGTTGAAGAAACTGTAACTGAAAAAAAAAAATTTTAATATAGAAAATGTTCATACTCACCTCACAGTTCAGACCTGTAAGCAACTCAGAAAATCTCCGATGTATTCTTATACCCGGCGCTAGGTGTTACGGTTTAGTGAGCACATAGAAGGAAGGAGGCGGGGCAGGATGGCAGCACGGTAACTGGTCTGGTAAGGGTATCTGAGCAATCACAGTGGATGTACTAGAGAAGCATGAGGCGTGCAAGATTGATTGTGGTACTAACCAAAACCCCATTATTTGCTTCTTTATGTTATTATAGGGGCGAGTCTTAAAGTCTGGGTAGAATGATATGCGTGAACGCACATACATACATACATACATACATACATACATACATACATACATACATACATACATACATACATACATACATACATACATACATACATACATACATACATACATACATACATACATACATACATACATACATAAATACATACATACACACACACACACATACATACATACATACATACATACATACATACATACATACATACATACATACATACATACATACATACATACATACATACATGCATGCATGCATGCATGCATGCATGCATACATACATACATACATACATACATACATACATACATACATACATACATACATACATACATGCATGCATGCATACATACGTACGTACGTACATACATACATACATACATACATACATACATACATACATACATACATACATACATACATACATACATACATACATACATACATACATACATACATACATACATACATACATACATACATACATACATACATACATACATACATACATACATACATACATACATACATACATACATACATACATACATACATACATACATACATACATACATACATACATACATACATAGACACCGCACAACAGACAAAATGCTGGTATATGTGGGCATGTGCAAAGTATATGTGAGGAGAGAGAGAGAGAGAGAGAGAGAGAGAGAGAGAGAGAGGGAGTGCCTACGAGATACCACATGAGGTATGCGGAGTACGTCGGTCTACAAGTACGACGCTTCACTCATACTGTTCCCTATGAAATAATCAGTATGGTTGATTATTATACAACATATTTAAGGATCAAATCGCCCAGTGCTTTAGTTATTGGGGCTGTATAAGATCCAACCACTGGTAATGCACGTGATGTAGGTAGGCACAGAGAAGCAAGATGTTAGGAGAGAGAGAGAGAGAGAGAGAGAGAGAGAGAGAGAGAGAGAGAGAGAGAGAGAGAGAGAGAGAGAGAGAGAGAGAGAGAGAGAGAGAGAGAGAGGGGGGGATGCCTGCGACATACCGCATGAGGAATGCGGAGTAGGTCGGTATACAAATACGAGGCTTCACTCATACTGTTCCCTATGAAATAGAGCCAGTAAGGTTGATTGTTATACAACGTATATAAAGATCAAAATCGCCCAGTGCTTGTTTTATAGGAGCTGCATAAGATCCAACCACTGGTAATACACATGGTGTGGGTAGTCACAGGGAAGCAAGATCGTTAGGAAAGAGAGATAGAGAGAGAGAGAGAGAGAGAGAGAGAGAGAGAGAGAGAGAGAGAGAGAGAGAGAGAGAGAGAGAGAGAGAGAATAAATTTTTTTTTACTATAAAATAAGAGAGGTAGGAAAAATGCCTGCGACAAACCACATGAGGTATGCGGAGTGGGTAGGTCTACAAATACGAGGCTTCACTCATACTGTTCCCTATGTAATAGAGGCAGTAAGGATGATTGTTATACAACGTATTTGAGGATCAAATCACCCAGTGGTTGTGTTATTGGGGCTGTATAAAATCAGACCACCAGCAATATAGTTGGAATAGGTAGGCACAGAGAAGCAAGATGGAAGAGAGAGAGAGAGAGAGAGAGAGAGAGAGAGAGAGAGAGAGAGAGAGAGAGAGAGAGAGAGAGAAGAGAGAGAGAGAGAGAGAGAGAGAGAGAGAGAGAGATTGGAAAAGTGCTTACGACACGCCACCTGATGTATGTGGGGTCGGTCGGTCTACAAATACGAGGCTTCACTCATACTGTTCCTTATGAAATAGAGCCAGTAAGGTTGATTGTTATACAACGTATAAGGATAAAATCACCCAGTGCTTGTGTTATTTGGGCTGTATAGGATCAGACCACCAGCAATACACATGGCATAGGTAGGCACAGAGAAGCAAGATTGTTGAGTGAACGAGAGAGGGAGAGGGAGAGAGAGATAGAGAGATAGAGAGATGGGCAGAGAGAGAGGGTTGGTGTAAGATTATTAAGAGAGGGAGAGAGAGAGGGAGAAAAGACATATATATCTGTGCACATACACACATACACATATGAACTAGTATCTATGCGAATGCACACCCGACCGCATATACAGTGTAGTTGCTCACTGGTCCGGGGGAATGGTGATTACATTACTGGTGCGCGCTGTATTGCGTACGAGAGGCGTGCCAGGAGTGATAATATGAAATGCCCAGGTAACTAATGGTTCGGTTACTCGGAATCGGGCCGAGGGAGACAGGGTAGAGGATAATATTAGTGGAGAAAAGGACTGGTTAGAGACTGGAAGAGGGTGACACCTTTGAGGTTGTGGAAGCAACAGAGTGGGGAGTGGAAATGACTACGATTAGATGAAACTATGTTGGGTGTTGAGGCCGTGTGGTGTTAGGCACCCCATAGTGAATATGAGCCGGTTTTCTGTATTATTGCGATGTTGAGCACCAGAGGAGCAGGACTGGATGACAGTGACGTGGACATCGGAAGCACCTTGATGGTTGGCGCTGTTGAAGTGGGTGGAGACAGTCGTAGTCATTTCCCCTCCCCACTCTGTTGCTTCTACACCCTCCTAGGTGTCACCCTCTTCTGGCCTCTAACCGGTCCTTTTCTCCACTACTATCCTCTACCCTGTCTCCCTCGGCCCGATTCCGAGTAACCGAACCATTAGTTACCTGGCATTTCATATTACCACTCCTGGCACTCCTCTCGTACGCAATACAGCGCGCACCAGTAATGTAATCACTACTCCCCCCCCCCCCCCGGACCAGTTAGCAACTACACTGTATATGCGGTCGGGTGTGCATGCGCATAGATATTAGTTCATATGTGTATGTGTGTATGTGCACATATATATATGTCTTTCTCCCTCTCTCTCCCTCTCTTAATAATCTTACACCAACCCTCTCTCTCTCTGCCCATCTCTCTATCTCTCTCTCCCTCCCTCTCTCGCTCTCTCAACAATCTTGCTTCTCTGTGCCTACCTATGCCATGTGTATTGCTGGTGGTCGGATCTTATACAGCCCCAATAACACAAACACTGGGTGATTTGATTCTTATACGTTGTTTAACAATCAACCTTACTGGCTCTATTTCATAAGGAACAGTATGAGTGAAGCCTCGTATTTATAGACCGACCTACTCAGCATACCTCATGCGGTATGTCGCAGGCATTTTCCAACCTCTCTCTCTCTCTCTCTCTCTCTCTCTCTCTCTCTCTCTCTCTCTCTCTCTCTCTGCCTCTCTCTCTGCCTCTCTCTCTCTCTCTATCTCTCTCTATCTCTCTCTCCCCCTCTCTCGCTCTCTCAACAATCTTGCTTCTCTGTGCCTACCTATGCCATGTGTATTGCTGGTGGTCTGATCCTATACAGCCCAAATAACACAAACACTGGGTGATTTTATCCTATACGTTGTATAACAATCAAACTTACTGGCTCTATTTCATAGGGAACAGTATGAGTGAAGCTTCGTATTTGTAGACCGACCGACCCCGCATACATCAGGTGGCGTGTCGTAGGCACTTTTCCAATCTCTCTCTCTGTCTCTCTCTCCCCCCCTCTCTCTCTATCTCTCTCTCTCCCCCTCTCTCGCTCTCTCAACAATCTTGCTTCTCTGTGCCTACCTATGCCATGTGTATTGCTGGTGGTCTGATCCTATACAGCCCAAATAACACAAACACTGGGTGATTTTATCCTATACGTTGTATAACAATCAACCTTACTGGCTCTATTTCATAGGGAACAGTATGAGTGAAGCCTCGTATTTGTAGACCGACCGACCCCGCATACATCAGGTGGCGTGTCGTAGGCACTTTTCCAATCTCTCTCTCTCTCTCTCTCTCTCTCTCTCTCTCTCTCTCTCTCTCTCTCTCTCTCTCTCTCTCTTCCATCTTGCTTCTCTGTGCCTACCTATTCCAACTATATTGCTGGTGGTCTGATTTTATACAGCCCCAATAACACAACCACTGGGTGATTTGATCCTCAAATACGTTGTATAACAATCAACCTTACTGTCTCTATTTCATAGGGAACAGTATGAGTGAGGCCTCGTATTTGTAGACCTACCCACTCCGCATACCTCATGTGGTATGTCGCAGGCATTTTTCCTACCTCTCTTATTTTATAGTTAAAAAAATTTCTCTCTCTCTCTCTCTCTCTCTCTCTCTCTCTCTCTCTCTCTCTCTCTCTCTCTCTCTCTCTCTCTCTCTCCTAACAATCTTGCTTCCCTGTGCCAACCCACACCATGTGTATTACCAGTGGTTGGATCTTATGCAGCCCCTATAAATCAAGCACTGGGCGATTTTGATCTTTAAATACGTTGTATAACAATCAACATTACTCGCTCTATTTCATAGGGAACAGTATGAGTGGAGCCTCGTATTTGTAGACCGACCTACTCCGCATTCCTCATGCGGTATATCGCAGACATTTTTCCAACCTCTCTCTCTCTCTCTCTCTCTCTCTCTCTCTCTCTCTCTCTCTCTCTCTCTCTCTCTCTCTTTCTCACTCACTCACTCACACTCTCTCTCTCTCTCTCTCTCTCTCTCTCTCTCTCTCTCTCTCTCTCCATACATCTTGCTTCTCTGTGCCTACCTACATCACGTGTATTACCAGTGGTTGCATCTTATACAGCCCCAATAACTCAAGCCCTGCCACTAAAGAAATGGCGATTGGGCTAGGCTAAGGTTTCTGTAAACACCACTAAATAAATGGAGGCTGGGCTAGGCTAAGGTTTCTGTAACTACCACTAAAGAAATGTAGACTGGGCTGGCCTAAGATTTCTGTAACTACCACTAAAGAAATGGCGATTGGGCTGGGCTAAGGTTTCTGTAAACACCACTAAAGAAATCGAGACTGGGCTGGGCTAAGGTTTCTGTAACTACCACTAAAGAAATGGAGACTGGGCTGGGCTGAGCTAAGGTTTCTGTAACTACCACTAAAGAAATGGCGATTGGGCTGGGCTAAGGTTTCTGTAAACACCACTAAAGAAATGGAGACTGGGCTGGGCTAAGGTTTCTGTAACTACCACTAAAGAAATGGAGACTGGGCTGGCCTAAGATTTCTGTAACTACCACTAAAGAAATGGAGGTTGGGTTGGGCTAAGGTTTCTGTAAACACCACTAAAGAAATGAAGACTGGGCTGAGCTAAGGTTTCTGTAAACACCACTATAAGTAGAATAAACATGCTAAAAATAAAATAAAATAAAAAATAAAATACATACACATCCCTGGGATGTGTATGTATTTTATTTTTTATTTTATTTTTTATTTTTAGCATGGTTATTCTTCTTATCTTCTTCTTTAGCGTTCCGAGCCATTGAGGTTCTTTGCTGCAAATACAATCCGTCTCCATTCGTCTCTCTGGTGGACCTTCTCTTGCCAGTCGTTGATTCCAAGTGCTTGTAGGTCTGTACATGTATTATCTCTCCACCGCCTTCTTGGTCTACCTCGGGGTCTACGATCATTTATTTCCTGAGTGTAAGCGAGTTTTGTTTCCCTATTATCTTCCATTCTTTCTATATGCCCCAGCCATTGTAGTCTATTAGCCTTCATGATACCAGTGATTAGCGGGGACTTAAACAGATCATAAATGTCTTTGTTACTTCTTCTTTTCCACTCTCCACTTTGTGTATCCCTAATGGGTCCAAAGATGCGTCTTAAAATTTTGTTCTCAAAGGTTTGTAACAAGGCTTCGTCTCCTTTCGTTGTACTCCAGGTTTCAGAGCCATACAGCACAACTGGTCTGATCAGTGTTTTGTATATTGTGATTTTGGTGTTACGAGATAGCGCCTTTGATTTTAGTAGATGTTGTAGTGCATAGTATATCTTATTTCCAGAGTTGATTCTAGCTTGTATTTCTTCCCTTATGATGTTGGAGCAGTTGAAGATTGTACCCAGGTATTTGTATGTTTCCGTTCTTTTAATGGTCATATCATCTATTTGTATGTGGCCAGAGTTTCTAGCCATTCCGTCTCTTGAAATTACCATATATTCTGTCTTATCTTGGTTGATAACCAGCCCCATCTGTTGGGCTTTTCCCTTTAAGTGAGTCAATATTTCCAATGTCTTTTGTTCACTTTGCCCTATAATATCTATATCATCTGCATAACCAAGCAGCTTGGATGTTCCTCCAATATCACATTCCTCCTTTACCTTCCTTACAACTTTCTCTAGAGCCAGATTGAAGAGTAGCGGCGATAGTGCATCACCCTGTTTCAAGCCAGATGTTATTTGGAAGGGGTCTGATTTCCTGCCTTTATATGTTACTATATTATAAGTATCTTCCATGCATAGTCTGGTCATGTTGATTAACTTCCTTGGTATTCCAAATTCCTGCATAGCATTCCATAGACTATTCCTATGGACACTATCATAAGCCTTTTTAAAATCCACAAAAATGTTATGGAGATCTCTTTTATATTCCCAATTTTTCTCGGCTATTTGTCGTAAGATAAATATCTGATCTATTGTTGATCTGTTTTGTCTAAAACCCGCCTGGTAGTCACCTAATATGTCTTCTGAATATGGTTTTAGTCTATTTAGTAATACTGCGGATAGTATCTTATAGCTTGTGGACAGTAGTGATATTCCTCTATAATTTCCACATTGGAACTTGTCTCCTTTCTTAAAGATAGGTATCAATAATGACTCTTTCCAGTCATGGGGTAATTCTTCTGTCCTCCAGATTTTTATTATTAGTTCGTATAGCTTTAGATGTAATGCATGGCCACCTGCCTTTATAAATTCAGCAGCAATTCCATCAGTCCCAGTTGCCTTATTGTTTTTAAGTCGTGTGATTACATATAGGATTTCTTCAAATGTAGGTTCTTCAATTTGTGGTTCGCATGTTAGAACCTCTTCCTGTGGGAAAATGTTACTTGGAGCTTCACAATTTAGTAATTCAATAAAATATTCTTTCCATGTGTTGCACATTTCCTCATTGGTATTTATCATATTCCCATTTTTGTCTTTTAAACCATATGTGTTTTGTTGGTGCCCTCGTTTCATTGACTTCAGTTCTTTAAAAAATTTTCTGGATTCATTTTTCTGGTGATTAGTTTCCATATCTTTGATTATATTACTCATATATTCTCGCTTCTGCTGTCTGACTATTTTTGTAGCCTCTTTACATTCATTTCTATAATGCTCTTCCTTTTGGATGTTATTGATGTCATTTAACCATACATGTCTGGCATTCTTCTTCCTAATGACAGCTTCTTCACATTTTTGATTGAACCATCTGTTCTTTCTATGCGTGGTTAACACACCGAGACATTCTTCTGCGGTAGACTGAATTGTATTCTTGATGTTCAACCAAGTTTGGTCAACGCTTTCCTCCAAAGGGTTTTGCAGAGTTTCAAGTTTACATTTTATTTCATCTGTAAATTTCTCTTTGACTGTAATGTCTTGCAGTTTTTCTCTGTTATATGTTGGGTGTAATCTTTGTAATTTAGTATAGAAAGTTCTCTTAAGTTTTATTTTAAATTTGCTCCAACGAGGGAGTGGTCACTGTGGCACTCAGCTCCTCTATAACTTCTGACTTGCTGTATGTTTGATGCATTTCTGTTGTTAATTAAAATGTGATCTATTTGATTATAGGTTCTCTTGTCACATGATTTCCAAGTTTGTTTGTGTATATCCTTTCTTTGTAGTCTGGTACTGCTAATCTGCAGTCCTTTGGCTTCTGCCAGGTTGATGACTCTCCACCCATTATCATTTGAAGTTGTATGTAGGCTTTCCATACCAGCCACTTTTTTATTAGTTTGCTCTTTACCTATTTTTGCATTGAAGTCTCCCAGCACAATCAGGATGTCCTGTTTGGGGGTTTCTTCTTATAGTGGAGGAAAATTCATTGGCGGATAATGAATAAAGTAGTGTCTCGTGACACACATATTTAAAAAAAAAAATAAAAGTATATTAATGTAAAAGTTGGACCACATACTGTTTCTTGCATTGATAATATTGGAATGTCTAATTGGTCGAGTCTCGTGATAGACTTTTTCTTGTGTTGGTATGTCTAACTAGTCGAGTCTCGTGATACACATTTTCTTGTGTTGGTAATTTGGGATGTATAGCTGTCGAGTCGCGTGATACACTTTTTGATTATTGGTACTAGTGTTTGTGATTTTTGATGTGAGTGTTTGTGGTTGTTGGTATGAGTGTTTGTGATTTTAGGTATGAGTGTTTGTGATTGTTGTTATGAGTGTGTGAGTGTTAGTATAAGTGTTTGTGATTGTTGGTACGAGTGTTTGTGATTGTTGATATGAGTGTTTGTGATTGTTGGTATGAGTGTTTGTTAGTGTTGGTATGAGTGTTTGTGATTGTCGGTATGAATCGTTGTGATTGTTGGTATGAGTGTTTGTAATTGTTGATAGGAGTGTTTGTGATTGTTGGTATGAATGTTTGTAATTGTTTGTATGAGTGTTTGTGATTATTGGTATGAGTGTTTGTGATTGTTGGTATGAGTGTTTGTAATTGTTGGCACGAGTGTTTGTGATTGTTGGTGTGAGCATTTGTAATTACTGGTAGGAGTGTTTGTGATTGTTGGTGTGAGCATTTGTAATTACTGGTAGGAGTGTTTGTGATTGTTGGTGTGAGTGTTTGTGATTGTTGGTATGGGTGTTTGTGATTGTTGGTATAAGTGTCTGTGATTGTTCTATGAGTGTTTGTAAGTGTTGGTATGAACGTTTGTGATTACTGATATAACTGTTTGTGATTGTTGGTATGAGTGTTTGTGATTGTTGGTATGAGTGTTTATGATTGTTGGTATGAGTGTTTGTGAGTGTTTATATGAATGGTTGTGATTATTGGTATGAGTGTTTGTGAGTTTTGGTATGAGTGTTTGTAATTGTTGGCATGGGTGTTTGTGATTGTTGGTATGAGTGTTTGTAATTGCTGGTAGGAGTGTTTGTGATTGTTGGTATGAGTGTTTGTGATTGTTGGTATGGGTGTTTGTGATTGTTGGTATAAGTGTGTGTGATTGTTAGTATGAGTGTTTGTGATTGTTCTATGAGTGTTTATGAGTGTTTGTATGAATATTTGTGGTTGTTGTCATGCGTGTTTGTGAGTGTTGGTATGAGTATTTGTAATTGTTGGTACGAGTGTTTGTGAGTGTTGGTATGTGTGTTTGTAATTGTTGATAGATGTGTTTGTGATTTTTGGTGTGAGTGTTTGTGATTGTTGGTATGAGTGTTTGTGAGTGTTGGTATGAGTGTTTGTGATTGTTGATATGCGTGTTTATAATTGTTGGTACGAGTGTTTGTGATTGTTGGTATGTGTGTTTGTGATTGTGGATATGCATATTTGTTAGTGTTAGTATGAGTGTTTGTGATTGTGAGTATGAGTGTTTGTGAATGTTTGTATGAGTGTTTGTGATTGTTGGTATAAGTGTTTGTGAGTGTTGGTATGAATGTTTGTGATTGTTGGAATGAGTGTTTGTAAGTGTTGGTATGAGTGTTTGTGATTGTTGGTAGGAGTGTTTGTGAGTGTCATTATGAATGTTTGTGATTGTTGGTATGAATGTTTATGAGTGTTGGTATGAGTGTTTGTGAGTGTTGGTATGAGTGTTTGTGATTGTTGGTATGAATGTTTGAGAAGACTTTGTTGCTTTAATGTTTAAAATTTCTTACGAATTAGAAATGGCAGGGGAAAAAAATAAACAGTAGTAGGAAGGAAGGAAATATAGAATTGTAAAATAAAGGAAGATAGGGGAGACAGAGGTGGAAATGAGAGTAGGGAAAGAAGGCAAAAGATGAAGAACACGATATTATTGATGTAGGAGGAGGAGAAAGAACAACATCAGGCAATCGATTGTGGTGAGAAACACTATGAAGTAGTTAGAAAGAGAAAAGAACGGAATGTGAGTATGAAGGATTAGAAGAATTAGAAGAAAAACGTGCGGCAGAAATTACAGTACAAGAGAAAAAAAAAAGAGTGTGTGGGGAAGAATATGAAGACACAGAGAAAATTAAAAGAGGATCAATGAGGAGAATTAAGTATGTAGAACTGAGACAACAAAGTAGATTATGAAAGTAAAAAAAGAACAAGTATAAAGTAGTGAAAGGGAAGCCAATAACATGTTAAAGATTATTAAATGAGATAGTAAGAAATAAAGATAAGATTTCTTAAATAAACGTCTTGAAGTGACTCAATGACTATGCCACTCGAGTGAGGATTTCAGACAGTAAATGAGATTACATTGTTCCATCTCCAGCATTGATTAGTCGGACAAATATGTTCTCTACAGGGACAGGATCCATTGTTCAGTTAATCTGCATTGACTATGAATAAACGGGCCTCATTTCAATCAAATTCACTTGGCCGAGTCTTGTTGACGTAATCTACGCTGTGTTGATCTGCCCGTTTGTTATGGGCATCAGGAAACAGGTCGGACTAGAGGAGTTGGGTTTGTTTTGCGTGATATCTTGTGAAACAACCGAAGAACTGTGTGAACATTCGGTAAATCGGCCACATTTTGCTGTTTTAGGACCAGTTAGATTGTGTGTCTTTACGAGAATGTCCACATTCCAGTGGTTGTCTCCCTGGAAAGTACAATGACGCCAGGGGAAAAGTCTTCTGGCTAGAAGTTAAACAAATTAACTACGTTAAACAAATTAACTACGTTAAACATTGCCTCTTCGAGAAAATTTAGACCAATTAACCCATTCAGGACGTCAGCTCTTTAAACTCATCCAATACTTCACCGTTTGCAATATTTGCCTATCTTTCCTAGTCGTACTTATTTAAAAGACTTATTAACATCCAAGTAAGCGTATAGGTAAAACTATCTTGAAATAGGCGTAACAACTAACAGACACAGCTTTGTAGATATTCGAATAAGAATCGCAATGGCAACAGTAGTTTTTGAAAAGATGGAAAATACACTCGCCAATAACAAGTTGGCAGCTGTAGTGAGAAGAGTGTTGAGGCTGGAATGCCAATTATTCCTCCCTACTAACGCTTAACGGCAAAAGTGAAAGATGATGATGATTATGGTGACTGTTGTTTACATGTAAAACATGGACAACAAGCAGACACGCCAAGAAACATCTGATGGTAGTAAAAGTAAGGTTTCTGATGGTAGTAAAAGTAAGGTTTCTGATGAAAATACACAAGATACCACGGGTATTTTCATTACACCAATCGTGAGCGCGTAGTCAAGTGGTTACACACCCGCCTCACACGCCAGTGATCCGGAGTTCGATCCCCGGTCCAGTCAGGGAAATGCACTACTGACGAGCTCAAACGAGAGCGAAACTAGAGTCTAGTGCAGTGGTTCTCAACCTTTTTTGGCCCATGCCCCATTTACCTTATGTTCTGAACGTTATCCCCCCCCCCTCGAATTTCCGCCCTATAAACCCCCCTCCCCCACCCTTACACAGTATACATAAAAATGGAAGCTAAATTTAATAACACATACTAGAACAAGTCTAGACATTAACATAAAACGTGATTTGCGGGTCTACTTACGTTATAAAACAAATTTCAGAAGGGCGAGAAGTACATAACTGTAAAGTATGGAGAGAAAAACAATATAAAGTAACTGGTTCTTGTATTAATGCGATCTTGAAATAATCTTAATCTCTCCCCCCCCCCCCCGGAACACTAAAATTCCCCGATGGTGGGGGGATTCCCCACCGGTTGAGAACCATTGGTCTAGTACTTCCAAGGCCTAAGGTTCGTACCGGAATACGATCAGCGTTGCCAGCAGTGGGTTCTGCTCAATCTTCAAACCTCAAATCCCGAAAATACCAAATAAATCAGAAATGAATTATAGTCATTAGATGTAGACAGTCAACGTTTTCTTAGCATGTTAAGAAGAGAAATCAATATGAAAACTTAGTGACAACAGAGGCAAACTTGATGGAAACAGAGAAAGGAGAAGACAACAAAACAAATATCGGATAGTTTACCACATAGCTTAACGGGAACAAGAACACAGACATGACACAAGACTCTTGTTTTTGTGAGCAGACCAACCAGGCCGCCCTCGTCTACAGACAGGACACACAATGATGATGATGATGACGACGATGATGATGATTAATGTTCATATCTTGTGAACTGGGCAATCTAGTAACTAGTTCGCTTGCTCTCGCAAGCAATGGCTTATGGTTGAGACACAAATAAAGGTAAGAGTTGATGTTTGCCCGACCAGAGAAACTGAGTTTGATCCCCATCTCATGCGAACACCGGAAAAGATCAAATCAAGAAAGGAGGGGAATCAAGGATATAATTGAAAGAAATGAGTCAATGATATAGTTGAACGAAAGAAGGCACGGATATAATTGAACGAAATGAGTCATAGATATTGTTGAACAAAAGAAGGCAAGGATATAATTGAATGAAATGAATTAATGATATAAGTATGCAGTAATATGTAGCTCATTGACAATTATTGACACGGCGGTGTGAAGTGCTAGACCTCATATTCTATATCTACGATATGTTACGGTGGGGGGAACCAGTTCCTATCCTTGCCGTTTGGCCTTCCCAGACAATTATTAGGACTTGATGAGATTTATCTGGTATACATTTTCTGAGTCTGTGTCAATCCCAGAGTCCTGCTGGTCAGACAACATAACCCGTCCACTTCCGGGCATTGCACTCTGACCACTATCTTCGTAGACAAGCACACTAACATCACGAGCCGTGTTAAGTATATGGTCAAATGAAAAGGACTCTTCTCCATGTAGTCAGGCGCGATGAGTGTTTGGTCCTTGTCCCCCATATTTTTCTAGACCAATGGGCACCTGATTTGTCACGTGGTCAGCACCAGACCGGCCGTATTTGCTTTCCATGACATTTCCTGGTGCCCATTTTATGCTGAGTTGACCTGTGAACCCAGGTACATTAACAAAACAAACAAAAACAAACGAACAAACAAAACTCCCCGTCTAGATA